>CM060256.1:18464066-18813517 GCA_030684275.1 Acipenser oxyrinchus oxyrinchus | reverse complement strand
TTGCAGGGACTCGCGTCGAGTCTTGTTTTGCAGGGACTCGCGTCGAGTCTTGTTTTGCAGGGACTCGCGTCGAGTCTTGTTTTGCAGGGACTCGCGTCGAGTCTTGTTTTGCAGGGACTCGCCTCGAGTCTTGTTTTGCAGGGACTCGCCTCGAGTCTTGTTTTGCAGGGACTCGCGTCGAGTCTTGTTTTGCAGGGACTCGCGTCGAGTCTTGTTTCGCAGGGACTCGCGTCGAGTCTTGTTTTGCAGGGACTCGCGTCGAGTCTTGTTTTGCAGGGACTCGCGTCGAGTCTTGTTTTGCAGGGACTCGCGTCGAGTCTTGTTTTGCAGGGACTCGCTTCGAGTCTTGTTTTGCAGGGACTCGCTCGAGTCTTGTTTTGCAGGGACTCGCGTCGAGTCTTGTTTTGCAGGGACTCGCGTCGAGTCTTGTTTTGCAGGGACTCGCGTCGAGTCTTGTTTTGCAGGGACTCGCGTCGAGTCTTGTTTTGCAGGGACTCGCGTCGAGTCTTGTTTTGCAGGGACTCGCGTCGAGTCTTGTTTTGCAGGGACTCGCGTCGAGTCTTGTTTTGCAGGGACTCGCTCGAGTCTTGTTTTGCAGGGACTCGCGTCGAGTCTTGTTTTGCAGGGACTCGCGTCGAGTCTTGTTTTGCAGGGACTCGCGTCGAGTCTTGTTTTGCAGGGACTCGCTCGAGTCTTGTTTTGCAGGGACTCGCGTCGAGTCTTGTTTTGCAGGGACTCGCTCGAGTCTTGTTTTGCAGGGACTCGCGTCGAGTCTTGTTTTGCAGGGACTCGCGTCGAGTCTTGTTTTGCAGGGACTCGCGTCGAGTCTTGTTTTGCAGGGACTCGCGTCGAGTCTTGTTTTGCAGGGACTCGCGTCGAGTCTTGTTTTGCAGGGACTCGCGTCGAGTCTTGTTTTGCAGGGACTCGCGTCGAGTCTTGTTTTGCAGGGACTCGCTCGAGTCTTGTTTTGCAGGGACTCGCGTCGAGTCTTGTTTTGCAGGGACTCGCGTCGAGTCTTGTTTTGCAGGGACTCGCGTCGAGTCTTGTTTTGCAGGGACTCGCGTCGAGTCTTGTTTTGCAGGGACTCGCGTCGAGTCTTGTTTTGCAGGGACTCGCTCGAGTCTTGTTTTGCAGGGACTCGCGTCGAGTCTTGTTTTGCAGGGACTCGCGTCGAGTCTTGTTTTGCAGGGACTCGCGTCGAGTCTTGTTTTGCAGGGACTCGCGTCGAGTCTTGTTTTGCAGGGACTCGCTCGAGTCTTGTTTTGCAGGGACTCGCTCGAGTCTTGTTTTGCAGGGACTCGCTCGAGTCTTGTTTTGCAGGGACTCGCGTCGAGTCTTGTTTTGCAGGGACTCGCTCGAGTCTTGTTTTGCAGGGACTCGCTCGAGTCTTGTTTTGCAGGGACTCGCGTCGAGTCTTGTTTTGCAGGGACTCGCGTCGAGTCTTGTTTTGCAGGGACTCGCTCGAGTCTTGTTTTGCAGGGACTCGCTCGAGTCTTGTTTTGCAGGGACTCGCTCGAGTCTTGTTTTGCAGGGACTCGCGTCGAGTCTTGTTTTGCAGGGACTCGCTCGAGTCTTGTTTTGCAGGGACTCGCGTCGAGTCTTGTTTTGCAGGGACTCGCGTCGAGTCTTGTTTTGCAGGGACTCGCGTCGAGTCTTGTTTTGCAGGGACTCGCGTCGAGTCTTGTTTTGCAGGGACTCGCGTCGAGTCTTGTTTTGCAGGGACTCGCTCGAGTCTTGTTTTGCAGGGACTCGCGTCGAGTCTTGTTTTGCAGGGACTCGCCGAGTCTTGTTTTGCAGGGACTCGCGTCGAGTCTTGTTTTGCAGGGACTCGCTCGAGTCTTGTTTTGCAGGGACTCGCGTCGAGTCTTGTTTTGCAGGGACTCGCGTCGAGTCTTGTTTTGCAGGGACTCGCTCGAGTCTTGTTTTGCAGGGACTCGCTCGAGTCTTGTTTTGCAGGGACTCGCGTCGAGTCTTGTTTTGCAGGGACTCGCGTCGAGTCTTGTTTTGCAGGGACTCGCTCGAGTCTTGTTTTGCAGGGACTCGCTCGAGTCTTGTTTTGCAGGGACTCGCGTCGAGTCTTGTTTTGCAGGGACTCGCGTCGAGTCTTGTTTTGCAGGGACTCGCGTCGAGTCTTGTTTTGCAGGGACTCGCGTCGAGTCTTGTTTTGCAGGGACTCGCTCGAGTCTTGTTTTGCAGGGACTCGCTCGAGTCTTGTTTTGCAGGGACTCGCCGAGTCTTGTTTTGCAGGGACTCGCGTCGAGTCTTGTTTTGCAGGGACTCGCGTCGAGTCTTGTTTTGCAGGGACTCGCTCGAGTCTTGTTTTGCAGGGACTCGCTCGAGTCTTGTTTTGCAGGGACTCGCGTCGAGTCTTGTTTTGCAGGGACTCGCGTCGAGTCTTGTTTTGCAGGGACTCGCTCGAGTCTTGTTTTGCAGGGACTCGCTCGAGTCTTGTTTTGCAGGGACTCGCGTCGAGTCTTGTTTTGCAGGGACTCGCTCGAGTCTTGTTTTGCAGGGACTCGCGTCGAGTCTTGTTTTGCAGGGACTCGCGTCGAGTCTTGTTTTGCAGGGACTCGCGTCGAGTCTTGTTTTGCAGGGACTCGCGTCGAGTCTTGTTTTGCAGGGACTCGCGTCGAGTCTTGTTTTGCAGGGACTCGCTCGAGTCTTGTTTTGCAGGGACTCGCCGAGTCTTGTTTTGCAGGGACTCGCCTCGAGTCTTGTTTTGCAGGGACTCGCTCGAGTCTTGTTTTGCAGGGACTCGCTCGAGTCTTGTTTTGCAGGGACTCGCGTCGAGTCTTGTTTTGCAGGGACTCGCTCGAGTCTTGTTTTGCAGGGACTCGCGTCGAGTCTTGTTTTGCAGGGACTCGCTCGAGTCTTGTTTTGCAGGGACTCGCGTCGAGTCTTGTTTTGCAGGGACTCGCTCGAGTCTTGTTTTGCAGGGACTCGCTCGAGTCTTGTTTTGCAGGGACTCGCTCGAGTCTTGTTTTGCAGGGACTCGCGTCGAGTCTTGTTTTGCAGGGACTCGCGTCGAGTCTTGTTTTGCAGGGACTCGCTCGAGTCTTGTTTTGCAGGGACTCGCTCGAGTCTTGTTTTGCAGGGACTCGCGTCGAGTCTTGTTTTGCAGGGACTCGCGTCGAGTCTTGTTTTGCAGGGACTCGCGTCGAGTCTTGTTTTGCAGGGACTCGCTCGAGTCTTGTTTTGCAGGGACTCGCTCGAGTCTTGTTTTGCAGGGACTCGCTCGAGTCTTGTTTTGCAGGGACTCGCTCGAGTCTTGTTTTGCAGGGACTCGCGTCGAGTCTTGTTTTGCAGGGACTCGCTCGAGTCTTGTTTTGCAGGGACTCGCGTCGAGTCTTGTTTTGCAGGGACTCGCGTCGAGTCTTGTTTTGCAGGGACTCGCGTCGAGTCTTGTTTTGCAGGGACTCGCTCGAGTCTTGTTTTGCAGGGACTCGCGTCGAGTCTTGTTTTGCAGGGACTCGCGTCGAGTCTTGTTTTGCAGGGACTCGCGTCGAGTCTTGTTTTGCAGGGACTCGCTCGAGTCTTGTTTTGCAGGGACTCGCTCGAGTCTTGTTTTGCAGGGACTCGCGTCGAGTCTTGTTTTGCAGGGACTCGCGTCGAGTCTTGTTTTGCAGGGACTCGCTCGAGTCTTGTTTTGCAGGGACTCGCTCGAGTCTTGTTTTGCAGGGACTCGCTCGAGTCTTGTTTTGCAGGGACTCGCGTCGAGTCTTGTTTTGCAGGGACTCGCGTCGAGTCTTGTTTTGCAGGGACTCGCGTCGAGTCTTGTTTTGCAGGGACTCGCGTCGAGTCTTGTTTTGCAGGGACTCGCTCGAGTCTTGTTTTGCAGGGACTCGCTCGAGTCTTGTTTTGCAGGGACTCGCTCGAGTCTTGTTTTGCAGGGACTCGCGTCGAGTCTTGTTTTGCAGGGACTCGCGTCGAGTCTTGTTTTGCAGGGACTCGCCGAGTCTTGTTTTGCAGGGACTCGCTCGAGTCTTGTTTTGCAGGGACTCGCGTCGAGTCTTGTTTTGCAGGGACTCGCTCGAGTCTTGTTTTGCAGGGACTCGCTCGAGTCTTGTTTTGCAGGGACTCGCGTCGAGTCTTGTTTTGCAGGGACTCGCTCGAGTCTTGTTTTGCAGGGACTCGCGTCGAGTCTTGTTTTGCAGGGACTCGCGTCGAGTCTTGTTTTGCAGGGACTCGCGTCGAGTCTTGTTTTGCAGGGACTCGCTCGAGTCTTGTTTTGCAGGGACTCGCGTCGAGTCTTGTTTTGCAGGGACTCGCGTCGAGTCTTGTTTTGCAGGGACTCGCGTCGAGTCTTGTTTTGCAGGGACTCGCTCGAGTCTTGTTTTGCAGGGACTCGCGTCGAGTCTTGTTTTGCAGGGACTCGCTCGAGTCTTGTTTTGCAGGGACTCGCCTCGAGTCTTGTTTTGCAGGGACTCGCTCGAGTCTTGTTTTGCAGGGACTCGCGTCGAGTCTTGTTTTGCAGGGACTCGCTCGAGTCTTGTTTTGCAGGGACTCGCGTCGAGTCTTGTTTTGCAGGGACTCGCGTCGAGTCTTGTTTTGCAGGGACTCGCTCGAGTCTTGTTTTGCAGGGACTCGCGTCGAGTCTTGTTTTGCAGGGACTCGCTCGAGTCTTGTTTTGCAGGGACTCGCTCGAGTCTTGTTTTGCAGGGACTCGCTCGAGTCTTGTTTTGCAGGGACTCGCTCGAGTCTTGTTTTGCAGGGACTCGCGTCGAGTCTTGTTTTGCAGGGACTCGCGTCGAGTCTTGTTTTGCAGGGACTCGCGTCGAGTCTTGTTTTGCAGGGACTCGCGTCGAGTCTTGTTTTGCAGGGACTCGCGTCGAGTCTTGTTTTGCAGGGACTCGCGTCGAGTCTTGTTTTGCAGGGACTCGCTCGAGTCTTGTTTTGCAGGGACTCGCTCGAGTCTTGTTTTGCAGGGACTCGCTCGAGTCTTGTTTTGCAGGGACTCGCGTCGAGTCTTGTTTTGCAGGGACTCGCGTCGAGTCTTGTTTTGCAGGGACTCGCTCGAGTCTTGTTTTGCAGGGACTCGCTCGAGTCTTGTTTTGCAGGGACTCGCTCGAGTCTTGTTTTGCAGGGACTCGCTCGAGTCTTGTTTTGCAGGGACTCGCGTCGAGTCTTGTTTTGCAGGGACTCGCGTCGAGTCTTGTTTTGCAGGGACTCGCTCGAGTCTTGTTTTGCAGGGACTCGCGTCGAGTCTTGTTTTGCAGGGACTCGCGTCGAGTCTTGTTTTGCAGGGACTCGCTCGAGTCTTGTTTTGCAGGGACTCGCTCGAGTCTTGTTTTGCAGGGACTCGCTCGAGTCTTGTTTTGCAGGGACTCGCTCGAGTCTTGTTTTGCAGGGACTCGCTCGAGTCTTGTTTTGCAGGGACTCGCTCGAGTCTTGTTTTGCAGGGACTCGCTCGAGTCTTGTTTTGCAGGGACTCGCGTCGAGTCTTGTTTTGCAGGGACTCGCTCGAGTCTTGTTTTGCAGGGACTCGCTCGAGTCTTGTTTTGCAGGGACTCGCGTCGAGTCTTGTTTTGCAGGGACTCGCGTCGAGTCTTGTTTTGCAGGGACTCGCTCGAGTCTTGTTTTGCAGGGACTCGCGTCGAGTCTTGTTTTGCAGGGACTCGCGTCGAGTCTTGTTTTGCAGGGACTCGCGTCGAGTCTTGTTTTGCAGGGACTCGCGTCGAGTCTTGTTTTGCAGGGACTCGCGTCGAGTCTTGTTTTGCAGGGACTCGCTCGAGTCTTGTTTTGCAGGGACTCGCGTCGAGTCTTGTTTTGCAGGGACTCGCTCGAGTCTTGTTTTGCAGGGACTCGCTCGAGTCTTGTTTTGCAGGGACTCGCGTCGAGTCTTGTTTTGCAGGGACTCGCTCGAGTCTTGTTTTGCAGGGACTCGCGTCGAGTCTTGTTTTGCAGGGACTCGCGTCGAGTCTTGTTTTGCAGGGACTCGCGTCGAGTCTTGTTTTGCAGGGACTCGCTCGAGTCTTGTTTTGCAGGGACTCGCTCGAGTCTTGTTTTGCAGGGACTCGCTCGAGTCTTGTTTTGCAGGGACTCGCGTCGAGTCTTGTTTTGCAGGGACTCGCGTCGAGTCTTGTTTTGCAGGGACTCGCTCGAGTCTTGTTTTGCAGGGACTCGCTCGAGTCTTGTTTTGCAGGGACTCGCTCGAGTCTTGTTTTGCAGGGACTCGCTCGAGTCTTGTTTTGCAGGGACTCGCCGAGTCTTGTTTTGCAGGGACTCGCGTCGAGTCTTGTTTTGCAGGGACTCGCCTCGAGTCTTGTTTTGCAGGGACTCGCTCGAGTCTTGTTTTGCAGGGACTCGCTCGAGTCTTGTTTTGCAGGGACTCGCTCGAGTCTTGTTTTGCAGGGACTCGCGTCGAGTCTTGTTTTGCAGGGACTCGCGTCGAGTCTTGTTTTGCAGGGACTCGCTCGAGTCTTGTTTTGCAGGGACTCGCTCGAGTCTTGTTTTGCAGGGACTCGCGTCGAGTCTTGTTTTGCAGGGACTCGCGTCGAGTCTTGTTTTGCAGGGACTCGCTCGAGTCTTGTTTTGCAGGGACTCGCTCGAGTCTTGTTTTGCAGGGACTCGCTCGAGTCTTGTTTTGCAGGGACTCGCGTCGAGTCTTGTTTTGCAGGGACTCGCGTCGAGTCTTGTTTTGCAGGGACTCGCGTCGAGTCTTGTTTTGCAGGGACTCGCGTCGAGTCTTGTTTTGCAGGGACTCGCGTCGAGTCTTGTTTTGCAGGGACTCGCGTCGAGTCTTGTTTTGCAGGGACTCGCGTCGAGTCTTGTTTTGCAGGGACTCGCGTCGAGTCTTGTTTTGCAGGGACTCGCTCGAGTCTTGTTTTGCAGGGACTCGCGTCGAGTCTTGTTTTGCAGGGACTCGCGTCGAGTCTTGTTTTGCAGGGACTCGCGTCGAGTCTTGTTTTGCAGGGACTCGCTCGAGTCTTGTTTTGCAGGGACTCGCTCGAGTCTTGTTTTGCAGGGACTCGCGTCGAGTCTTGTTTTGCAGGGACTCGCTCGAGTCTTGTTTTGCAGGGACTCGCTCGAGTCTTGTTTTGCAGGGACTCGCTCGAGTCTTGTTTTGCAGGGACTCGCTCGAGTCTTGTTTTGCAGGGACTCGCGTCGAGTCTTGTTTTGCAGGGACTCGCGTCGAGTCTTGTTTTGCAGGGACTCGCTCGAGTCTTGTTTTGCAGGGACTCGCTCGAGTCTTGTTTTGCAGGGACTCGCGTCGAGTCTTGTTTTGCAGGGACTCGCTCGAGTCTTGTTTTGCAGGGACTCGCTCGAGTCTTGTTTTGCAGGGACTCGCTCGAGTCTTGTTTTGCAGGGACTCGCGTCGAGTCTTGTTTTGCAGGGACTCGCTCGAGTCTTGTTTTGCAGGGACTCGCGTCGAGTCTTGTTTTGCAGGGACTCGCCGAGTCTTGTTTTGCAGGGACTCGCGTCGAGTCTTGTTTTGCAGGGACTCGCTCGAGTCTTGTTTTGCAGGGACTCGCGTCGAGTCTTGTTTTGCAGGGACTCGCTCGAGTCTTGTTTTGCAGGGACTCGCCGAGTCTTGTTTTGCAGGGACTCGCTCGAGTCTTGTTTTGCAGGGACTCGCTCGAGTCTTGTTTTGCAGGGACTCGCCGAGTCTTGTTTTGCAGGGACTCGCTCGAGTCTTGTTTTGCAGGGACTCGCTCGAGTCTTGTTTTGCAGGGACTCGCGTCGAGTCTTGTTTTGCAGGGACTCGCGTCGAGTCTTGTTTTGCAGGGACTCGCGTCGAGTCTTGTTTTGCAGGGACTCGCGTCGAGTCTTGTTTTGCAGGGACTCGCTCGAGTCTTGTTTTGCAGGGACTCGCTCGAGTCTTGTTTTGCAGGGACTCGCGTCGAGTCTTGTTTTGCAGGGACTCGCTCGAGTCTTGTTTTGCAGGGACTCGCTCGAGTCTTGTTTTGCAGGGACTCGCTCGAGTCTTGTTTTGCAGGGACTCGCGTCGAGTCTTGTTTTGCAGGGACTCGCCGAGTCTTGTTTTGCAGGGACTCGCCGAGTCTTGTTTTGCAGGGACTCGCTCGAGTCTTGTTTTGCAGGGACTCGCTCGAGTCTTGTTTTGCAGGGACTCGCGTCGAGTCTTGTTTTGCAGGGACTCGCGTCGAGTCTTGTTTTGCAGGGACTCGCTCGAGTCTTGTTTTGCAGGGACTCGCTCGAGTCTTGTTTTGCAGGGACTCGCTCGAGTCTTGTTTTGCAGGGACTCGCGTCGAGTCTTGTTTTGCAGGGACTCGCCGAGTCTTGTTTTGCAGGGACTCGCCGAGTCTTGTTTTGCAGGGACTCGCCGAGTCTTGTTTTGCAGGGACTCGCCGAGTCTTGTTTTGCAGGGACTCGCGTCGAGTCTTGTTTTGCAGGGACTCGCCGAGTCTTGTTTTGCAGGGACTCGCGTCGAGTCTTGTTTTGCAGGGACTCGCCGAGTCTTGTTTTGCAGGGACTCGCTCGAGTCTTGTTTTGCAGGGACTCGCGTCGAGTCTTGTTTTGCAGGGACTCGCCGAGTCTTGTTTTGCAGGGACTCGCCTCGAGTCTTGTTTTGCAGGGACTCGCGTCGAGTCTTGTTTTGCAGGGACTCGCTCGAGTCTTGTTTTGCAGGGACTCGCGTCGAGTCTTGTTTTGCAGGGACTCGCTCGAGTCTTGTTTTGCAGGGACTCGCGTCGAGTCTTGTTTTGCAGGGACTCGCTCGAGTCTTGTTTTGCAGGGACTCGCGTCGAGTCTTGTTTTGCAGGGACTCGCTCGAGTCTTGTTTTGCAGGGACTCGCGTCGAGTCTTGTTTTGCAGGGACTCGCGTCGAGTCTTGTTTTGCAGGGACTCGCTCGAGTCTTGTTTTGCAGGGACTCGCCGAGTCTTGTTTTGCAGGGACTCGCTCGAGTCTTGTTTTGCAGGGACTCGCTCGAGTCTTGTTTTGCAGGGACTCGCTCGAGTCTTGTTTTGCAGGGACTCGCTCGAGTCTTGTTTTGCAGGGACTCGCTCGAGTCTTGTTTTGCAGGGACTCGCTCGAGTCTTGTTTTGCAGGGACTCGCGTCGAGTCTTGTTTTGCAGGGACTCGCTCGAGTCTTGTTTTGCAGGGACTCGCTCGAGTCTTGTTTTGCAGGGACTCGCTCGAGTCTTGTTTTGCAGGGACTCGCGTCGAGTCTTGTTTTGCAGGGACTCGCGTCGAGTCTTGTTTTGCAGGGACTCGCTCGAGTCTTGTTTTGCAGGGACTCGCTCGAGTCTTGTTTTGCAGGGACTCGCTCGAGTCTTGTTTTGCAGGGACTCGCTCGAGTCTTGTTTTGCAGGGACTCGCTCGAGTCTTGTTTTGCAGGGACTCGCTCGAGTCTTGTTTTGCAGGGACTCGCGTCGAGTCTTGTTTTGCAGGGACTCGCTCGAGTCTTGTTTTGCAGGGACTCGCCGAGTCTTGTTTTGCAGGGACTCGCTCGAGTCTTGTTTTGCAGGGACTCGCGTCGAGTCTTGTTTTGCAGGGACTCGCGTCGAGTCTTGTTTTGCAGGGACTCGCGTCGAGTCTTGTTTTGCAGGGACTCGCTCGAGTCTTGTTTTGCAGGGACTCGCCGAGTCTTGTTTTGCAGGGACTCGCTCGAGTCTTGTTTTGCAGGGACTCGCGTCGAGTCTTGTTTTGCAGGGACTCGCTCGAGTCTTGTTTTGCAGGGACTCGCTCGAGTCTTGTTTTGCAGGGACTCGCTCGAGTCTTGTTTTGCAGGGACTCGCCGAGTCTTGTTTTGCAGGGACTCGCTCGAGTCTTGTTTTGCAGGGACTCGCCGAGTCTTGTTTTGCAGGGACTCGCTCGAGTCTTGTTTTGCAGGGACTCGCTCGAGTCTTGTTTTGCAGGGACTCGCCGAGTCTTGTTTTGCAGGGACTCGCGTCGAGTCTTGTTTTGCAGGGACTCGCCGAGTCTTGTTTTGCAGGGACTCGCCGAGTCTTGTTTTGCAGGGACTCGCCGAGTCTTGTTTTGCAGGGACTCGCCGAGTCTTGTTTTGCAGGGACTCGCGTCGAGTCTTGTTTTGCAGGGACTCGCGTCGAGTCTTGTTTTGCAGGGACTCGCTCGAGTCTTGTTTTGCAGGGACTCGCTCGAGTCTTGTTTTGCAGGGACTCGCGTCGAGTCTTGTTTTGCAGGGACTCGCGTCGAGTCTTGTTTTGCAGGGACTCGCTCGAGTCTTGTTTTGCAGGGACTCGCTCGAGTCTTGTTTTGCAGGGACTCGCGTCGAGTCTTGTTTTGCAGGGACTCGCTCGAGTCTTGTTTTGCAGGGACTCGCTCGAGTCTTGTTTTGCAGGGACTCGCTCGAGTCTTGTTTTGCAGGGACTCGCTCGAGTCTTGTTTTGCAGGGACTCGCTCGAGTCTTGTTTTGCAGGGACTCGCGTCGAGTCTTGTTTTGCAGGGACTCGCGTCGAGTCTTGTTTTGCAGGGACTCGCGTCGAGTCTTGTTTTGCAGGGACTCGCGTCGAGTCTTGTTTTGCAGGGACTCGCGTCGAGTCTTGTTTTGCAGGGACTCGCGTCGAGTCTTGTTTTGCAGGGACTCGCTCGAGTCTTGTTTTGCAGGGACTCGCTCGAGTCTTGTTTTGCAGGGACTCGCTCGAGTCTTGTTTTGCAGGGACTCGCTCGAGTCTTGTTTTGCAGGGACTCGCTCGAGTCTTGTTTTGCAGGGACTCGCGTCGAGTCTTGTTTTGCAGGGACTCGCGTCGAGTCTTGTTTTGCAGGGACTCGCGTCGAGTCTTGTTTTGCAGGGACTCGCGTCGAGTCTTGTTTTGCAGGGACTCGCTCGAGTCTTGTTTTGCAGGGACTCGCCGAGTCTTGTTTTGCAGGGACTCGCGTCGAGTCTTGTTTTGCAGGGACTCGCGTCGAGTCTTGTTTTGCAGGGACTCGCGTCGAGTCTTGTTTTGCAGGGACTCGCGTCGAGTCTTGTTTTGCAGGGACTCGCTCGAGTCTTGTTTTGCAGGGACTCGCTCGAGTCTTGTTTTGCAGGGACTCGCCGAGTCTTGTTTTGCAGGGACTCGCCGAGTCTTGTTTTGCAGGGACTCGCCGAGTCTTGTTTTGCAGGGACTCGCTCGAGTCTTGTTTTGCAGGGACTCGCCGAGTCTTGTTTTGCAGGGACTCGCTCGAGTCTTGTTTTGCAGGGACTCGCGTCGAGTCTTGTTTTGCAGGGACTCGCTCGAGTCTTGTTTTGCAGGGACTCGCTCGAGTCTTGTTTTGCAGGGACTCGCGTCGAGTCTTGTTTTGCAGGGACTCGCTCGAGTCTTGTTTTGCAGGGACTCGCGTCGAGTCTTGTTTTGCAGGGACTCGCCGAGTCTTGTTTTGCAGGGACTCGCCGAGTCTTGTTTTGCAGGGACTCGCGTCGAGTCTTGTTTTGCAGGGACTCGCTCGAGTCTTGTTTTGCAGGGACTCGCTCGAGTCTTGTTTTGCAGGGACTCGCGTCGAGTCTTGTTTTGCAGGGACTCGCCGAGTCTTGTTTTGCAGGGACTCGCTCGAGTCTTGTTTTGCAGGGACTCGCCGAGTCTTGTTTTGCAGGGACTCGCGTCGAGTCTTGTTTTGCAGGGACTCGCTCGAGTCTTGTTTTGCAGGGACTCGCGTCGAGTCTTGTTTTGCAGGGACTCGCTCGAGTCTTGTTTTGCAGGGACTCGCTCGAGTCTTGTTTTGCAGGGACTCGCTCGAGTCTTGTTTTGCAGGGACTCGCGTCGAGTCTTGTTTTGCAGGGACTCGCCGAGTCTTGTTTTGCAGGGACTCGCTCGAGTCTTGTTTTGCAGGGACTCGCTCGAGTCTTGTTTTGCAGGGACTCGCGTCGAGTCTTGTTTTGCAGGGACTCGCTCGAGTCTTGTTTTGCAGGGACTCGCTCGAGTCTTGTTTTGCAGGGACTCGCTCGAGTCTTGTTTTGCAGGGACTCGCTCGAGTCTTGTTTTGCAGGGACTCGCTCGAGTCTTGTTTTGCAGGGACTCGCTCGAGTCTTGTTTTGCAGGGACTCGCTCGAGTCTTGTTTTGCAGGGACTCGCCTCGAGTCTTGTTTTGCAGGGACTCGCCGAGTCTTGTTTTGCAGGGACTCGCGTCGAGTCTTGTTTTGCAGGGACTCGCGTCGAGTCTTGTTTTGCAGGGACTCGCTCGAGTCTTGTTTTGCAGGGACTCGCGTCGAGTCTTGTTTTGCAGGGACTCGCTCGAGTCTTGTTTTGCAGGGACTCGCCGAGTCTTGTTTTGCAGGGACTCGCGTCGAGTCTTGTTTTGCAGGGACTCGCTCGAGTCTTGTTTTGCAGGGACTCGCGTCGAGTCTTGTTTTGCAGGGACTCGCTCGAGTCTTGTTTTGCAGGGACTCGCGTCGAGTCTTGTTTTGCAGGGACTCGCGTCGAGTCTTGTTTTGCAGGGACTCGCGTCGAGTCTTGTTTTGCAGGGACTCGCGTCGAGTCTTGTTTTGCAGGGACTCGCTCGAGTCTTGTTTTGCAGGGACTCGCGTCGAGTCTTGTTTTGCAGGGACTCGCCGAGTCTTGTTTTGCAGGGACTCGCTCGAGTCTTGTTTTGCAGGGACTCGCCGAGTCTTGTTTTGCAGGGACTCGCTCGAGTCTTGTTTTGCAGGGACTCGCTCGAGTCTTGTTTTGCAGGGACTCGCTCGAGTCTTGTTTTGCAGGGACTCGCTCGAGTCTTGTTTTGCAGGGACTCGCCGAGTCTTGTTTTGCAGGGACTCGCGTCGAGTCTTGTTTTGCAGGGACTCGCGTCGAGTCTTGTTTTGCAGGGACTCGCTCGAGTCTTGTTTTGCAGGGACTCGCGTCGAGTCTTGTTTTGCAGGGACTCGCTCGAGTCTTGTTTTGCAGGGACTCGCCGAGTCTTGTTTTGCAGGGACTCGCCGAGTCTTGTTTTGCAGGGACTCGCGTCGAGTCTTGTTTTGCAGGGACTCGCCGAGTCTTGTTTTGCAGGGACTCGCGTCGAGTCTTGTTTTGCAGGGACTCGCTCGAGTCTTGTTTTGCAGGGACTCGCCGAGTCTTGTTTTGCAGGGACTCGCGTCGAGTCTTGTTTTGCAGGGACTCGCGTCGAGTCTTGTTTTGCAGGGACTCGCTCGAGTCTTGTTTTGCAGGGACTCGCTCGAGTCTTGTTTTGCAGGGACTCGCGTCGAGTCTTGTTTTGCAGGGACTCGCTCGAGTCTTGTTTTGCAGGGACTCGCGTCGAGTCTTGTTTTGCAGGGACTCGCGTCGAGTCTTGTTTTGCAGGGACTCGCTCGAGTCTTGTTTTGCAGGGACTCGCTCGAGTCTTGTTTTGCAGGGACTCGCCGAGTCTTGTTTTGCAGGGACTCGCGTCGAGTCTTGTTTTGCAGGGACTCGCGTCGAGTCTTGTTTTGCAGGGACTCGCGTCGAGTCTTGTTTTGCAGGGACTCGCGTCGAGTCTTGTTTTGCAGGGACTCGCTCGAGTCTTGTTTTGCAGGGACTCGCGTCGAGTCTTGTTTTGCAGGGACTCGCTCGAGTCTTGTTTTGCAGGGACTCGCTCGAGTCTTGTTTTGCAGGGACTCGCTCGAGTCTTGTTTTGCAGGGACTCGCTCGAGTCTTGTTTTGCAGGGACTCGCTCGAGTCTTGTTTTGCAGGGACTCGCCGAGTCTTGTTTTGCAGGGACTCGCCGAGTCTTGTTTTGCAGGGACTCGCCGAGTCTTGTTTTGCAGGGACTCGCCGAGTCTTGTTTTGCAGGGACTCGCTCGAGTCTTGTTTTGCAGGGACTCGCTCGAGTCTTGTTTTGCAGGGACTCGCGTCGAGTCTTGTTTTGCAGGGACTCGCCGAGTCTTGTTTTGCAGGGACTCGCGTCGAGTCTTGTTTTGCAGGGACTCGCTCGAGTCTTGTTTTGCAGGGACTCGCTCGAGTCTTGTTTTGCAGGGACTCGCGTCGAGTCTTGTTTTGCAGGGACTCGCTCGAGTCTTGTTTTGCAGGGACTCGCGTCGAGTCTTGTTTTGCAGGGACTCGCGTCGAGTCTTGTTTTGCAGGGACTCGCCTCGAGTCTTGTTTTGCAGGGACTCGCGTCGAGTCTTGTTTTGCAGGGACTCGCCGAGTCTTGTTTTGCAGGGACTCGCTCGAGTCTTGTTTTGCAGGGACTCGCGTCGAGTCTTGTTTTGCAGGGACTCGCTCGAGTCTTGTTTTGCAGGGACTCGCCGAGTCTTGTTTTGCAGGGACTCGCTCGAGTCTTGTTTTGCAGGGACTCGCTCGAGTCTTGTTTTGCAGGGACTCGCTCGAGTCTTGTTTTGCAGGGACTCGCGTCGAGTCTTGTTTTGCAGGGACTCGCTCGAGTCTTGTTTTGCAGGGACTCGCGTCGAGTCTTGTTTTGCAGGGACTCGCGTCGAGTCTTGTTTTGCAGGGACTCGCTCGAGTCTTGTTTTGCAGGGACTCGCGTCGAGTCTTGTTTTGCAGGGACTCGCTCGAGTCTTGTTTTGCAGGGACTCGCTCGAGTCTTGTTTTGCAGGGACTCGCCGAGTCTTGTTTTGCAGGGACTCGCGTCGAGTCTTGTTTTGCAGGGACTCGCTCGAGTCTTGTTTTGCAGGGACTCGCTCGAGTCTTGTTTTGCAGGGACTCGCCGAGTCTTGTTTTGCAGGGACTCGCCGAGTCTTGTTTTGCAGGGACTCGCCGAGTCTTGTTTTGCAGGGACTCGCTCGAGTCTTGTTTTGCAGGGACTCGCGTCGAGTCTTGTTTTGCAGGGACTCGCGTCGAGTCTTGTTTTGCAGGGACTCGCTCGAGTCTTGTTTTGCAGGGACTCGCCTCGAGTCTTGTTTTGCAGGGACTCGCTCGAGTCTTGTTTTGCAGGGACTCGCGTCGAGTCTTGTTTTGCAGGGACTCGCGTCGAGTCTTGTTTTGCAGGGACTCGCCGAGTCTTGTTTTGCAGGGACTCGCGTCGAGTCTTGTTTTGCAGGGACTCGCGTCGAGTCTTGTTTTGCAGGGACTCGCTCGAGTCTTGTTTTGCAGGGACTCGCCGAGTCTTGTTTTGCAGGGACTCGCGTCGAGTCTTGTTTTGCAGGGACTCGCCGAGTCTTGTTTTGCAGGGACTCGCCGAGTCTTGTTTTGCAGGGACTCGCTCGAGTCTTGTTTTGCAGGGACTCGCTCGAGTCTTGTTTTGCAGGGACTCGCGTCGAGTCTTGTTTTGCAGGGACTCGCTCGAGTCTTGTTTTGCAGGGACTCGCCGAGTCTTGTTTTGCAGGGACTCGCGTCGAGTCTTGTTTTGCAGGGACTCGCGTCGAGTCTTGTTTTGCAGGGACTCGCGTCGAGTCTTGTTTTGCAGGGACTCGCGTCGAGTCTTGTTTTGCAGGGACTCGCGTCGAGTCTTGTTTTGCAGGGACTCGCCGAGTCTTGTTTTGCAGGGACTCGCGTCGAGTCTTGTTTTGCAGGGACTCGCTCGAGTCTTGTTTTGCAGGGACTCGCCTCGAGTCTTGTTTTGCAGGGACTCGCTCGAGTCTTGTTTTGCAGGGACTCGCTCGAGTCTTGTTTTGCAGGGACTCGCCGAGTCTTGTTTTGCAGGGACTCGCGTCGAGTCTTGTTTTGCAGGGACTCGCTCGAGTCTTGTTTTGCAGGGACTCGCTCGAGTCTTGTTTTGCAGGGACTCGCTCGAGTCTTGTTTTGCAGGGACTCGCTCGAGTCTTGTTTTGCAGGGACTCGCCGAGTCTTGTTTTGCAGGGACTCGCTCGAGTCTTGTTTTGCAGGGACTCGCTCGAGTCTTGTTTTGCAGGGACTCGCTCGAGTCTTGTTTTGCAGGGACTCGCTCGAGTCTTGTTTTGCAGGGACTCGCTCGAGTCTTGTTTTGCAGGGACTCGCTCGAGTCTTGTTTTGCAGGGACTCGCGTCGAGTCTTGTTTTGCAGGGACTCGCTCGAGTCTTGTTTTGCAGGGACTCGCTCGAGTCTTGTTTTGCAGGGACTCGCGTCGAGTCTTGTTTTGCAGGGACTCGCCGAGTCTTGTTTTGCAGGGACTCGCTCGAGTCTTGTTTTGCAGGGACTCGCGTCGAGTCTTGTTTTGCAGGGACTCGCCGAGTCTTGTTTTGCAGGGACTCGCTCGAGTCTTGTTTTGCAGGGACTCGCTCGAGTCTTGTTTTGCAGGGACTCGCGTCGAGTCTTGTTTTGCAGGGACTCGCGTCGAGTCTTGTTTTGCAGGGACTCGCGTCGAGTCTTGTTTTGCAGGGACTCGCTCGAGTCTTGTTTTGCAGGGACTCGCTCGAGTCTTGTTTTGCAGGGACTCGCGTCGAGTCTTGTTTTGCAGGGACTCGCGTCGAGTCTTGTTTTGCAGGGACTCGCTCGAGTCTTGTTTTGCAGGGACTCGCTCGAGTCTTGTTTTGCAGGGACTCGCGTCGAGTCTTGTTTTGCAGGGACTCGCTCGAGTCTTGTTTTGCAGGGACTCGCGTCGAGTCTTGTTTTGCAGGGACTCGCTCGAGTCTTGTTTTGCAGGGACTCGCGTCGAGTCTTGTTTTGCAGGGACTCGCTCGAGTCTTGTTTTGCAGGGACTCGCGTCGAGTCTTGTTTTGCAGGGACTCGCTCGAGTCTTGTTTTGCAGGGACTCGCGTCGAGTCTTGTTTTGCAGGGACTCGCTCGAGTCTTGTTTTGCAGGGACTCGCTCGAGTCTTGTTTTGCAGGGACTCGCCGAGTCTTGTTTTGCAGGGACTCGCGTCGAGTCTTGTTTTGCAGGGACTCGCCGAGTCTTGTTTTGCAGGGACTCGCGTCGAGTCTTGTTTTGCAGGGACTCGCGTCGAGTCTTGTTTTGCAGGGACTCGCTCGAGTCTTGTTTTGCAGGGACTCGCTCGAGTCTTGTTTTGCAGGGACTCGCTCGAGTCTTGTTTTGCAGGGACTCGCTCGAGTCTTGTTTTGCAGGGACTCGCTCGAGTCTTGTTTTGCAGGGACTCGCCGAGTCTTGTTTTGCAGGGACTCGCGTCGAGTCTTGTTTTGCAGGGACTCGCCGAGTCTTGTTTTGCAGGGACTCGCTCGAGTCTTGTTTTGCAGGGACTCGCTCGAGTCTTGTTTTGCAGGGACTCGCTCGAGTCTTGTTTTGCAGGGACTCGCGTCGAGTCTTGTTTTGCAGGGACTCGCGTCGAGTCTTGTTTTGCAGGGACTCGCCGAGTCTTGTTTTGCAGGGACTCGCGTCGAGTCTTGTTTTGCAGGGACTCGCTCGAGTCTTGTTTTGCAGGGACTCGCTCGAGTCTTGTTTTGCAGGGACTCGCTCGAGTCTTGTTTTGCAGGGACTCGCGTCGAGTCTTGTTTTGCAGGGACTCGCCGAGTCTTGTTTTGCAGGGACTCGCTCGAGTCTTGTTTTGCAGGGACTCGCCGAGTCTTGTTTTGCAGGGACTCGCGTCGAGTCTTGTTTTGCAGGGACTCGCCGAGTCTTGTTTTGCAGGGACTCGCTCGAGTCTTGTTTTGCAGGGACTCGCCGAGTCTTGTTTTGCAGGGACTCGCTCGAGTCTTGTTTTGCAGGGACTCGCTCGAGTCTTGTTTTGCAGGGACTCGCTCGAGTCTTGTTTTGCAGGGACTCGCCGAGTCTTGTTTTGCAGGGACTCGCCTCGAGTCTTGTTTTGCAGGGACTCGCGTCGAGTCTTGTTTTGCAGGGACTCGCGTCGAGTCTTGTTTTGCAGGGACTCGCCGAGTCTTGTTTTGCAGGGACTCGCCGAGTCTTGTTTTGCAGGGACTCGCTCGAGTCTTGTTTTGCAGGGACTCGCGTCGAGTCTTGTTTTGCAGGGACTCGCGTCGAGTCTTGTTTTGCAGGGACTCGCCGAGTCTTGTTTTGCAGGGACTCGCTCGAGTCTTGTTTTGCAGGGACTCGCCGAGTCTTGTTTTGCAGGGACTCGCTCGAGTCTTGTTTTGCAGGGACTCGCTCGAGTCTTGTTTTGCAGGGACTCGCTCGAGTCTTGTTTTGCAGGGACTCGCTCGAGTCTTGTTTTGCAGGGACTCGCTCGAGTCTTGTTTTGCAGGGACTCGCTCGAGTCTTGTTTTGCAGGGACTCGCGTCGAGTCTTGTTTTGCAGGGACTCGCTCGAGTCTTGTTTTGCAGGGACTCGCTCGAGTCTTGTTTTGCAGGGACTCGCTCGAGTCTTGTTTTGCAGGGACTCGCTCGAGTCTTGTTTTGCAGGGACTCGCTCGAGTCTTGTTTTGCAGGGACTCGCTCGAGTCTTGTTTTGCAGGGACTCGCGTCGAGTCTTGTTTTGCAGGGACTCGCTCGAGTCTTGTTTTGCAGGGACTCGCCTCGAGTCTTGTTTTGCAGGGACTCGCCGAGTCTTGTTTTGCAGGGACTCGCTCGAGTCTTGTTTTGCAGGGACTCGCGTCGAGTCTTGTTTTGCAGGGACTCGCGTCGAGTCTTGTTTTGCAGGGACTCGCTCGAGTCTTGTTTTGCAGGGACTCGCGTCGAGTCTTGTTTTGCAGGGACTCGCCGAGTCTTGTTTTGCAGGGACTCGCTCGAGTCTTGTTTTGCAGGGACTCGCGTCGAGTCTTGTTTTGCAGGGACTCGCTCGAGTCTTGTTTTGCAGGGACTCGCGTCGAGTCTTGTTTTGCAGGGACTCGCTCGAGTCTTGTTTTGCAGGGACTCGCGTCGAGTCTTGTTTTGCAGGGACTCGCTCGAGTCTTGTTTTGCAGGGACTCGCGTCGAGTCTTGTTTTGCAGGGACTCGCGTCGAGTCTTGTTTTGCAGGGACTCGCGTCGAGTCTTGTTTTGCAGGGACTCGCTCGAGTCTTGTTTTGCAGGGACTCGCTCGAGTCTTGTTTTGCAGGGACTCGCTCGAGTCTTGTTTTGCAGGGACTCGCTCGAGTCTTGTTTTGCAGGGACTCGCGTCGAGTCTTGTTTTGCAGGGACTCGCGTCGAGTCTTGTTTTGCAGGGACTCGCCGAGTCTTGTTTTGCAGGGACTCGCTCGAGTCTTGTTTTGCAGGGACTCGCTCGAGTCTTGTTTTGCAGGGACTCGCCGAGTCTTGTTTTGCAGGGACTCGCTCGAGTCTTGTTTTGCAGGGACTCGCGTCGAGTCTTGTTTTGCAGGGACTCGCGTCGAGTCTTGTTTTGCAGGGACTCGCTCGAGTCTTGTTTTGCAGGGACTCGCTCGAGTCTTGTTTTGCAGGGACTCGCTCGAGTCTTGTTTTGCAGGGACTCGCCGAGTCTTGTTTTGCAGGGACTCGCGTCGAGTCTTGTTTTGCAGGGACTCGCGTCGAGTCTTGTTTTGCAGGGACTCGCTCGAGTCTTGTTTTGCAGGGACTCGCCGAGTCTTGTTTTGCAGGGACTCGCTCGAGTCTTGTTTTGCAGGGACTCGCCGAGTCTTGTTTTGCAGGGACTCGCTCGAGTCTTGTTTTGCAGGGACTCGCCGAGTCTTGTTTTGCAGGGACTCGCTCGAGTCTTGTTTTGCAGGGACTCGCCGAGTCTTGTTTTGCAGGGACTCGCCGAGTCTTGTTTTGCAGGGACTCTTGTTTCGCTCCCGAGTCTTGTTTTGCAGGGACTCGCTCGAGTCTTGTTTTGCAGGGACTCGCTCGAGTCTTGTTTTGCAGGGACTCGCGTCGAGTCTTGTTTTGCAGGGACTCGCTCGAGTCTTGTTTTGCAGGGACTCGCTCGAGTCTTGTTTTGCAGGGACTCGCCGAGTCTTGTTTTGCAGGGACTCGCCGAGTCTTGTTTTGCAGGGACTCGCGTCGAGTCTTGTTTTGCAGGGACTCGCTCGAGTCTTGTTTTGCAGGGACTCGCTCGAGTCTTGTTTTGCAGGGACTCGCGTCGAGTCTTGTTTTGCAGGGACTCGCGTCGAGTCTTGTTTTGCAGGGACTCGCGTCGAGTCTTGTTTTGCAGGGACTCGCGTCGAGTCTTGTTTTGCAGGGACTCGCTCGAGTCTTGTTTTGCAGGGACTCGCCGAGTCTTGTTTTGCAGGGACTCGCTCGAGTCTTGTTTTGCAGGGACTCGCTCGAGTCTTGTTTTGCAGGGACTCGCTCGAGTCTTGTTTTGCAGGGACTCGCCGAGTCTTGTTTTGCAGGGACTCGCTCGAGTCTTGTTTTGCAGGGACTCGCTCGAGTCTTGTTTTGCAGGGACTCGCTCGAGTCTTGTTTTGCAGGGACTCGCCGAGTCTTGTTTTGCAGGGACTCGCTCGAGTCTTGTTTTGCAGGGACTCGCTCGAGTCTTGTTTTGCAGGGACTCGCTCGAGTCTTGTTTTGCAGGGACTCGCTCGAGTCTTGTTTTGCAGGGACTCGCGTCGAGTCTTGTTTTGCAGGGACTCGCCGAGTCTTGTTTTGCAGGGACTCGCTCGAGTCTTGTTTTGCAGGGACTCGCCGAGTCTTGTTTTGCAGGGACTCGCTCGAGTCTTGTTTTGCAGGGACTCGCTCGAGTCTTGTTTTGCAGGGACTCGCTCGAGTCTTGTTTTGCAGGGACTCGCTCGAGTCTTGTTTTGCAGGGACTCGCTCGAGTCTTGTTTTGCAGGGACTCGCTCGAGTCTTGTTTTGCAGGGACTCGCTCGAGTCTTGTTTTGCAGGGACTCGCCGAGTCTTGTTTTGCAGGGACTCGCGTCGAGTCTTGTTTTGCAGGGACTCGCGTCGAGTCTTGTTTTGCAGGGACTCGCTCGAGTCTTGTTTTGCAGGGACTCGCTCGAGTCTTGTTTTGCAGGGACTCGCTCGAGTCTTGTTTTGCAGGGACTCGCCGAGTCTTGTTTTGCAGGGACTCGCTCGAGTCTTGTTTTGCAGGGACTCGCTCGAGTCTTGTTTTGCAGGGACTCGCGTCGAGTCTTGTTTTGCAGGGACTCGCTCGAGTCTTGTTTTGCAGGGACTCGCTCGAGTCTTGTTTTGCAGGGACTCGCTCGAGTCTTGTTTTGCAGGGACTCGCTCGAGTCTTGTTTTGCAGGGACTCGCGTCGAGTCTTGTTTTGCAGGGACTCGCCGAGTCTTGTTTTGCAGGGACTCGCTCGAGTCTTGTTTTGCAGGGACTCGCTCGAGTCTTGTTTTGCAGGGACTCGCTCGAGTCTTGTTTTGCAGGGACTCGCTCGAGTCTTGTTTTGCAGGGACTCGCCGAGTCTTGTTTTGCAGGGACTCGCGTCGAGTCTTGTTTTGCAGGGACTCGCGTCGAGTCTTGTTTTGCAGGGACTCGCTCGAGTCTTGTTTTGCAGGGACTCGCGTCGAGTCTTGTTTTGCAGGGACTCGCTCGAGTCTTGTTTTGCAGGGACTCGCTCGAGTCTTGTTTTGCAGGGACTCGCGTCGAGTCTTGTTTTGCAGGGACTCGCTCGAGTCTTGTTTTGCAGGGACTCGCGTCGAGTCTTGTTTTGCAGGGACTCGCGTCGAGTCTTGTTTTGCAGGGACTCGCTCGAGTCTTGTTTTGCAGGGACTCGCTCGAGTCTTGTTTTGCAGGGACTCGCCGAGTCTTGTTTTGCAGGGACTCGCTCGAGTCTTGTTTTGCAGGGACTCGCGTCGAGTCTTGTTTTGCAGGGACTCGCGTCGAGTCTTGTTTTGCAGGGACTCGCCGAGTCTTGTTTTGCAGGGACTCGCTCGAGTCTTGTTTTGCAGGGACTCGCTCGAGTCTTGTTTTGCAGGGACTCGCTCGAGTCTTGTTTTGCAGGGACTCGCGTCGAGTCTTGTTTTGCAGGGACTCGCTCGAGTCTTGTTTTGCAGGGACTCGCTCGAGTCTTGTTTTGCAGGGACTCGCTCGAGTCTTGTTTTGCAGGGACTCGCTCGAGTCTTGTTTTGCAGGGACTCGCTCGAGTCTTGTTTTGCAGGGACTCGCGTCGAGTCTTGTTTTGCAGGGACTCGCGTCGAGTCTTGTTTTGCAGGGACTCGCTCGAGTCTTGTTTTGCAGGGACTCGCTCGAGTCTTGTTTTGCAGGGACTCGCTCGAGTCTTGTTTTGCAGGGACTCGCTCGAGTCTTGTTTTGCAGGGACTCGCCGAGTCTTGTTTTGCAGGGACTCGCGTCGAGTCTTGTTTTGCAGGGACTCGCTCGAGTCTTGTTTTGCAGGGACTCGCTCGAGTCTTGTTTTGCAGGGACTCGCTCGAGTCTTGTTTTGCAGGGACTCGCGTCGAGTCTTGTTTTGCAGGGACTCGCTCGAGTCTTGTTTTGCAGGGACTCGCTCGAGTCTTGTTTTGCAGGGACTCGCTCGAGTCTTGTTTTGCAGGGACTCGCCGAGTCTTGTTTTGCAGGGACTCGCTCGAGTCTTGTTTTGCAGGGACTCGCTCGAGTCTTGTTTTGCAGGGACTCGCTCGAGTCTTGTTTTGCAGGGACTCGCTCGAGTCTTGTTTTGCAGGGACTCGCTCGAGTCTTGTTTTGCAGGGACTCGCTCGAGTCTTGTTTTGCAGGGACTCGCTCGAGTCTTGTTTTGCAGGGACTCGCGTCGAGTCTTGTTTTGCAGGGACTCGCTCGAGTCTTGTTTTGCAGGGACTCGCTCGAGTCTTGTTTTGCAGGGACTCGCTCGAGTCTTGTTTTGCAGGGACTCGCTCGAGTCTTGTTTTGCAGGGACTCGCGTCGAGTCTTGTTTTGCAGGGACTCGCGTCGAGTCTTGTTTTGCAGGGACTCGCGTCGAGTCTTGTTTTGCAGGGACTCGCGTCGAGTCTTGTTTTGCAGGGACTCGCTCGAGTCTTGTTTTGCAGGGACTCGCGTCGAGTCTTGTTTTGCAGGGACTCGCTCGAGTCTTGTTTTGCAGGGACTCGCTCGAGTCTTGTTTTGCAGGGACTCGCGTCGAGTCTTGTTTTGCAGGGACTCGCTCGAGTCTTGTTTTGCAGGGACTCGCGTCGAGTCTTGTTTTGCAGGGACTCGCCGAGTCTTGTTTTGCAGGGACTCGCGTCGAGTCTTGTTTTGCAGGGACTCGCGTCGAGTCTTGTTTTGCAGGGACTCGCTCGAGTCTTGTTTTGCAGGGACTCGCGTCGAGTCTTGTTTTGCAGGGACTCGCCGAGTCTTGTTTTGCAGGGACTCGCGTCGAGTCTTGTTTTGCAGGGACTCGCGTCGAGTCTTGTTTTGCAGGGACTCGCGTCGAGTCTTGTTTTGCAGGGACTCGCTCGAGTCTTGTTTTGCAGGGACTCGCTCGAGTCTTGTTTTGCAGGGACTCGCCGAGTCTTGTTTTGCAGGGACTCGCGTCGAGTCTTGTTTTGCAGGGACTCGCTCGAGTCTTGTTTTGCAGGGACTCGCGTCGAGTCTTGTTTTGCAGGGACTCGCTCGAGTCTTGTTTTGCAGGGACTCGCGTCGAGTCTTGTTTTGCAGGGACTCGCTCGAGTCTTGTTTTGCAGGGACTCGCTCGAGTCTTGTTTTGCAGGGACTCGCTCGAGTCTTGTTTTGCAGGGACTCGCCGAGTCTTGTTTTGCAGGGACTCGCTCGAGTCTTGTTTTGCAGGGACTCGCCGAGTCTTGTTTTGCAGGGACTCGCCGAGTCTTGTTTTGCAGGGACTCGCTCGAGTCTTGTTTTGCAGGGACTCGCTCGAGTCTTGTTTTGCAGGGACTCGCGTCGAGTCTTGTTTTGCAGGGACTCGCTCGAGTCTTGTTTTGCAGGGACTCGCGTCGAGTCTTGTTTTGCAGGGACTCGCTCGAGTCTTGTTTTGCAGGGACTCGCGTCGAGTCTTGTTTTGCAGGGACTCGCTCGAGTCTTGTTTTGCAGGGACTCGCTCGAGTCTTGTTTTGCAGGGACTCGCTCGAGTCTTGTTTTGCAGGGACTCGCTCGAGTCTTGTTTTGCAGGGACTCGCTCGAGTCTTGTTTTGCAGGGACTCGCTCGAGTCTTGTTTTGCAGGGACTCGCTCGAGTCTTGTTTTGCAGGGACTCGCTCGAGTCTTGTTTTGCAGGGACTCGCTCGAGTCTTGTTTTGCAGGGACTCGCTCGAGTCTTGTTTTGCAGGGACTCGCTCGAGTCTTGTTTTGCAGGGACTCGCCTCGAGTCTTGTTTTGCAGGGACTCGCCTCGAGTCTTGTTTTGCAGGGACTCGCTCGAGTCTTGTTTTGCAGGGACTCGCTCGAGTCTTGTTTTGCAGGGACTCGCCTCGAGTCTTGTTTTGCAGGGACTCGCTCGAGTCTTGTTTTGCAGGGACTCGCTCGAGTCTTGTTTTGCAGGGACTCGCTCGAGTCTTGTTTTGCAGGGACTCGCCGAGTCTTGTTTTGCAGGGACTCGCGTCGAGTCTTGTTTTGCAGGGACTCGCGTCGAGTCTTGTTTTGCAGGGACTCGCGCGAGTCTTGTTTTGCAGGGACTCGCGTCGAGTCTTGTTTTGCAGGGACTCGCTCGAGTCTTGTTTTGCAGGGACTCGCTCGAGTCTTGTTTTGCAGGGACTCGCGTCGAGTCTTGTTTTGCAGGGACTCGCGTCGAGTCTTGTTTTGCAGGGACTCGCGTCGAGTCTTGTTTTGCAGGGACTCGCGTCGAGTCTTGTTTTGCAGGGACTCGCGTCGAGTCTTGTTTTGCAGGGACTCGCGTCGAGTCTTGTTTTGCAGGGACTCGCCTCGAGTCTTGTTTTGCAGGGACTCGCGTCGAGTCGTGTTTCGCAGGGACTCGCGTCGAGTCTTGTTTTGCAGGGACTCGTGTCGAGTCTTGTTTTGCAGGGACTCGCTTCGAGTCTTGTTTTGCAGGGACTCGCGTCGAGTCTTGTTTTGCAGGGACTCGCCTCGAGTCTTGTTTTGCAGGGACTCGGTCGAGTCTTGTTTCGCAGGGACTCGCTTCGAGTCTTGTTTTGCAGGGACTCGCGTCGAGTCTTGTTTTGCAGGGACTCGCTTCGAGTCTTGTTTCGCAGGGACTCGCCTCGAGTCCTGTTTTGCAGGGACTCGTGTCGAGTCGTGTTTCGCAGGGACTCGCGTCGAGTCTTGTTTTGCAGGGACTCGTGTCGAGTCTTGTTTCGCAGGGACTCGCGTCGAGTCTTGTTTCGCAGGGACTCGCGTCGAGTTGTGTTTCGCAGGGACTCGCGTCGAGTCTTGTTTTGCAGGGACTCGCTTCGAGTCTTGTTTCGCAGGGACTCGCCTCGAGTCCTGTTTTGCAGGGACTCGCGTCGAGTCGTGTTTCGCAGGGACTCGCGTCGAGTCTTGTTTTGCAGGGACTCGCTTCGAGTCTTGTTTCGCAGGGACTCGCCTCGAGTCCTGTTTTGCAGGGACTCGCGTCGAGTCGTGTTTCGCAGGGACTCGCGTCGAGTCTTGTTTTGCAGGGACTCGTGTCGAGTCTTGTTTTGCAGGGACTTGCGTCGAGTCTTGTTTTGCAGGGACTCGCGTCGAGTCTTGTTTTGCAGGGAATCGCGTCGAGTCTTGTTTCGCAGGGACTCGCTTCGAGTCTTGTTTTGCAGGGACTTGCCTCGAGTCTTGTTTTGCAGGGACTCGCCTCGAGTTTTGTTTTGCAGGGACTCGCCTCGAGTTGTGTTTTGCAGGGACTCGCCTCGAGTTTTGTTTTGCAGGGACTCGCCTCGAGTCGTGTTTTGCAGGGACTCTCTTCCAGTCTTGTTTTGCAGGGACTCACCTCGAGTCTTGTTTTGCAGTGACTCGCCTCAAGTTTCGTTTTGCAGGGACTCGCATCGAGTCGAGTCATTTAATGACAATAGCTCGAGTCGAGTCACTACAACTCTGCCTTATAGTGTTTACAAAAATACAAAACATACATGAAATATATTTAGAAAAGCATTTAACCAGTTGCTCCTGTGCTTCTGAACAGCTAACAACTGAAATATAACACAGTAATTGATAAATACAGTACTTTTTCTTGTGTTTAACTGTGTTACAACTAATTATTTTTTTCTTAAACCCTAAAACACACTTCAATACATCATCTTATCCATAAACTCTTTTGCCATAGCTGGCTACATTTTTGTTGCTTTATAATTTTTTAACATACAGTACTGTGCAAAAGTTTTAGGCAGGTGTGAAAAAATGCTGTAAAGTAAGAATGCTTTCAAAAATAGACATGTTAATAGATTATATTTATCAATTAACTAAATGCAAAGTGAGTGAACAGAAGAAAAATCTAAATCAAATCCATATTTGGTGTGACCACCCTTTGCCTTCAAAACAGCATCAAGCATCAATTCTTCTAGGTACACTTGCACACAGTTTTTGAAGGAACTCGGCAGGTAGGTTGGCCCAAACATCTTGGAGAACTAACTACAGTTCTTCTGTGGATTTAGGCAGCCTCAGTTGCTTCTCTCTCTTCATGTAATCCCAGACAGACTCGATGATGTTGAGATCAGGGCTCTGTGGGGCCATACCATCACTTCCAGGACTCCTTGTTCTTCTTTACGCTGAAGATAGTTCTTAATGACTTTCGCTGTATGTTTGGGGTCGTTGTCATGCTGCAGAATAAATTTGGGGCCAATCAGATGCCTCCCTGATGGTATTGCATGATGGATAAGTATCTGCCTGTACTTCTCAGCATTGAGAAGACCATTAATTCTGACCAAATCCCCAACTCCATTTGCAGAAATGCAGCCCCAAACTTGCAAGGAACCTCCACCATGCTTCACTGTTGCCTGCAGACACTCATTTGTGTATGCTGTCCAGCCCTTGGCGAACAAACTGCCTTCTGCTACAGCCAAATATTTCAAATTTTGACTCATCAGTCCAGAGCACCTGCTGCCATTTTTCTGCACCCCAGTTCCTGTGTTTTCGTGC
Source organism: Acipenser oxyrinchus oxyrinchus (assembly GCA_030684275.1). NCBI lineage: Eukaryota > Metazoa > Chordata > Actinopteri > Acipenseriformes > Acipenseridae > Acipenser > Acipenser oxyrinchus. The sequence continues at coordinate 18,787,069 of CM060256.1, read as the reverse complement.
ATAGTTGAGTCGCTTGGCCTTGTTTCCACGCCGGAGGTATGGCTTTTTGGCCTAAGTCTTCCATGAAGGCCACTTCTGACCAGACTTCTCCAGACAGTAGATGGGTGTACCAGGGTCCCACTGTTTTCTGCCAGTTCTGAGCTGATGGCACTGCTGGACATCTTCCGATTGCGAAGGGAAATAAGCATGATGTGTCTTTCATCTGCTGCAGTAAGTTTTCTTGGCCGACCACTGCGTCTACAGTCCTCAACGTTGCCCGTTTCTTTGTGCTTCTTCAAAAGAGCTTGGACAGCACATCTGGAAACCCCTGTCTGCCTTGAAATTTCTGCCTGGGAGAGACCTTGCTGATGCAGTATAACTACCTTGTGTCTTGTTGCTGTGCTCAGTCTTGCCATGGTGTATGACTTTTGACAGTAAACTGTCTTTAGCAACCTCACCTTGTTAGCTGAGTTTGGCTGATCCTCACCCAGTTTTATTCCTCCTACACAGCTGTTTCTGTTTCAGTTAATGATTGTGTTTCAGCCTACATATTGAATTAATGATCATTAGCACCTGTTTGGTATAATTGATTAATCATACACCTGACTATATGCCTACAAAATCCGACTTTGTGCAAGTGTACCTAGAAGAATTGACGCTGTTTTGAAGGCAAAGGGTGGTCACACCAAATATGGATTTGATTTAGATTTTTCTTCTGTTCACTCACTTTGCATTTAGTTACTTGATAAATATAATCTATTAACATGTCTATTTTTGAAAGCATTCTTACTTTACAGCATTTTTTCACACCTGCCTAAAACTTCTGCACAGTACTGTACCTTTGAAATAAATCATTTAATACTAGCATGTTCATATGAAAATGAAAGATGCTACAATACAGTTTCAAACCTTTACTATTTCTTACAAAAAAAATTCATAATATTGCAGTCGGAAAAAGGAAAGAAAGGTTTAATGTATCACAAACATTCAGACAGAGTACTTGGAGACAACAAGTTATATTATATAGGAATTCAATGTGTCATCTGCTCGTACACTCCATGAGCCCTGCAATTATTGCTTGTATCAACCTAGTGGAAAATTGGAAACAGACACAGCCAACAATGATGCAGCATTTCAGGTCATCTGCCAGTAAATCCCTGCTACTATAAACATAAAATCTCATCACTTTTTATCAAATTGCAATGCCACCGTAACTGTAGCCAAACTGTATCTGAAACTCAAAGCAACAAATTGAATGGCAAAGTAAAAAGAGACCTGCAACAGAAGATTTTATTCAACAACATTAGATGACAACATTTTAATAATTGACGTAATCCTAGTATTTTTATGAAACAAGCATTCATGCAAGAGAGAAAAAGAGGTATCTCAAGCAGCTTACAGATGTGATTCCCATCCCCATCACTAGTAATCTACATTATATTAACTACAGTCAGTTTAGAGGCTTTTCTATGTTCATTTAGCACCTGTTCAATTGTAAGCAGAATGCAAGGTTTGTGTTTGTATTTATATAGCAATAAACTTAGCACAAATGGAAGTCATCTTAAACTTGGTGACACTCTCTTTGCAGTTGTACTGTAAGCTGACGTCTTATTGTGCTGGTTCCCAACATTTTACATTGGTTACAAACACCTTGGGAATGGAGGTTTTAATAAATGTGTACGGCTGCTATTTGCAGCCTTAATCTGGTGAATAATAAAAGGATACAGCATAGTAATGCACTATTCATATTGTTATGGTTTGAAAGGCTTTCAAAACTTACTATACATGGGAAAATGCTTACTATACATGGGAAAATGCTTACTATACATGGGAAAATGCTTACTATACATGGGAAAATGCTTACTATACATGGGAAAATACTTCTTCTTCTTCTTTTGCACGCTACTCCTCTTACACCATAGAAACGCTGTTCAAACTTTAAAACATGTAGACCGGTCTGCAATAGTGTGCTTGTATACAACTTTTTAATATCATTTATACTTTTTAAACTATTAAGCTTTTTGTCCTTTTTTTGTCCATCTTCATTCACTTTAATGGGACTTTTTTCAACATTCTAAAGTTCCCCATTGTTTTAAAACTCCCAGACTTCCAACATTCTATTTACTGTAAACGATGTAACTTTTGACACAAATCAGCTACTTTGACCACTTTCCCAAAAAGTAAGACAAAAAGTTAGAGCATATGGAATCTTCCTCTACTTCTCTGCTATTCAAATCTGAAATCAAAACAGAAATAACTTTTACCAATCAAGAGGTACAGCTGTTTTAGTAACCGCATCAACTACATTTTCTCTAACTTTTTATAAACAACTGAAATTTTGACCACTTTCCCAACAAGCTAGACAAAAAGTTAGAGGGTATGACATCTTCCTCTACTTCTCTGCTATTCAAATATGAAATCAAACAGGAATGGCATCTACCAATCAAGAGGTAACCGCATCCATCAACTTCTTTCAGTAGGCTACTTCCCACTGTTGAATTAACTGTCATAGAACTTTGAGAAATTTCAAATTATAGCACATTCTAAGCATGAGACAATTAGTAAACAATGTGACTTTTGACACAAATCAGCTACTTTGACCACTTTCCTAATAAAGCAAGCCCCACTTGTAAAGTTACCATCTAGTTTAACTTACTATTCAGATTGTAACTGTAGCAAAAACCAGTGTAGGGCATGTTCGAAAGATTTTCAACATAATGTAGATAATTTATACAGTATAATCAGACACCTGCCTCGAAACAATTGACCTTAAACACTTCTGAATACTGGGATTGCACTGAATGATTTTTTTGTTATGTTTAGTTTTAGTTAATGACAGACGAATGCCCATTCATCCATTCATCTATCCGCTGCTTTCATAGCTCTCCTCTACATACATTTTTGTAATAAAGTCCTGTGGATGTTTCTGTATTAATGAATCTGTGAGAGCAGAAGGTATGGTGTACAAGTTACAGCTCAGTGGCTTAATGAAAAATTCAGAAATGATTATACATTAATATCTTCAGGGACATTTTTTTCTTTGAAAAATGAAGGATGAGGTTTGTTACATCTCCAACGAACATTAAGGTTGGTTTCTACATAGCCTGCAATCCTGACAGAGAAGCATGATGGCTGTGCTTTCTTCAGCCATGCAACAGTCAGTGATGTAGAGGAATTTCAATTAGTCAGGTGATAATCAGCAGCAGCCCCAGAGGAATCAACTCCCATATCTGCCTTGTAGAGCTCTTGTACTTGTCTGATAAGCTTCAAATGCCAATCGGTCTAGATTCTGATGATATAATGTGATTTGTCATAGGCCCTGTTTTTTTCATTGTGGTGATAACTCGATTGTTTTTTTTTTCTTCTTGCAGCTAAATGACACAAGTGAACCCCCAGAATTTTTAATAGAAATGGAAGGAAAAGTGTATTAAAATACTAAATTGATTAAAAGTATTAGATGTTACACCCAATATATGTATTTTAAAAGCAAAAAAGGTATTTCATTTGCTACATTTATATATTCTTACTATTCAGAATACTGTACCTGAGTGGACTGGATAATGAGAATGCAGATTACGCAAGTATTTATATGGTTCTGAGAGAATTCTACATGTGCTGTCACAGTATTCTGGACAGTCAACTTTTCATTTTAAACCTACCCACCAACAAGCACACATTAAATGATGTAAACATCGGCAAAAGCAACAACAAACCATGAAACATTAAGGTTGGTTCTTCTGACACTTTGTTGACGCCAAGAAGCTTGCAATATATTATGTTTAGATTTTTACAATGTTGCCCCCTTTACAATCAGTTGGTTATTGGTATTTAACATAAATGTAACATTTAACTTTTGATGTATTATTACAAAGACCTTAAAACAAATAATGAAGACCAGTATTTAACTAGTTTTAGCATGCCTAGTCATCATAGTAACTTGCTGAAACATTCCACATGCAAATATGCTCCTAAACCCCCCAAAAATTGTGTCAGCCAGAAACACATGTGGAAGGGACTCAAGCTAGTTCAGCTAAGATGCTCTAATATTTTTAGACTAATAAAACAAACACCAACTTGGAATTAAAGTGCACCTTCCCCCCAGAACAGCCTGTGTTTGGCATTTTGTTTAGAGAAATTAAATCATTAACTGCTTTAATCAGAAAATACAGTAAAATGGGAAATTACTGGAGCTTAAATTCTAACAGCTGCAGTCTTTTTCTGATAACAAGCTGAAACTGGGGCCAGCTGATTACTGTCAGATTCAAACTCGGCGCCATTCTGAGACAAGGGGGCGGAGCTAACAAAGCACGCACAGGCACACACACAAAAGCAGGGCAGTCCAAACAACGCACAGCGTGGAGAAGTGCTTTGTGGAAAAGTGCAGAGCAGAAACTAAACTTACAAAAAGCAGGGTTCAAATAGGCAGAGACAAAATGTCCATTATAAATACCATATCGGACAGACTGAAATTAAAGAATAAATCTATGAAAATAATCTAGAAGTTTATGTTTATCTCGAAGAAATGTCTTCATCGAGACAATGTGGGGAAGCTATAAAAAAGGCCAAGAAAATGCTTGGATATGTAGTGAAAAGTATTGAATTTAAATCAAGGGAAGTAAGGTTAAAACTTTACAATGCATTAGTAAGACCTCATTTAGAATATTGTGTTCAGCTCTGGCCACCTCGCTACAAAAAGGATATTGCTGCTCTAGAAAGAGTGCAAAGAAGAGTGACCAGAATTATTCCTGGTTTAAAAGGCATGTCATATGCAGACAGGCAAAAATAATTGAATCAGTCTTGAACAAAGAAGACAATGCGGCAATCTGATTCAAGCATTCAAAATTCTAAAAGGTATTGACAATGTCGACCGAGGGGACTTTTTCGATCCTGAAAAAAAAAACATGGACCAGGGGTCACAAATGGAGATTAGATAAAGGGGCATTCAGAACAGAAAATAGGAGGCACATTTTTACACAGAGAATTTGGGAGTCTGGAACCAACTCCCCAGTAATGTTGTTGAAGCTGACACCCTGAGATCCTTCAAGAAGCTGCTTGGTGAGATTCTGGGATTAATAAGCTACTAACAACCAAACTCACAAGATGGGCCGAATGGCCTCCTCTCATTTGTAACCTTTCTTATGTCCTTATGTTCTTAACTCCAAGTAAATGTTCAGGAGCACTGTTGTAGCAATGACACCAATGGTGATAAACAGACAGGTAACGCATGATCTTGGTAGACATTATGCAGACTTTACTTGAAATACCTGATCCTGTACTTGTAAGTAATACAATTATTGAAAAAATGTCCAGTTCTAAGAGAATTCCACATGTGCTGTCACTTCCATAGCATACATATTGTAATAACTGACATTGAGGTCTTCCAAAAACTGGTGCCATTTATGATGTTTTGTTGAAGGCTGTTGAACATGAAATTATAATTAACAAGTTAGGGCCTTAGGATTTGGCACAAATAAATCTCTCCAGCAAAGCATAGGTATTAGCAGTAGATTACTGTACATCTAAAACAGTTTAACTCAGTAAGTGTGTGCCACAATGGTCTTTCTTTTTTGCAACAAAAATACACGTTTCATACGGTTCATCATTTGAAAACTATATATTTCTCCTCTGTCAGACAAAAAGGGACCAGATATGGGATTCAGGGATACAACAATTGCCTTCGTTATGACCGGTACTATAAAAATCCTTTTAATATTTATTTTAATTGTTTTTGGGAGGTAGATTTATCTTTTCTGTGGATTTTGTCTTGTTTTTCGAAAGTGAATCATTCTGGCCAAAGATTTATCATTTTGATTATAGCCCTGTTGCTCGAGGATTTACCCAGGGATAGAGCCATTAAACCACACAGGATGAAAAGCCTTTCCTGACACCTATGTATCACTTTTCACCTAAGAGCTAACACAACTACATAGACAACAGGAAATTAAATGGTGCAGAGATGCTAGCTGGGCTGACACAAATGAATAATTTGAGAACATCCACAGAATGTGAACCTATTTTGTGACTGTCCATTTACTGGCACAGATTGATTGAGAATACAGTGTCAGCATTAAGTCATGACATATAATCTACTGTATTATAGACTATAGGCTGTAGACGATAGCCAGAACAGGGGGCTGGTGCTTTAAAAACATTTCAACTAAACTGGACAAATGAAAATATAAAGTGAATCATTGTAACTTCATAATTTATATGTTCTAGGTACAGTATATACATATCTTCTATATCAACTCATCACTCAAAATAACTTTGATGTAAGTATCTACAGTATATTAAAATGTATCATTACCCAGAAGCTTAGTTGAATATCCATGTTGACCACTTTTCAAATGTGGGATGATGTCATAACCTTGTGACAGGTCCGCAATTCAAAGCTGGTGCTTTCACAACATAGCTTCCCACTTAGTTTTAGACGTAACTAACGGTACATTCTAGTTTAAAAAAATTACACCTTACAAAACATGTTTTCAAGACTGGTAATGGTGTGCTGAGTAACAAGTAAAAATGAGTATCTGTAACACGTTTATTATTCATACTCTTATTTTAGGGCGCTTCTGACTTCTAACTCTTCCAGCTGTGGTAACAATATGTAGGCAAGAAAAACACTTGCTTTTTCAGTGCCAGCTAACAAACAAAACCACGTTGTATTCATTTTCTAAATAATTAGAAATGTGTGGACATAGTGATGAATTGAAAATTGAATGTCTGTACTTTTTCTGAGCAACTAATCTGAAGTTAAAGTATAGGCCGTGTACTTTTAAATGGAACTGAATCAGTTTGGCAAACAGTGGAAAAAATATAAAGCAGGGGAAGAAAAAAATAGTCCAGGTTTCTTTTGAGACATGTCAGTTAATGATATCACTAAGCTACACAATGATTAAAAGGGTTAGAAGAAAATAATACTGTGCGCTGTGGCATTAAACTGTGCAAATCAACATCTGTTTGAGCTGGTAAGTGGCTCCCACACAGGAAGCAAGCAACTGGATACATATTAAATCTCCTGCTTAACCACCCAGCTGCCCATTTATTTTGGCAATATTAAAAATGCTCTCTTTTTTTTTTGCAGATTTTTGATTCTTAGCCCTCAAATAAGCAATTTGGACAGTTTTCAAAACAAGTTTTGCTATATATATTTTTTTTAAATACACACTTTTTTATTGTGATTATGATAAACGGAAATACCATATTTCAATAGAACTTAAATAACAACATAACAACAATGTGTTTACAATTGTAGCATTATAATATAGATCACAACATCATTTTTCCATCAAGTATAAATAACAAATCTTTTTTTTATAATGGCAGCTTTATAATAACATTATAATACTTGGGCAGCCATATCACTTTTTAGAAATTATTTTTTGTGTGATAGATTTCAAAGTGGACACACTTCAAATCCCGATCAATGCTAACGTCTTTATCTAGCACATATACTGTACATTCAAAAACTTGCGTCGCAAATTTTCAATCACATCATATACAGTATCTTCCCCAGTTTCAGCCACAGGTGTATAGCGCTGTTATATAACATATTATCTGTGAAGTGTAGGTACAATAAATAAATAGGTAATTTTGACCAGTCCCAAACCTGACAAGGCTTCCTTACAATCTGTAAAACCAACGAATATATAAATAAATCTCCTTGTTTTATTCTCTGAAGATACACAGGCATCCATTTTTCACCCTCAGCTGTGTGTATACAGATGACCTGGTCTGTCAAACACATTTCTTAGGGTCATAACTTTGCAGATGCACATATAAGTGCCTGCACGCTATTCTCACGGGAGTGACAAATTTGGACTTGCATGCGCTCAACGTGGAAATCGCGGGATAAGTTGGGTGGTTAAATAGAATGAGTTCATTGCATTATTGAAATTTGCCTGTGGTTGAATGTTTCACCATAGTCTTTACCATATACAGTCAGCACTCAGATATCTGTTACCCAGATACACGTCAGTCATGTTTTACCACCCTTGTATTAAGAATAAAATCAATCCCCATTGAATATATGTAACAAATTAAATAAGGGAAAGTAAAAATAGATAAGTTTGGTTAAAAATAAATATTTACTATTGTGCAGAGACATTACATTGGGGCATTAGGACCATGGGGAAGCTACTGGAGTCAGGGATGCCTCCAGTTCAGATTAATTATTCAGTTTAATGCCTTGTCAATTGTTTTAACAATGTAATTGATTGGAAAAGGGAATGTAAAGAGCTTGATTGGTGAGAGGTTTGGGAGAGTGAGCCTAGAAAATGATTTGTTATTGATTTACTGGTAAACAAACACATTGAAACAGGTATTGGGATTACGACGCTGGATTTTGATTTGGTTTTGCTCATATTTAAATAGTATCAACAACTGTTTCGGTAGGGCCCGAGAACGGGTTAGGCTTTTGTTTTGTCTCTTCTTTTTTTATTGTAAAAATTCAACATACGCTACAATGTTTTTCTGGCATCGTGTTTCATTTGCTTTGTTTGAAAGGGAAAAACTTAAAAATATAAAACAATGTAATGTAACTAGTACTGTACATTGCTATACAGTATGTAACATTCAGTATTTTAGTTATTTAATACAGTAATTCTGTGTTGCCTTGGATAAAGATGGTCAGCTAAATGAATGATAAAAAATAACAAAAAACATGTAATTAATGTACTGAATAATACTGTATTATAATTAGTAAAATAAACAAATTAATAAAAAAAATACCGTACAGTAATAATAAATTATAGAAATAATAAAACTGATAATAATAATAATAATAATAATAATAATAATAATAATAATAATAATAATAATAATAATATATAATTATTATTATGTTTATTATTATTAAGTTTATTGACTTGTATATAATAATATACAAGTCAATAAACATAACTATACAAACTGTCAGTTCAGAGTTCAGGTACAGCACAGTAATTACCTGTACGCTATTTTAAGTCTTTTAGGCCCTGGCCAAATTACCGAGTTAAGGGTTTAAAACCTGTTTAAAACTGCTTAAATCGATTTGCATCCACATTGTACACGGTTCACAACTGAGTCTGAAACCTACTCAGGAGGTTGTCTCGGACTCTGTTGTCGGCATAACTGGATTAGATAAACTGTTTTAACTGTAATCTGGAAGTGAACCGTGTTCGAGTCAGCTTACACAGTATCCTCTGATATCACTTTGCAGTAGTATGTTGCCAAAATCCCCCTGTTTATATGAGACGAGAATAAAGAAGACAAGTCTGAATTAAAATACAGGAGGATTTATTCTTGTCATATTCCATTGGTACAGTCAGATATGCTAATGTACTGTAGTACACAACACTGAAAATGTGTCCAAAACACTTTTTAAATTATCTTAGATCACATCACATATTAGTAAGTTAAAGGTCTTTATTTCGACTTTTAATTAAATTAAAGAACGTCTTCTCTCCAAAAGAACTCCAAAAGTTATAATCCAACTTGTGTCCAAAAGCAAACGGTAGCCTCTTTTTAAATACTACTTCCCAGTGTAAAATACAAATGTCCTCATTGGAGCATAACCAGAAAATACTTACATACTTTTCAATGTATGTTAAATAGTGTTTTATGTACACCTGTGTTTGTGAATGAATCTCAGTGTTAACAGTACATATCATGAATAAGGGGTCTCAAGCAGGATAAGCTACAGTATAAATAAGGTGAAAATTGAAAGGTTACTTCTTCATATCGTTGGATAAAAAAACAAAGATGCGTTATGAATTAAGTTGTTTTTCACAGCCTGGGCATTTATATGTATTGTATATAAAAACATAAATTATACACCTCAGGGCTGCTGCAAAGCCATCGGGATCAGAGTGCTGCTGCTGCTGCAAAACCGTCAGACTGTCTGTGCTGCTGAAGCACTGGGTAAGCGACCAACTCTTACTACAGCTGGTCAGGGTTTGTCCCGGGAGAACGACCAGCGACTTTGTGTATATTCCGGCGTTGAGGTTGGGTGAACTGCCCAAAGGAGACAGAGTTAGTTTCGGGATAGCAGATCCCACCAGTATAGAGCAGACAGGTGTATAAGTGGGACCTCCATTTGTAAGCGGAGTAGTGCTTGCCATGTTCACGCCACCTTTTGTTTGTAGTTTTTTGTACAGTGTTTTTATTTTGCTCTTTGTACATTCCAGTGTATGTCCTCCATGAGCTTCCATCACTGGTACTGTCACATGAGTTGAGTGATGTAAATAAATAAAACGTGTGCACTTGCGGGGGCGTGCAAATCCCAACCTCCGTCTCGGTCTCTTGCATATCAAGCAGCAAATACACACCCAAATCTCCACTGTTACACTAAGGCATAGGTACAGTGAGCTGTATGATAGTGAGTGACAGTAGTACAGAGCTGTATGATAGTGAGTGACAGTAGTACAGGCAATTCAACCACAATGAATGACAGTTGCGACCAGGATCCCTAAAAAGTGTCTGTATTAATAAAATACAAAAAACAAAATAAAATGTTGACTTTAGGTAATAAATAAGCAGTGGAGCGGTGCCACACCAACCAAAAAAAGCTGTGTCTACTGTTTATACTGTACAAAATAAGTCCAATTAGTCATTTACTCTGATTTGGAGGTACTTTTAATGCTGTTTTTAATATAGAATGCTGGAATGTAAGTTATGTCATTCCATGGTGATCAAATGAGATCTGAGGAAATGAATAAAGTTGCACAGCTTTGTGTACTGCATATTGTTATAAATTCAGTGATGTGCTAATACAATACATCATTTAAAGATGTAGATTCTTACATTTCAAAAGCATGGCTATTATTTGTCTATTATTGTTTTACAAAACGCCAGTAACACCTAACCAGGGTCCTCCCATTTGCCAACTGCTTACAATGCCACCTGTATGACAGACCAGGAGGGCAGTAAATACGTAAATGTGTGTAGTGCATACACATTTGCTAATCCAGTACATCATTTGAATAGTTGGACTTCTCACAGTATCATTTAAGTTTAGGTATCACTCATGTCTTTCCAAAACAGATTTTAGGAGATCTCCAAGATATTTTTTTAGAGAATATTGTCTTTTGTTTGAAACATATGCAAATTCCAAAAGACACCACGCAGCTAATGACTAATGGAAAACACTCTGTAATAAATTACTTAATTATGAAGTGTGATATATATTTGTATTCATTTTTCTTCAAGTAAATCTATATTTTTCAGAGCAGAATAAAGATGACGAAGGCATGTTCCATGCCACAGTTCACACAGCTATATTATTTATTGTTTATTTATTGTTTCTCTCTCTCTCTTCTTTGCTCCATCACCACTTGCTGTTCCCTTTTCGTAATGGGATCGACAGTGCCTGTGTTTCAAATAAACCTCCACTTACCTGGTTAGATTGAAACGCAGTCCCCCCTTCTGTGCCGTCATTGAAATCACTCAAATCTGACATACAAATGAGGCCACACCCCGAAAGTTATGCTAACCACTGGCGCAGACGGAAAAGGAAGACGCAAAGCCTCATCAACATCGTATTACTGGCCAAAGGCAGTTTGCTTCTGTTTTTTTCATCAAAATCAGGGGCAAACACATTTCGCCCTGGTGTTTAAGGTTTACCCCATCATCAGAATCAGGCCCACTAAGTTCATATCTTCCACAAGAAGGTAAATGATAACCTTCTCCCTCTGGTTCGAATCGTATCACCTGAAGATTAAAAAACATGCTGTCATGTTTTTTCAACATTTTCTTGCTTCAATGTCAGTTTGATTCTTCTCTTACAATATTTATACCCATTGCCTCAGGTGTTACTTTCTATTTTTAACTTTTGCTGAAAGACTGTATTGGACACTTTCAAAAAGAAAGTTTCTGCAATCAACACCTTTTTATTCCCTCTTCTTCTAATCATTACTTGTCCACCTTCGACACAATGTGATTACGACTCGCATTTCTTCTACCTCTAACTTCCTAAATAGAAATCCTTTCATGTCAAATCATTTGTTTTCTTCACTACAAGTCTTCAGTGCAACACTAGACCATGGTTTTCAAATACAATTATAAATGCAGCTTTAGTTTTCAGCTTTGTACTGCTTGTACAGTATGGTCATGATAAATTAATTATTGTTAAGAATCCTATACTTAGCTAATGATTTTTTTTTTAAAGCATGCAATCGAACTTCAATTAATTGACAATCAATTAAATATTTATAAAGCAGTGCTTTACTAAATTACATCTTCTGCGCTTCCTTAAAGGCTGTTCAATTCTGTTCAAAAGGGAGTAGCTGGCTGGATGTACAAAATCTTCACTGAAACCTACACTGTGTGCATCCATGGGCAAAGGTTAACAAAGCCATTACCATTTTCCCTAGGGCTAGTCAACTAGTTGACTAAAAAAGTGACAATTGAACCTGGTTGTCGACAAACCACACATCATGTGATGTCATCGATGTAATCACGTGACATGCAGATGACAAGACAATCTTTAACTTGAACTTTAACCCCCATAACTGCAATCCCCATTCTGGTGGCATGCCAGCAAGTCAGGAGGTTTTGGTTGAAATTGCAAAGTAAAAAAGCAGCCATGCACTGACTCACTTTTTGAAGCCCCAAGGTAAAATGTATCATAGTTTTCCAACTTTCTATTTTTTTCAAAATATTATCAGTAATATTTTAACTTGGTACACCTGTAGAGAAAATTAATAATAACACCTTAACTTAAGATCAAAGGTGCGACTATCTTGATTAAGGAAGCAGCAAATGGTAAACAGAGACTCGTATAAAGCAATACAAACTTGCATACATGCCAACAGTTCCTATATGGTCGGGACAACCCTGATTTCCTAGCAAATGTGATTTCCATGCATAGGAAGAAAATCCCGATATTTATCCTTGGAAATTCATCACAGCTCTAGGGCATTCGCTCTCGTGCCCATAGTGTTTATTTATTTATTTTTTCTCTCTGTGTCTCACTGCACTGCCTGGCAGGGATTGTGTTCACATGACCAGAGCTCAGTTTATTGACATATGTCATATTGGAAAAGTGTATTGTTTCCTTACTGCTGCTACAATAGTATTTGATGTGTATGAGTAAATCGTGCGAGCCAATGAAGGATTGGAGTTAGTCCGTCCCCCCCCCCCCGACTATTTTTTACCTTGACTAGAGAACTATTTTTACTAGTTGTTCTACCCCTAATTTCCACCTTCCTGCACAAATTTAGTAGGGGGTTTTAGATGCAGATTGGTGGCTTTTTGGAGGCAGCAAATTAATGGTAACAGTATGGTATTGTTTGGTGTTTACCTGATTTCTTGTTCACATATTACTGTATATTAAAGTTTGGTTAGATTGAATATAAACTACATTACATCACTTTTGAAATTGGAATTCCTTAAACTAGTGTAATTCTTTTGTGCTGTTAATACACCTGTATGTTAAGTATAACAGATGCTAATAACTGATAATGAAATTCTGTGATGCATTAAACTTTCAGTTTACAAAAGGGTATAAACAGTTTTCTTCCTTCATTGCTACAGTTAATGGCAGTGACTATTATGGAAGTGTATTGTCAGTACCATACTACTGCAATGGGTTAACCAATTTTTTAAAATTATAATTACTACATTTCTTTTCTCACATCTGCTTTTTTATTAAAATATAATTACTTGATTATTCACTGTCCTGATTTTGCTTGGTAAAACAAATGCCTCATAATTAATTTACTTCCATTATGCTACCTCAATTACAAGAATAAAACTGAACTATTAAAATTGATTATTTGAATTTGATAATAATAATGCAATCTTTCATTTTACATGGTATTATCATTAAACATATTCATGTTTTTAAACAACCTTAGTAAAAGATAATTGAATGATTATAGTATAACTGATGTATTCTTCTTGATGCTTAGATTCCCATTGTACAATTTTCATAAAGCACATTCTGGTGACTCCCTGTTAAATTGCAAGAATTACCACAGTGGTTTTGTTCGCAAGCTAATTTTGCACTGCTCCACTTTGATAGGACCCACTTTTAGAGCTTTGCACCCAAATACTCCTTTGCTCCTATGCATCTAATTATCTCATAGCACTTGGTGCTGAGGTCCAATTTTCAAAAGAGGAGTAAAAGTCAATTTACCACCACTATTGCACCTAGTTCATGGGGCAAGGCGCAAGAAATAAAACATCAATTTAAATCTATTTAGACTGTCCACAATGGCTTTCTATTCAATTGATAATTCACAAACAACTTTTAGAGGAGGGTGAGTGGGTTACAAATGTGCATGTTTTCATGGTGTTAAAGAACTGTATGAATAACAATAGGTTGCATTTTGCTTTAAACCCTTTGTATGGTCCCATACAGTACATGTTACCTTAACATACTGGTTGTTAAAAATAACCATTAAACTGCAAACTGGGACTTAGAGAATTTGCTCTTTCATAAAAGCTGAATTACTGAAGTGATTTTCCTTTCCAGTGTCATTTTATTTATTTATTTATTTATTTTTGCTTCTACCTATTTTAATTAACATTGCTGTTTGCTCCTGTTCGGCAGAGCAAAGAGAATTTATGGGGAGTGTCCGTCATTACCACAGGAATGAATACATGAATAGCTGATTGTGTGTTCTAGAGCAAAACCAAGATCAATTTTAAAATAGTCAATATTTACATGAGAGCAGGTAAGGAGCATATTATCATACACAAAATGGAGCACAACAAAATATTTTAAAGTCAGCCTGTTAATGTGGTATTACTTACATTCACAAGGGCAAAGTGTTGCAGGGGGACAGGTTTATGGTTACACTGTGAGCACATCATCAAAAAGCCTGCTTCAAACAGTATATACTGTAGGTTTAAAAAAACCCCACTGAAGATAAAACAGTACACTAGCTGGGATAAAGAGAAACACAATAAACAGCAAACATCATTCACCATAACAGACCAACACACAATAAAGTCTAGATGATGAACCAATATTCCAGGCAGTTGACTGTTACGATTGTCTAGCATTCTGGGGATTTTGCTTTGTGTGTGACTGACAGGCAGGATTCATAAAGGTTTCACAGCTGAATGCATAATCCACATTATTGTTTGCTCACTACAAAAACATCTATTCTCAGAGGTTTCCATACTGCCACATCAAAATAGGAGTAACACAGCTTTGCTCATCTTTCACAAATAATTTTAAATGTTGTTAAAATGATCAAAACAGGCTTTTGATTATATAATTTTGTGAATAGTGTATTTTGGAATACCTGTGTGAATTCTACCAAATTGCTTTTTACATCAAGTGCTGAGAGATCATAAACATCCACAAATCAAACCTCATTTACTAACCTGATCTTCTGCCTTGATCTCGGAGGACAGGTTACTCCTACAGTATATAATATAGCCAAAGATGACCTTCTTGACCACTGTGAATGTGTAGCCTCCCTTGCCAACGATACCCACATTTATTTCACAGTTGAAGGGGTTTCTAATATTCATCAGGTAAATGGGATACATTATTTGAAGCAGTTTGGTTCAGAAAATATAAATCAATTGCTTGTATTACAGTTTTGTTCAACTAAATGTTAACATAAGAACATTAGAAAGTTTACGAATGAGAGGAGACCATTCGGCCCATCTAAGTTTGTCCGGTTCCTAGTAGCTTATTGATCAGAGAACTTTGTCAAGTTGGGTCTTTAATGATCCAAGTGTTTCTGCTTCAACAATATAACTGGTAGCCCATTCCATACACTCACCGCTGGCTGTGTGAAGAAGTGTCTTCTTCCCTCTGTCCTTAGTCTATCTCTATTTAATTTCTGCTTAAAGTAATGGTTTGAGTTAACTATGTCAACACCTTTTAAGATTTTACAGACTTCAATCATTTACCACCTGATTCTTCTTTGTTCCAGGCTAAATAGATTTAGTTCTTTCATCCTTTCTTCATAGCATTGTGCTTTAGTCTGGTTGCTCTTCTTTGGACTCTATCCTGGGCCACAATGTCCCTTTGGTGTTGTGAGAACCGGAATGGGACACAGTATTCCAAGTACAATCTCACCAATGCATTATTAAACCTCATTATAACCTTCTTTGCTTTGTACACCTCAATTTTGGCTATACCTGTGGCAGAACAAGAGCTCTGCCCGTAAAGAGTGTCGTTCCTAAGTGGAATAATTGGTGATAATTTGGAACAGCCACATCCTATAAAAACAAAACCCAAATCTCAGAGACAGTGACAGTGACAGTGACACTACCAGGGAGCTGGAACAAAGAAGGTACAGTGTTTTGATCCACTTGTAAAAATATACAGGATTTTGTGACTGGTAAACAGTTTAGTTGTCCGATATAGTTTAAGAACTGAAATGTTTATTTAGCACTCCTAAAACAAACACAGGCCTGGCCTGTTTAAAAACCTTCCTGAGCTTTTGGAGTGCTGTTCCTGTTTACACAAAAAGACAAGTGAAGACTGTCTTTTTGTGTAAAAAGGAACAGCACTCCAAAAGCACAGGTAGATTTTTTTTATTTTTTAAAGAGGGCAGGACTGTGTTTATTTTAAAAACAAAATAAAACAAGACCATCCCTGCCAACCACCACCACAACAGATAAACTCCACCACTATTTACAGACAGGGCTCTTGCTCTGCCACAATACCCAAGCATTCTGTTTGCATTATTGATGATTTCCCCCACATTGTGTGTTGCTGACAGCAACTCATCTATTAACACACCAAGGTCTTTCTCTGTGTTTTTTTTCACCAAGTAGATTTGTAGTGTATGTCACAGGTCCATGGCTGCTATAACAGTCTCATACTATTTACTATGGTTATGTTACTGTATTTTACATCATTCGTGTTCACTCTTACAAAGCGTGTTTCCCCATTTCTTCAGAAGTCCCAAAACAGGCATGTATTGTTTCACTTTCATCCACTATGCCAGATTCCTTCATCTCCTTCACTCCTTCAACTTCTCTCTCTCTCCATCCCCTCCGACCCACAAAGTTGGCCGTCAACTGGACCTCACCTTCTCCAGGGCCTGCTGCCCCTTCACCCTCTCTGTCACCCCTCTGGACTTCTCTGATCACTATTTCATCTCTTTTTCTCTGTCTTTCCCCTCACTCCCTACTCTACCTACCCCCACTGTCACCTCCTACCGTAACCTCCACACTCTCTCCCCCTCATATATTCTATGTTACCATGGCAATAGACCCCTAAACTGGGAAAAATAAATCCTTGTATCAGTTCTGTTCATACGTATGTACATAGCTAATATTTTTTTATATCAGACTCCTTCCTACGTCATCACCTTCCAGGGCCGGTGTCAGGGGTGATACAAGGGATGCACCTGCACCCGGGCCCAGCCTTATATATATAGAGGTGCACTGGGATTATAAAAAAAAAATGGAACAAGGTAATATTGGTGGAATGTCTACTTCACAGTCTTGCACCAGGGCCCAGTAAACCCAAACACCGGCACTGTCACCTTCTTCAGTATGCAATGTCTGCCTGCCTGTGCTGATTAACCCTTTGCTGCTGTTCTACTCAATACCTTTCTGTCGATTATATTGGGTTTTAATTTGTGATGTATGATTATTAAACTACAAGCGCTAAAATAGAAAGTTGTTAGATACATGCACAATTTATAGTCATTCCTAGTAGGCGGCATAGGGTTAATGTCAACAGCTGCCATATTTATCACTAATTACAACAAGCACTATATAAAGCGGACAATAATAGACTACATTAAAAAAAATAATAATATGGACAATTCATAAAAAAACAGAGATTCACACCAATAACATAATAATTTAAAAGAGGAAAAAAAAATAAGATATAAGAAAAAAAATGCTGACATAAACCTCACAATGTCGTATTTATGTTCAGTGGGAGAAAGAAGAGCATTTCAACAGATACCTGAAAAACCTGGACAAACACCTTTCAAATTTCATCTAATCAGTAAAAAAAATACATAGGGATGACTTTGAACCAAGTTCTCTCCAAAGCATTTTAGCAGCGTTGCCAGTTACCTGCACAGACATAACTATGAATGCAGCATTTTCCAGAGATAAAATAATAATAAGGGTCAGAATATATTACCAAACAAAAATATCCCTCTTGTTGGTTTTGAGCTAGTAATCCAACTCGAGACATATTATTGTGTCTCTCTGGTTGAGCAGCAGCAGCCACCCTAATTGAGGTGTGACCTCTGACGCTGTCAAGGGTCAACCAAGGCTGGTTATGGTTCCTGGTCTGAAAGGGAGATGCTGTTGCAAAGGAGGTGGCGAAGAGGAGGGAGAAATAACTTCAGGACATTTTGGGAAAGGCATGAGATTGCAGCCTTGCTCCGAGAACCTCGGCATGTCTTGAAAACAAAAACATACAAGTCTAAACAAATCTTACTTTGTTTCTAGAACTTGCCCCCTCTTCATTTTGGTTCTAAACCCCACCTACAGTATGAGATATGTATGATTATTATGATGATTATTATTTAAATACTTTTGGTAATGTTTCTTTTTTAAAATATGTAAAGCTGAATACTTGTCTGCTATGTAACATCTACTAAATGTAACCATTTTAGTAATCATTTAATTGACTAACTCGTTCTTGCAAAGAACTGAATTAGTAATTCATTTAATGGTTACTATGGGGGGAATGGGTGAAAGTGCTATACAATAGGAGTCTTATTTCCATTACTGTGTGTGTGTGGGCATCTGTGTTAGTGTGTATTTCTCTCTCTCTCTCTCTCTCTCTCTCTCTCTCTCTCTCTCTCTCTCTCTCTCTCTCTCTCTCTCTCTCTCTCTAAAACACTTCCAGGTGTGTGGTTCTAAATACAACCCCTATCATACATTAATTATATACAGTATAGTAAGATACAGTAAGCATGGGAAAAGCCTTGTAAACTGTGAAAAAAAAGAGATCTAAGGGTAATAACATCTAAATGTTTTCTCATATAATGCTGTCATACACCGAGTCATATTTTTTCTGGCTCTTTTGTTGACTGTCAGCTCAGATCGCTTGAAGTGTCAGAGAGTGAAAATAACTCTGCATGCATTCTGTGCAGAATTTCAAACTGCAGTTTCCACCAGCGAGGGTAGAAGGCAGGTTGAGTTAGAAGGGCCCACAGAGAAATTGCTGTGCTAGCCCTGTATTACTAAGATAAACAAAAAGAAAATCAGTCAGGAGGTTTCCAGCACAGAAACAAATACATTGTAACTGTTACATTGTAGGTAGTTGAACTTGGAAACTTTTGTAATAAAGATAATATATATATATATATATATATATATATATATATATATATATATATATATATATATATATATATATATATATATATATATATATTTTTAGGGAGCTATTGAATAAATAAATGATACAGTCATATGGCTTTAGTATACAATACACTGTACCAACATTACAAAAATGCACCTGTATATTAAGCTGGCTACTACGTAATTTAAATTGATACTACTATCTATAATACATATTTCTATACTACTGTACATGCAGTGAGTACGTGGTTTTTGAAATACACAGAATCAAAATGTATGTTATTAAAAAGAACAAATTAAAGAAAGTGTTTAACGTCTATTATTAATTTAGCACTTTATTTTGTATGTTAGGGTTTATATTTTCCTATTACAAGTTAATTTTCTGTTTGTGAAATGAAACAGCTTTAACAAATTGTAGGACTTAAGATTTGTATAAATGCAATCTGCACACTGGGTCCCCAAAGGAGTGTTAAATCAATATTTCTTTTACTTGCTGGTGCTCAATGGACAGAGCAATGGAAACCAAACACTGCAGACCAGGCAAGTTGATAATGACAAAAATGATCTATTGTACTGGAAAATATAGGAGCGGTCATTCAAAGTGACAGACACCTCTACTATTTGTCAGTAGTAAAAAGCAAAAGTAAACCATTTTAATTAGTGTATGTTAAACCGGTATAACCGATGTTATCTGCTATTGATTCAAAATCACTGTTGTCAGAAAAATTTGATTAAAGCACAATGTCATATCCCAGTCCAATTCTGTGACTGAAAAGTGCTACGTATTCACTGGTTGTCTGGCTGCTGGCTTCAGACCATATCTTTAACTACTGATACTGACATGGCTATTAGTTAACTGGGGATCATTTGATAGGCTGCATGGTGTGCTGAGTAATCTGTATATATGTTGTTGTGTTTTTTTTGTTTGGTTTAATGTTTTGAATTGTCAAAAGAGATGAGGGAGTCAGGCAGACTTTAAAGTTATACGTGTAAAAGGTGGTCCCAATGTTAACAATGAAAAGAAAAATGACAGGTTAGTAGTGCACTGGGGTTTGAGATCTGTCCTCTAAATCACTGCAGGAATAACGATAAAACGTGCTCTGGCTTTTCTGTTCTCTACCACATCATGGGTCGTTATTGCTGTGTTACCTGTTTGACAACGTGCGCCATAATCTTTACATTATCAGTGCACTATAGCAAACATTTTGAAAAGAGCTTTGAAATAGACTTTCAAGTTATAAACAGACTTTAAAGTGTAAAAAGAAGAATTACAGGAACATTATTTAAACAGTTGTAGCGACACGTGGGGACGTGTAACGTTATATTTTTCAGAACCCTTCTACTTACTCTTTAACGTATTGCTGTTAATTCACTTTTAAGGTCCTGGGAGTTAGCTCCTATAGAACTACAGGACTGATTTTAGGGGTGACTAGTCATGCTTGCCCCTGCAAGTCAGGCACAAGTTTCTGACCTGGTCTGTGCAGGAATCCCTGTGGTGGAGGATTGTTTCAACAAGATGGCCCCTGCCTCCTGGTTTGTGTGTGGGCAGGATTTTTTTCTGCACTGACGGATCAATGCTGCGTAAGAATAATTTAGTCAAACTCTGCTATTAGTTGTATTAGTTATAAGTAAAGTAAAGCACATGACTAATATGGTCCCCTGTGAAAAACAGGTCCCAATTTATTTATTTTTTTATGACATTTAAAAAGAAGCAGTTTGTGATCATTGGGAATATCAAAATAATAAAGCATCCAGGTGTTTCTAATGCAGATGTAAAGGACTCCCATTGCATAGCAGACCACCATTCCAGAAACTTTGACAAATTAAGCTCCTAATAAAACCTGGAATGAGTCAAAAGAGTTATGCAGTTTGTCTCCTCTCTGAGACAAGGAAGCTCATATTCCAATCCCAGTTATGCGTACCAGTTTTTTAAGTAAATATTATATAATGCAGTTTGATTGTCAGAAAGCCCAACAATATGTTGCATTCTGAATTGTGGTCATAATTTAGTTGGAAAACATTAATATAGATTTTCATTTTTTTCACTACATGTATTATATTAAATGTAATATTTTGCTGAATATATATTCATGGGAAGCTGTGAGTTGAAATTGTAGTAAAAAAAATTATACAAACGTGTGTGTTTGTGCTGAAAAGAAAAAAAACAATACTGTCATACAATCGTCACTGATGAAGACTTGTCAGTAAGAAAAATATATAAAAAGACTAATGTTTAATTTAATGATGTCCACTGTGTATTGATTTGGATGAAACAGAGAAGAAAAGTCACATCTGAAAGAGAAGACAGCAATTGCAGCAGATAGTCTAGGTGACTAATGACTTTCAGCACCTTAGATAGCAGTGTAATTCCTTCAGGAGAACACACCTGTGCCTGTGGCATCTGTAAAGACAGCACTTTCTATCTGGGATTAATGTTACAGATGTTGGGGTCTAATCAATTGATCTAAACAGTGGTGATTCTTAATGTTGGATTGGAGACTCTTTACTGATTTTCTGCCTGTAACAATGTAAAACGCTTGGGTCCTATTGCGATGATTTAATTGACAGCAGAATTAAAATCTGCCACCATGTAGATCAATTGAATAGTCCTAAATATGTTTACATGTTCAAGAGTTCAAATGCTTGGTTGCGTTCAGTCCTAAATGTACAAGGGATGTTTGTTTGAAGAGAAGCTATTGATTTACATATCAAAATGATAGGAATCGATATCTTGTGTGTCTCTACTTTTAAGCATATTCTTCTATGACAATAATGAATTGCATTTTTCTCCTGCACATATTATATTTAGTTTTGAATAGTACAGAATACTGCCATGGATTTAGGTTAACTGACTTGTATATAACTGTGGTAATATTTTTGTATTGCAGAATATCCCAAAACATAAAAAAGACATATGCACACTTCAAATATCACTAATCATCATCAATGATCTCACATTGTTCACTGTGGAATTATACTGTACATGTTAAGTTGCACAGACAGTCGCTGTTTTTGATTGAAACAGTATAATTACTTTTTGACAACAAAGGAGTGTTGTTGCACATGGGGTATGACATAAATATTTTAGACATAGTAGTTACTATTCAGCCAGACAATAGTCATATGGATGGTGTTTAATGGTCCTTTATTCATCAAACTGAAAGTCAATGACCCATAGCACCTGTCCATTTTGAGAAAGCTATTTGGAAAGAATAGTGAGTTATTTTCAGATATGTCAAACTGTGGACATGTGGAATAAAATATTAGGATTAACCCTATTCATACCCGCAGAGGTTTCCTCCAAAACAAAGATCTTTAGTATGTCGAATGAACAGCAGTTAAAGGCAATTATATGAAATCCCATACTTTTTGGTTTATTTTGGGATTGCTTTGGGTTAGCCTCTATGAAGGCAGATGAACATTTGACACACCCAAACCTAAGGGAAGAGGAGGGAAATAAGCCTCTCGCTCCAGATTTTTTTATTATTTTTTTGTGTGTCAGGTCCCTAAGAGAATGTGCCCTATAGTTAAATGCTCTCGACAGAATGGTGATATACTTTTATACCCCCTTGTGTCTTTAATTCCTGACAACCCCTTCACTTTCATTTGACAATCAAGCTCTTACAGTGGTGTCAGGAGAGAGGATCAACCAGAAATAGGGTGCCTGGTGCATGCAGCAGAGTGTTATCACCATAGTACAAATTGTAAGCTGCTGTTTTCATGAAAGTTAATGAAAACAATTAATGCCCTTAGTTATTCACAGTATTATGTAAGAAATAATAAATTGAACAAATTGAACAAGTAGGCTTTTTCTGATAAACACACACTCTGTGCGGGGCGCTGTACACATGGTTCTGCTTCAGATAAATGGCACAAGCTCTTATTGTTTCATCAGCCGTTTGTTCCTTTCCAATATGCAACGTTTGTTCATGTGCCCTTTTGAACGGTGAAGGAGTGAGAAATCATTGAAACATTGTGTGATTTTCCAGTGTTTAATGTAAATCTTTTCGAACCGCTATTTAACATGGCCCAAATTTGCAAACCATGTAGCTTTGCACGTACACAGTTTCGCAGTGATTAGCAGTTCCGTCTTTTTATTCTTGCAAAACCAGGAGAAAGAGGAAGTGTTGGACTAACTTTATATCAGATAAAAGTTGTTTTTGATAATGTTATGTTGGAATGTATGTACCATTTGATCAATATTCTTCTCTGCCTAGATACAGTTGAATATCACTGATTGCCTGCTGACACGTCATAAGTTCTGCTCTCGATATGATTAAGTATTTTCATAAACTAAAATATATAACCTTCAGTTCAATCTACTGCCTAGATACAAATGATAAATATAACGTAAAATTGCTGATTGATCATGCTTGTTAGAACCATAAAAGGTGTTAGAACCTTACAGTACTTGCCATAGGGTCACTAAAGGGCGCTGGCAAGCATTTATTCGTTAAATGGGAACGTCCCACTTCCTATATATTTAGTTTAACACTAGCACCGCCATAGCTGCTTTTTGAACGGCTTTTGCAATTCAAATTCAGCACTGTTGCCTTGGAGCTTGAAAAACCACCTGTCGAGACCTGGAAGTTGACCTGTACCTCTGTTGTGCAGAAATAATATCTCTGTACCAGAGCACTCCAGGAAGCCTTAGTCTCAGAAATTAAACCAACTGGTGCCTGGCATGAATTGCATGTGTTTCATTTCCTTTGTTCCTGCTTTTTATGTAATTCTTATATACACTTGTTTTGATTGACTTTATCTAAAGAAGACTGATTATTTTTATAAATCGAACCACCTTACAATTAATTCAGCAATTCAATTGAAGTTCATCTGAGGTATATTACCTTTCATCATTCACAGTGGCATCATTGCTAGTTGTACTGGACAGTTTGTTAGAAAAATACTGTCATACTAACATCAAGGCAATTTTCTGTTTTTCTTAAACAGTGCATGGTTTAAGTCAGGTTTTCATTGTCCAATATGACATAGCCATTTTGTAAAATATTTATCATGCAGAAGGAACGGGTGAACATTAGATGGGAAAGCTAAACACTAATCATAAATTCAGTGTATAAAATGTGCATAGTTCCTTTTACACTACCAAGTGCATCAAATTGTTATTATTCTTCAAAGGGTTGGTTTTTCAAATGTAGGTTAATAACATCCTGAAGAAAGGTAAAATGAAAAGCATGCCTTTAAAAGTCACAGCAGTTAAATATGAACAGTGCCTCAGACTCTTTGAGGTTGCTTCGTGATTTTAATCAAACCCTCACAGCAAAGGGAACTGGTGCAAGAAAAATCCCCAAATAATCAATTCCCCTGCTGATTGAAAATGCCTCACACGGGGAGTCTGAACAACAGCTACTCTTTGTTTGACTGCATGCTGCAATGAGAGAATCCTGCACATATGCTACAAAGACCAATATACTAAACACTCCAAATAGTTTTTTCTGAAAATGGTTCTGTTTCCTGAAGTATTGCAAAACAGTAAGCATACCTGAGGCACTACAAAAGCAATTACTGAATCAGTATGACACTGGTGTGACACAACAGTAAAAAAAATAGCATAAGTCAACTGTTTAGTGACCCGTATGCTCAGAATATGAAATTTCTAAAGCCAAACGCTTATGCTTCAGTAAACCTCTACATTCACAGTCAAGGACATGTTGAGCCATTGGGTAAAAATCATTGGAGGAACTGAAGGCAAACATACTGTGCTAAGCAAGAATGTTAATAGGGTATTCAGATTACAGCTTTGTAGAAATGATTTTAGATCACCCAACCAAGAATTTCTACCCAGACAAAATATGGAAGAATCACCTTGAAAAAAGACCAAATGTATCTGTAAACCTTAATGTTATTACCTTTTAGCCCTGTCTTTGAACACTAACTAATTAGCTTCAGTATATATTCTTTGGAAAAAGACAACTATTTACTATTATAAATAGAACTGAATACAAATAGAATATAAATAGAATATTTAATATCATGTGGAATCAGGAATAATATAAAATCAGATTTTAGCACAGGGTTTGTTACAATGTATGAACATAGGCATATTGTTTCTGTTGTAATATTGTGTTTTGAGTTTTAAACATCAAATAAAAGTCAAATATAAAAGCGCAAAAATAATTTACTACTGTCAACAAACCATCCACATTAATTAGATTTCATTTACCTTCCATTACCCACAGATGTGAGTGAACAGCAGTGCGCTGACCTGTCAGATGAATAACACATTTTATATACAGAAAGCAGGTGCGCTTGTTTTAAAGTCATAACGTGCTAAAAATAACCTTCAAAGGAAACCAGTATGTATTTTGATTTCCACGCCTGGTATCGGATTTCCAAACTTAATTGTTTTCACATGCATTTTCTTTTCGTGTTTTTAACATGAAAAATTGTAAAACAAAATATTGTCAACTAGGCGCTCTCGGAAACTTACATTTTTAACCAGTAGCCAACTACGCCACATTGTAACTAAAACTATAGGGCACTAGGACTCTAGAAACACTAAAGCAACACAGGTTCGTAACTGTGACCAGTTGAAAATCAGAATAGACACTGACCATGACAGCTGGTGCATAAAGTATAAAAAAAAACCAAGCACCCACTACTTTGCTAGGGTGCAAATGTATAAAAAAAAATAGATAAGTTCGTCAGGCTGCCAGGTCACCACATCAGCCGCCACCTTGCCAGCTGCTCCAGGACAGATGCAACTTGTGTCGTCATCCCCCCACACCTGAGCCAGACTCTTCTCTTGACGCGGCAGGTGCCTCCCCCTGGAGACAGAAAAAAACAATAGAACTAAATGTCCCACAAATACACTTGTACAGTTTACTGGCCAGCTGGGCAGCCTTGCCACTGTCCGTAACACCCCAACAACAATTACTTAAGCGTGCTTGTATTTATAATCCACTATGCCCAATACTGTGAGAGATATTTAAAAACACTTTATAACCACAGTTAAAAAGCTGAAGTGCAGCACCTAGAGCACCACCCACTCTATAATGTGCGTTTATAAATATAAAGTGTGAGACAGTGAAACCCACCACTAAAGTAAGGAAAAACTATAACACAGCCTATTATGAAGGTAATTACAGAAATAAAGACTTAATACACCCTACTGACATGCATTAAGTAGTGCAGAAAAACACAAGGTGCGGAAAAATAACACCAATCATTGGTGTTATTTTTTGAATACAGGGATAAATACTGCTGTTTTTGGAATACAGGAATAAACACCACACAGCCTGCCTTGTTCCACCGGGTAGCTCGATTTAAAAAGGACAGGTATTATTCGCAGCAAAAAGAAAAGAATAAGGTGCGCCAGGGTCCCTAAACAGAAAGTGGGTCAAAAGCCCAATTAGACTATGTATCTTACAGTCAATAATTTAGAGGGTCAACTATTTCCCTTTAAAACTGAACCCTTTTCGTCCTGAGTCCACCCTCTAATAAAGCCTGCTTGTTCCTGGTGCATCTCCTATATGTGATTTCTGTCTGGATTCCAGTATCTCCACCCGTCTCTGCCTGTGTCTCCTCGTGTCTGCTCGTCTCTGCTCTTTATATCCATCGTGCCCCTCCCTTCGTCCAAAGCCAATCAGCCAACAAAAGTATTAACCTTTACCTCAAAAATTATATTTCCCAGCATCCTTGCAGTCAAATCCATAAGCCTGTCCCTGGAAGTGAAATCACTTACTAGTATACAATACCCTGTACGTTGGTATATGTTATAAACGTTATACTTTTAGTCATTGTTATTTACAATAATGTATTTCCTGAACTTTTGTTTCTCATTTTATATAAAGCTGGTTCATGGGTCCTGTGATGTGCTTTTAGACACCTGTATAGGTGTTAAACAAACTATAACTAGAGCAGATTATAAGCGTTAGGTCACCCTGTGACATAGCCTCAATCTGACGGAGAATAGCCGTGAGTTTGGAAAAGTGCATGTACAAGCAACTGTCTTGCTCCTTTCTTCTCCTACTAGTCGTGACACCAAGTGAACTTTGAAATGGAATATGGAATGGAAGTGGTAGCCCTGTACAAGTCTACAGGCTCTGTTGAATAATAATAATAATAATAATAATAATAATAATAATAATAATAATAATAATAATAATAAAATAATAATAATACTAATAATAATAATAATACAGCATATCAAAATACGGAACAAACACCATGATTTGGAACAGAGTCATTCGGCAGTTATTGGATTTGAATGAATGTAAGACGCAGTAAAAAAAAAAAAAGATCCGGTAAAAAAAAATTCACTCGGTAGTACTGAATGCAAAAAGTTTTTCAGTTCTAGAATTTTCAGCACTTGTAAAAATGTTACATAATTAACGAGATGTACAATACAATGTGATGTATACCACAGCAATGCATTTATACCTGAGGCAAAGTATTTGGGATCTTAAGGTCCCTATTTATTTTGTGTTGTATTCCTTTTGTTTTGTGTGTATTTCATAATTGCGTTAGAATTGAAATAATCTTGTGGCTAAAATAATTCAGGATGTTAATATTCATTTCATTTTGTGTATTCTACTCAGGCACAGGATCAACACTTACCATTCCAAAGCTTGAAACCTTTGACTCAAATCCTCAAATGAATTTAGCAGTCCGTAACTTAAGTCATTAGTCATATATTCATGATGCTCAGGCACTATTGAACAGTAGTTAGTCAAACCACCCATTATCATGTACCATACAATGCTTCATGCTTCAAATGCACCTGCTACAATGGTTGTTAAGCAGGACATTAATGTCAGTATGTGTCATGTTTCTTAAAACTGCTGCTGCTACTGATCCATTTCATGAAAAACAAATAGAATGAACTGATTAAGTGTGAATTCAGTTTAGTTATAAATGCTATAGTTACTGTTCAGAATTAGTACAATTAGCAAAATCACAAACAAAACATCTAATGTATATTAAATGAGGGCATTCTAGTATTGAGAACTAGTTAGATGTTGAGGTTGGGGGAATACATTTATAAAAAGGGCAGTTATTAGGGACGTGTAACCCATTACTTGCAACCATACACTGAAAACAATGTGTTTCTTTTAAGCAGCGCACAAAACACACAGAAAAACTGTGACTCCGCCCCCTTTCTAGATGGCCGACTTCTACCTTTCCCTGGAATGAATTGCCAAACCATCCAGTCCGGGGCACACTGTTCCCTTTACACAGCGCCCTCACAGGTCGGGAGGGAGATTTGTAACTTAGGTTCATTCTTTCTCAGTCACAATTGTATTTTTTATTTTTTTTATGTTATGTTTTATGAGAAAAATGCTTTTTTTGTGGTTTTAGAAACCACAGCACACTTAAAACTAAATAATAACAATGGGAATGCAACATGTATTAATTAAAATAATCAAACCTAAAATGATTTAAATCAGACAATAACCTGAGACTGACTGGTTGTTTGGAAATGGTATGACAGTAGCCTTGATATCATTAGGTGTCAGGACCCAGTTTAGTAATTAAATAATTTGAATATACAGTATATATATATATATATATATATATATATATATATATATATATATATACTGTATATATACTGTATATATACAGTGCTCCCTCGCTGTAAGACTCTCATTTATAACGCAGCTTGGATATAACGCTCCTACAGCATGTCCCCCAATTCCCTATACTAGTGATTCATGCAATATTTCTACAGTAAATATAGTACCAGTGTTGTACAAACTGTAAACAATTTCTCAGTCCAACTTCCGTTTCTGTCTCTCCCTTTTGATACAGTATCTGAACTGAAGGGAGATGAGACGCTTCAGCTTCGCTTCACCCCTGTTCCCGCAGCTGAACCGGGGGCGAGCCCATTCCCTCTTCCCCTCCTGACCTGCTCTCCTTCTCACAAGCAAAGGACTACACTTCCCAGATGGTCACAGGCTGAAAATCCTTAATTTCTTTAATTGTTTACTTACATTTGTTAATTGTTTTATTAGTGATTATATATATATATATATATATATATATATATATATATATATATATATATATATATATATGGCCCTAAATTGGCAACAAAGAGGGCAAGGCCAAAATGGCATGTAGGAAATAAATGTGTAGAGGGCATCAAGGCCACTAAACTTAAGTCAAGTCCAAAGTGTAGGATGTTGTGTCATTTTACTTAGGATTCATATTTAAAGCTATAAAAGGATTTATATTTAAAGCACAATTTAACTTAATACTAACTATGTATTTATTCAGAAAATTCTGTGTTTTTTTTTTTTTTGTCAACCAGTAGACTAGACAGGTCTCCAGACTAACTTTTTGCCTTAGGAGCCAATGGCTTCGGCCAAAAATAAATTGGTCTCCAAATCCAGTTGTTGGGTGCCACTTTAGGAGCAAGTTGGTTGCTACCATATTCAACAACTTAAAATACAACAACTTGTTAAGACACTAACGTGATACTAAAAGAGTATCTTAATGTCTGTACTCACTTGTTTGTTCATTCTGTTGAATATGAGCTATTTGGCAAGTTTTGTGTATGGAATTGGTGATGGCAACCTTGAATTGTGTACAGTTGTAATATGGGGAATGACATGCTGCAGCTCGCATGTTCAGTGGTAGTTAGTGGAGTCCTGGTCTGAGAGCATGTAACACAGACAGCTGTTATGTTTTTTACTGTACATGTAACAGTTTATTGTTTCTATAAATTATTATTATTATTATTATTATTATTTTTCAGGAGTACACTTCCTAATTACAGTCCCATGTATTTATATGCCTTCTGCTGTTACTGTTCTTAAAATGGTCCGTGAGAAATAAACTGCAGCAGCTGACCCTGCTTTAGTACAAAACCCATTATGGTAACGCCTTAAATTACCGTGCCTGCTTCTTGGCTTAAGACAAAACATATTATCAGCTCGTCATGTAACTAGGTAAGCTGCTGCACAATTATCATCCTCAGACTTGAATACATATGGGATAGATGCGGCTGTTAAAGAAGATGCAACAAACGATAAATCTGTTCATGTTAACTCAAAACTGTATTTAGACACACTACGATTTGATTGGTGAAAGACCACATTAATTAGTTTATTGGAGTTCACAAAGAAAAAATGCTTCAGCTTGATACAGTAACATTTTCACTTTGTTTAAAAATATTTATTGATCTTTTGCTGCGTTTTTATTTTAAGTTTTCGGTGCATTTTGTTAATGGCATGCAAATCACATAATCATGTTATTTGCATTATTTGGTGTCTCTCATTGCTGAAGCTGAAATGGCACTGCGGCCATAATGGCCGTGGATAGACAACATTTTGAGGGGCATTGCGGCAACTGATAAGGGCACCCACAGCAATTGCTACATGGCCACCGTTAATTTCAAGCACTATATAGTCAGCACTTTCCAAAAACAAGAACAATAGTTTTTACTGCAAACTATGATGAACACTTGAGAGCTGTGAAATAAACATTATTAACAAGACTTTGTTCAGAAGACTTTCATACCACAGCACTAAATTGCACCTAAGATTTTAAAAAATAGCAAAGCTTTTTTTCCAAAGACAAAAGAAAGTATGTTTTATTTTAGTGCAAACGGAATGCTGCTCTGAAACAGCCCAGCTCACACATGAGTAACTGTTGATTTAAAATTACAGAAAATTAAACAGCTCTTCAATTAAGTCAAAATACTAATCAAGCTTTTAAAAAAAGATATATATTTATATATACAGTAAGTCAACAGCTACTTTTCAAAATGAAAAATATATTTTTACTGCAACTCGAATGCTGCAATGTGTTTGCCTAGCTTGTGAAAAAAAGAACAAAGATAAGCAATGCTGTGAAAAGGTAGGAAATAAAATGTGAACAAATGAAATGAAAACTAAGCAATGTTTCTTTCTCTGCCCGCTGCTGTCTAAATGCCGCCTAGATTTAAAAAAAATAGCAAAGCTTTTTTTCCAGACAAGACAAAAGAAAGTATGTATTATTTTAGTGCAAACTGAATAATGCTCTGAAACACCCATAGTTGTTACGATTACTTGTCTGTACAAAATCAGAACATTGAAAATCTGTTTTATTTGGGCTGCAGAAAGCAACTCAATTATCTCTCTTAAACTTCCATTTTCAACACATACACTGTACTGATCTGGATGGCGTCAATATTTGCCAGTTTATGCTTCAGAAATTGTTTACTGGCCAGAGAATGTTATATTGAACCTTAAAATATATGTATTCTTTCAAAATCTCTGCAGAATGCCAGTACTGTAGAATAATTGTCATGCTGGGAGCTGTGTATCAGGTGTGAAATTGAGTGAACTCCTCCCTTGTGTGAAAAAACAGTGTACCTGTGGTTTTTCTCTGATGTAAACAGGGTTGGATTATATAGAGCACTTTACTTTTCTGAACAGTGCGCTTGAGCATTTAAAGCCACTGTAGGTAGGAATTTTGCAGCATTGTACTAATATATTTGTTCTCCTTGCTGCACAGGAATGTAATCTTCTCAAAACAATAGCATAAAAAAGACGATTTAAACATGTTAGGAAAACCCTTTGTGCTGAGGCAATGGAAGCCGAGTACTTTTCAGTTCTGGTAGATGAAACAAAAGATTTGACTAAGAAGGAACAAGATGCTCATAAAAAAATGAAACGTCATGGAAAAGCAAAGGGGAGTCATTAAGTTGCGCCTCTCTTTGCTTATATAAAGTCAGATACTGAGACTGAAATTGACATGCAAATCTTAGAAAATGCAGTGCTTACAAACACGTGTGGTTGTATGCTCTTGATTGTTCCAAAATAATTTTAATCAAACAACAATGTCAATTATTTAAAGTGTTTATTTGAAGAAATAAAATTAATGCAGTAATAATTTATTTCTTTGTAATGAAGGTTTAAAAGGTTACCCAGACCTATTACAGGTTTGTATCATAAAGGACTACATATAGTTTAAACTTTTAAATGACTACAGCTACGTTGTTTCCATAACATGTTAACCCTTCATTTTCCAGATGGAACTTTTTAACTGTATAATAAAACTTTTTTTTTTTTTTTTTTAAATGTACTACAGAATTTCTCTTTTGAAAATGGGTTCGCAATTTTATGCAAACCCTTTACTGATGCAAATAACAAGGGATTACTCACAGTGTCAAACATTTATTTGTGTAATAATGTGTCTTTGTGTTATCTTTTTAACTCCATACGGAAAACCGAGTGTTACAATTTGATGCAATTTGGGCTGTGTCGTAGTTGATAGGTTAATCAACAACCTTGTTATTAATCACTTTTATGAGAAATACAGGGTTTCTGAACTGCTCTCAAACTCAGATTAAACTCGGATTTAACTTTTGTTGATGGTTACTGAGATTTCCCTGCCTATTCAGGTGAGCACGTCTTCATTGAAAAAAATTAAGAACTGTCTTGTATTTTAAGCCCCGCTCATAGGATCCCTCAAACACGGATGCCTAATAGTAACACATAGACAAAGTACCAGTTTTAGTTTCTATTACTTTTCAGGATCCGAACAGATGATGCTAGAGTGCTTGTGGTTGCACAAAATCACAGTACGTCCACCTTGTCAGGTCTAGTTCCAACTAGTTCTTACGTTTTACTTTGCAGTGTATTAGGATATGAAATACACTAAAAGCTTTGTGTGACATGAGCAGTACGGGGCAAGTGAAATGCACTTTTTCAGGCCCTGAGTTTCTGTAAAAGGTTCTGAAAATAATTTGCAAAGGCTCCCCTAGCACTGTCATTATATAAACTACCCACGCTCTGACAGTAGTTTTTTTTATATATATATAAAATTGCACATCAGTTCTAAATTGCATGCGTTTCTTTTTTAAATTCAACGTTATTAAAACTAATAGTGGCATGCTTTTAAGCCGTAAAGCATTCACTTTTAGATATGTACTATATGCTGCTGTTTGTTTAGCATACTAAAAGCCCAGACTTTTAGCCTGTAAGAGATCAGAAACATTTATATCTGAAGATCTTTAAGATATCACTGACATCAACATAAATAACGATATTCAGATTGTACCAAACACTATACTGTATATCATGATTTTTTCAGAATTAATTCTCACATTCATCTGCCGTATCAATAGTCATTGGCTCTTAATATATGTAACTCCAACAGGAAACTATGGCGAACATTTGTAAGGATTCAGGTTGGTGTTTTCTTAGGTCTAGTCTGTGTTTCATATCCAAATTAATTGCTGTTCTAAAATACAATGTTTCTCTGCAAGTCTGTTCAAGTACCAGCTGTCTAGAAATGTATGATATATGAAATGTACTACAAGAATACAGTATATATTAATAATTTATTGTATACTATTTTGGACTCCAGTAAGGTCTGCTCGTTAAGCTGACAGAAAGAATCTGCTTATGGTCTGTATCACTTTGTATTTACTGGTCTATGGTATTGATGAGGGCTTTCAGCTTGACCTGTAACCCTGTTAACAGGTACAGTTTTAACATGCTAGATACTGATTTGATACAATCATGCTCATGCTTTCTGTGGGGCCGGGGTCAGTAACCTAGCCTGTACCTTCACTAATGATAAAGGGCAGAGAGATACAAGCTGCAGTGCCATGATCACATTCTACTTATTTGACTTATTACTTATTTATTCTACTTATATATATATATATATATATATATATATATATATATATATATATATATATATACAGTACTGTGCAAAAGTTTTAGGCAGGTGTGAAAAAATGCTGTAAAGTAAGAATGCTTTCAAAAATAGACATGTTAATAGATTATATTTATCAATTAACTAAATGCAAAGTGAGTGAACAGAAGAAAAATCTAAATCAAATCCATATTTGGTGTGACCACCCTTTGCCTTCAAAACAGCATCAAGAATCAATTCTTCTAGGTACACTTGCACACAGTTTTGAAGGAACTCGGCAGGTAGGTTGGCCCAAACATCTTGGAGAACTAACCACAGTTCTTCTGTGGATTTAGGCAGCCTCAGTTGCTTCTCTCTCTTCATGTAATCCCAGACAGACTCGATGATGTTGAGATCAGGGCTCTGTGGGGCCATACCATCACTTCCAGGACTCCTTGTTCTTCTTTACGCTGAAGATAGTTCTTAATGACTTTCACTGTATGTTTAGGGTCGTTGTCATGCTGCAGAATAAATTTGGGGCCAATCAGATGCCTCCCTGATGGTATTGCATGATGGATAAGTATCTGCCTGTACTTCTCAGCATTGAGGAGACCATTAATTCTGACCAAATCCCCAACTCCATTTGCAGAAATGCAGCCCCAAACTTGCAAGGAACCTCCACCATGCTTCACTGTCACCTGCAGACACTCATTCGTGTACGCTCTCCAGCCCTTCGGCGAACAAACTGCCTTCTGCTACAGCCAAATATTTCAAATTTTGACTCATCAGTCCAGAGCACCTGCTGCCATTTTTCTGCACCCCAGTTCCTGTGTTTTCGTGCATAGTTGAGTCGCTTGGCCTTGTTTCCACGTCGGAGGTATGGCTTTTTGGCCGCAAGTCTTCCATGAAGGCCACTTCTCACCAGACTTCTCCGGACAGTAGATGGGTGTACCAGGGTCCCACTGTTTTCTGCAGGTCTGAGCTGATGGCACTGCTGGACATCTTCCGATTGCGAAGGGAAGTAAGCATGATGTGTCTTTCATCTGCTGCAGTAAGTTTCCTTGGCCGACCACTGCGTCTACAGTCCTCAACATTGCCCGTTTCTTTGTGCTTCTTCAAAAGAGCTTGGACAGCACATCTGGAAACCTCTGTCTACCTTGAAATTTCTGCCTGGGAGAGACCTTGCTGATGCAGTATAACTACCTTGTGTCTTGTTGCTGTGCTCAGTCTTGCCATGGTGTATGACTTTTGACAGTAAACTGTCTTCAGCAACCTCACCTTGTTAGCTGAGTTTGGCTGTTCCTCATCCAGTTGTATTCCTCCTACACAGCAGTTTCTGTTTCAGTTAATGATTGTGTTTCAACCTACATATTGAATTGATGATCATTAGCACCTGTTTGGTATAATTGTTTAATCATACACCTGACTATATGCCTACAAAATCCCTGACTTTGTGCAAGTGTACCTACAAGAATTGATGCTGTTTTGAAGGCAAAGGGTTGTCACACTAAATATGGATTTGATTTAGATTTTTCTTCTGTTCACTCACTTTGCATTTAGTTAATTGATAAATATAATCTATTAACATGTCTATTTTTGAAAGCATTCTTACTTTACAGCATTTTTTCACACCTGCCTAAAACTTTTGCACAGTACTGTATATATATATATATATATATATATATATATATATATATATATATATATATATATATATATATATACTAGCATTAAATCAATCAAAATCTGAAAAATGCCAGTACAACGTGGTATAATAACTGAAGATGCAAAGTCAATTAATACAACTATCATTGTTGGGAAGATTAAGAATCACAGACAATTTCTTATATTAAACATTACAGATATAAACTAGCAATCATTAATTTTACATTGAATATTTGCCCAATGTATGCAGTACAATACTGGTATTGTGCTTTGTGTTTATATCCAAGCAAAGGTTGTCATTATTACCATTACGATTTCAAATATTTCAAATATGGCATTGTGAGAATATAAATATAATACTATTGCTGTCATGTTTTAATGCATGATTTAATTAATTTCTAATGGCATTGATCTCATTTATGATTGCTTCGTCAAGACAAGAACATCATTACACATATAGGCAATTTCTCTGTATATTTATGAGCAGCTTGTATCTATTGCAACGCCATGTCATATATCATTAAATATATACTGCACATTTAACTTAAACAGAAATATCACATACACATTTTAACTAAATAATAATACAAATACAAATAATATTAATATAAATAATGATAAAAAAATAAATATGGCACACATGTGTCTTCTTGCACGAACATTGTGAAATTAAAATGATATTAATCCAGAATTAACTTCTACATTCTAAATCTGGAAAGGCATTTCTCAGCAACAGTTTGTGCGGTAGTTCTTTTATCAAAACACAAATCCATATATCCATTTTGCTGTCCACTCTTCTGCAATGCACTAATACCTTAAGACAATGCAATTGTCTATCATTTCAAAAACAGATGTCTCAATTCTTTAGTCTTCTGTATTCTGTGTCTTTTTAAATTAGCTGTTATCACAGCAGTGTGCCAAGTGTCAACCTTATCAAAATTCCCAGCACTAAAGAAAATGAACAAAATTGCTTGCTCTACATGATATACAGCTCATAATTGGCTTCCCATCACAAAGCTGTTGAATTTTTATTCAACAAAATTGAAAGAAACCTACTTTTCAGCAGCTAAATCATACATTGTAAATAGTGAATGTGCTGTAATGACAAGACACAAATCCAAAGGGAATCGGTCAGGCTAATCAGAATATTTAAAAAACGGTTAGTTATCAATTACACAAGGGTATCATCCCACTGCATCCAGAAATTTGTTATTCACAGCCTTAATCCACTATCCATCTTGAAATCTGTGCAGAAATGTGGGATCATGTGCTTGATAAGCAACTGTTTGCAGAGCTATAGCTACATGTTGTATGGGACCAAACTTAGTTTTCAGCATTTTAAATATTTGTGTTTGCAAGCTGTCAACTAATAAAGGCATTATTCTTCTGCAGTAACGTTAGCTTCCATTTGCTGTCTGTAAGCAGCAGATAGTAACACCCTGGTTGAGTAGAATGCCTTGTTCAAAAGCTGTTCACGTTTCAATGCAATTGCAGGCATTTCTAATGGTTTCCACCAGGTGGATGCAGATAGCACAAGCCTTTCATTGTGCTTTGAGAAACTCCGTTCAGCATCCAAATGAAGAACAATTAACAAAACAGAAAGAAAGTGGAATGGAAGAAGGTCTTTTAATTTTCTAAACAGTTACATGTCTTAATATTGCTACCCTAAAGCCCTGTAATATTATGGATTTACATACATTTGCATATTGAAAATAGAATACCAAGGTATTTAGTAACTAAAGAGTCTGAATGGAGTGAAACAGGCAACGCATGCCTCTAATTGCAGTTGTTCAGCGTTTCTCCATATGTCACAACATTTGTTTGTGAGTGTGTATAGACTGAGTGTGGGTTGTGTGAGTGTGGACTGAATGTGGGAATCGTTTCACAGTTTTAGATAAGGATCTTGCCTTCCGGGCCAACAGCAGCCACCCTAATTGAGGTGTGACCTCTGACGCTGTCAAGGGTCAACCAAGGCTGGTTATGGTTCCTGGTCTGAAAGGGAGACGCTGTTGCAAAGGAGGTGGTGAAGAGGAGGGAGAAATAACTTCAGGACATTTTGGGAAAGGCATGAGATTGCAGCCTTGCTCCGAGAACCTCGGCATGTCTTGAAAACAAAAACATACAAGTCTAAAAATTTTTTACTTTGTTTCTAAAACTTGCCCCCTCTTCATTTTGGTTCTATACCCCACCTACAGTATGAGATATGTATGATTATTATGATGATTATTATTTAAATATTTTTGGTAATGTTTCTTTTTTAAAATATGTGAAGCTGAATACTTGTCTGCTTTGTAACATCTACTAAATGTAACCATTTTTGTAATCATTTAATTGACAAACTCGTTCTTGCAAAGAACTGAATTAGTAATTCATTTAATGGTTACTATGGGGGGAATGGGTGAAAGTGCTATGCAATAGGAGTCTTATTTCCATTACTGTGTGTGTGTGGGCATCTGTGTTAGTGTGTATTTCTCTCTCTCTCTCTCTCTCTCTCTCTCTCTCTCTCTCTCTCTCTCTCTGTATTATTATTATTATTATTATTATTATTATTATTATTATTATTATTATTATTATATATGTGTATTTTGTAGTAGTATTAGTGTGGTTTTGGTTTGGAAGTTGACAATTATCTTCCCTGCCAAAAATAACACGTGGGAATACACCAGTCACAGGTGTATAAAATAGGTGTTCACAGGTGGTAATTGAGAATGAAGGATTAGAATTTATGTCTGTGTTAGTTGGTGAAGGTGTGTGTGTGCTGTGCTGTTTTGTATTGATGTATCTTGGGTGTTTAGCGGAGTGTGTGAAGCTGTGTTCTATTGAAAGTGGTGGCTCGGCCTGAAACCAGAGGTCACGTAAAGTGTTTATAGTGTTTTGTTCAACTGTTTGTTTTGGCCACCGTGCCGCTTTGTTTGTTCCTGTGTTTTATTTGTTTGTTTTTATTATTTATAATTAAAGTGTGCAAAAGCGTGTTTAAACCTGCGGCTTTCTTGTGTCTGAGTCTCCTTCCTGGTTGAACTGTCTGGAAGGGAGGTGCTGTCCTGTCACAACTGCCCAGAGCTAATAGCTACCAGTAAGTATTAACCTATTATCTGTTACTTTGTATCAGGGCTAATTCATTCAACTCTAGTAGTAGTGAATTTGTCTGTATAAGTTTACCTGTATGTTAATAACAAAACCTGATTACTGTGATTTGAAATTGTTAGTCATGTCTGGTCATGTTTACTCTCTGGGATATTAGGCCTTGTTTTCTTACAACTTAAAACAAGCAAAAGATGATTCAGAAAAGGCCCATCATTCAGTCTTCTACAAGCTTACTTATAAAGCCCATTTTCAGTAAAGCTGTATGCTTCCTCTGATACAGCTGAGTGTTAAGAGTAATACATTTAACCTCAACCACAGGAAGTGACCATTTTTGTTTAAATGGAAAATACTGGACAAATGCAAACATACTTGTGTTACTGTTTGTAGTATACAACCTTCAAGCTGATCACCAGGCAACACAATATAGGCCAATCTATAAATGTGAGATGTAAGAAGTTACCAAGGTTCTTCCCAGATTTGTCCTATTTTCAGAAGGCATATCTCAAGCAAAATAATTTGTTAAAATAATTACAAATTTGATTTAGGGGATATAAGCAAAAATATGTAAGTGCTCTGATTCCTCTTTGTGATTTTTTTTTTTTTTTAATAAAATATAAATATGAAATATCCCATTTTTCTCACTCATGGATCATGTACCAAAGCACAGATTATCCTGTAAGGTCATCATAAATGTATTCAATGTGTCAAGAAACACTTTAGGCCCTGTGTAGTGTCGCTGTATAAGTAATATACTGGTATGTTCAATTATTATATTTTATTATTCAGTGATGCACATAGAAATGTCACTGAAAATAAACAAACAAAGGACTAGCAACTAGCTGCATAATAAAATGTAATAACAGAACACCTTCACTAGCTGCTATAGTTTGAGCTCTACAGCAACCCAAGGACATTTTGGGCAGTTTTCATTAATATTGTAATGCATAGCTGAATTCTAGTGAATTTGAATTGAAATAGCCAAGGAACAATGGATAGATGTTCTGTTCAGCTGCTTTCAATTCATTAGAAAGAAACCAGTCTTTTTTAGCGCTGTAGTACAGTTTGTAGGAGTTTAGGACAGCAGGAGATTGGGCTATGGGATTGATTCTCAAACAATTTTTTTTTAATAAACTATGTTTTTTTTT
Organism: Acipenser oxyrinchus oxyrinchus; assembly: GCA_030684275.1. Classification (NCBI taxonomy): domain Eukaryota; kingdom Metazoa; phylum Chordata; class Actinopteri; order Acipenseriformes; family Acipenseridae; genus Acipenser; species Acipenser oxyrinchus. The sequence continues at coordinate 18,747,371 of CM060256.1, read as the reverse complement.
ATATTTCAGGTTTCCACAAATTTTTGAAATGTAAATTTAGTAAATCTATTTCTCAAACACCTGTTGTATGCTAGTAAAAACAATAACACATTATATACTGTACTTGCCTATTGTTTTGTTAATCTGTAAATCAGCTAATTAAGAATTATTATTATTATTATTATTATTATTATTATTATTATTATTTAGTCATTTAGCACAGGGGTTCCCAAACTTTTTTTACCTGAGGCCCAAGGATGTGTGCTTGTAGAGGGTGAAACAGGAATTGGGGTCATTTAATTAATGTACAGTCAACCTCGGTTAACTGGACTGGTGGATATACTGTTAAATACTGTAATACTGTAAACATGTCAGTTCTGTTACTTCTATGCATGTTAATGCCGTGGCTTATGTGCACCCATGGTTAACTCAACACCTTGGATGAGTCAACACTAAATAGCATCCCCGTGGGGTGTGGAGTTCACCAAGGTTGACTGTATTTATTTTTAAGATGAGCCTGTGCTAATGTAGCATGTGTTATTTAACGGATCAACACATAGTGGCACACTTATTTTTTAATTGAAGATTTCAGATAATACTGAGCCAAGGATGAAAGCAGTGTTAGAAGTGTTGATAAGACAGAGACCTAAAATATGGAAAGGGTTTGGCAAAGGATCATGTATGCTAACACATTTTACATAACACCAAAGATGTAATGGGGACTGTACTTCTATGACACTCAAACTGCATTAATAGCTCTCTCAGGCAGTGAACATCTCTACAGGAATGTGCAAGGTGTTTGTGATGCAACTAATCATATGGTATAATATGCACAGAAATCATTTTTTTATGCACAGAAATCATTTTTAATATTGGGATGTGGTTTGTGGTTAAGTAATAATTAAAATAGTTTATAACTGTTAATAAATCTGAATATTAATATTTGTAGATGAGGAAGTTTAACAAAACAGAGCTTACCTTTGTTTCTTTAGGCTCGCACCTGCAACTTCTCTCCTCTATCCCCATAAAACATTGCTGCGCAATGTTTCTTACTGTGATGTAATGTTTTCCTGAGCCCAAGCAGAGCCACACTGGTCATGTGCAAATTGACCCCTTAGCAATCAGGTGGGCTTGCATAAGACTCAGGTACCATAGAGATTGACAGACAGATAGGCTAAACATCCTTCAATCACATAAAAACCTTCTGCAGTCCAGTTTGTTTGTCGTGGCTGGTTCACAACCTGGTGTCAGTGAATCAGTGGATGTTGCTATTGACAATCATGGTAACAATAATAATAATACTAATGAATACTTAGCATTTACTTTGTTGCAGCGTGGAAAGGTCAGTATTTTTATATAAATAAAAAACCTAAAGTAAGGGCGTTTAAGAACTAGGTGGGGCAGAGAGGGGGTAGGGGTGGGAGGGTTGGGGAGCCTCAGGTTTTGTATCTGTTTAGTTTAAATCAAGGAGAAGGCTGATAAAAGGTGTCTAGGAAATATAGGAAGGGGATAGGAGAAGACAGGTTTTGTCTAATCCTTATAGTCTAATGTTATACCAGGTTCCTGCTAATAATTCTGTTTACCTGATCCTGAGGAAAAGACTGTGCTCTATGTTTTTGTGTTCCTAAATACCTGCAATAAATGTCTATAGTACCTCAAACTTCAAGTGACTTGACATTCCTGGTTCCGATACCTGTTTAACATGATAGGGGTGGTGTTCGTTTCCCTTTCACAATAGGCTGTTTTATGTTTTAGTTCTTAATTTAAAACGGCACCAGACAACGCTCAACATTTGCAAAACATTCCTTTATTATAAATAAATAATTTGTATAAAAATTGTCATGCTTCAATCCACGGCTTCAATTCAGTTAGACGTTACAAGAGACAAACTCATCTCATTATGCAGGTTGGACTAAGTGGGACAAGAATGAACATTTTCACAACCACAAAAAAATACTTACAAGTATATTCACAACAAATATGGTTGACTCTGATAGCAACTTTTTTTTTTTTTTTGCCCAAAGCTAAATGTTCTTTTTTTTATTATCTTTCTTGCAAACCTCTTTGTTCTTTTATGGCTGGTCAATTTCTCTAACAAACAAACTTCATACTCCGCCCTGGCACCAAGTGGATTGTTTGTTTTAAGTGGACATTCTTACAACATCTCATGCCTTGGTGCTGCTTGAAGTCTCCATAGATGAGAAACTGTTTGTTTAGACTTGTGCTCTTCAGAAGATCCATTTTGAAAGCTACTCAGTCGGAATGGTTGCTGTAGCTGACATATGTTGTCTTGGTAGATGATGCTGTTGGGGGGGAATAAGGCACAGTTTTTTGACATTTCAGATACTGTAGTGTTTTTATACCTAAAATATTCAATATATATTTATTATTTAAAAGCTATGCACATACAGTATTACAAACAAAAATATAATCAAAGCACCTATATATATATATATATATATATATATATATATATATATATATATATATATATATATATATATACCCACCCCTTGTTATATTGCCCCTCACTATACTGCAGATTTGGATATATCGCGGTCCTGGAGTTGGCTCCCCATTTATACAGTCTAACTGCGCATGCCTTAGCTGTAACATACATAGGCAATTTCACTTAGAATTACTGTTCGTTTGATTTTGTACTGCACATCTCAAACTAAAATATACAGAACAATTAAAAACAAAGCATTAATATTGTACTGTTATCATATACACATGCATTGCACAATAACACAAAGCAAATTAAATATCTACTTGCTGAAGCGTTTTTTTAAGCAATGCACTAGCAAAAGTCACAGGGCAGTGACGTCAGCTCCCTAGCAACAAGCCTCCTATGTTGGGAATGGATTCTTTCAATGCAGCAGTTTGGCCATTTGAGAAAGGAGAGGAAGATTCATGAAATTAATTGGAGACTTAAGTTGATGAGAAGCAATTACCCTCCGCAGTACACATTAAAACGGTGTGCTGCTTTTAATATGAAAAATGAGAAAAAGCGGGCTGCATAGACTAGAGGATTAGACCCTGACGCCCCCGATAAAACGAGAGTGGTTGTACAGTATTTGTTAGCCTATTTGTTTTTCTATGGGTCTCTTGCTATTTTGCGGCCCTCGACATATAGCTGATTTGTATTGGACCCCAACACCCGCGATATATCGAGTGGGTGGTGTATATAGATATAGATATAGATATACACAGTAGAACCTGTCTTATCCAATTTAATTGGTTCCAGGGGTCCATCAGATATCGGAAAATATCATTTTTCAGAGGGAGTCGTTATATAACATTGTAGTTGCTTTATTATCATTGTGGCATTATAAATTAGCAATATCAGGTACAGCAGTGTGTCTAAAACTCCAAAGTGCTGTACTGCACATTCTACACAAAGAAAATCAGTGAAAATGATTGCAAAACAATGCACTGTGATACAGTATTTGTCAGTTTACAAAACAGCATTCCAAAACAGCATTCCAAAACAGTTCTTATCGTGCTTTCTCAGTCCATGCCAAAGTAATCTGACAGTTTTGTTTTTTTAAATGACACATGCCAGAGGTCTATCGGTTAGTTGCACAGACCAGTAACAGTAACAGAAGCATTAAAATATGCTGCTTTTATTTGGTACTGGTCTGTGCAATATTTATTTGCACGCCATTATGCGTGTGTCCTTTTAACTGATCATAATAACAACAGGTTGTATAGCGCTGCAGATGTTGACTATTATTTGTGCCATACTCTCATTATTTGCACTGCTTTTAAGTGGATTTAAAGTGCTTTGAAATAGTTTGCCATGTTTTCTAATATGCTTTGCAATACTTCTTTGTTCTTTACCATACTTTTACAATGCTTGCTAATACTTTCTTTTACCAGTTTTTTTTTTTTTTTTAGTGTTTTCACAGCATAAATGTAATCTTTCACAACCAACAGCTTTGCTTGGTTACTTGTACTGCAGTGCGGTCTAGTGGTTAAGGAAAAGGACTTGGTACCCGGTTCAAATCCCACCTCAGCCACTGACTCATTGTGTGACCCTGAGCAAGTCACTTAACCTCCTTGTGCTCCGTCTTTTCGATGAGACGTAGTTGTAAGTGACTCTGCAGCTGATGCAGAGTTCACACACCCTAGTCTCTGTAAGTCTGCTAAATAAACAAATAATAATAATAATGTGATTTCACTGAGAAATGGTTACTTTAATAATGACATGGCATTTCCCCACTAGACACATCCTTGTCTAATTGTAACTTCTCCCAGTGTTGTCTGTTCTTCCTTATTTCTATATGATTATCATAGTAACCATTCACATAAAATCCGAGCAAATCATTATTTAATTCAAGCCGTGCTGATAATACTGCTGTCTCTTTTTTTTTTTTTTGCAAAAGCAATAGTCACATCATAAACTGTCATTTTAAATGCAATGTACTCAAAGTAAGTGTATTTATTTGATTCCAAATGAAAGTTTAACCCAGAACATTATAACTTTCCCCCAACCGGTAAAAAAAAAAGGTTAAAATATGTTTTAAGTGTTATTTATTCTGACCTTTTGGCTTCATACACTGTAATTCAGTATTTGACGAGCACTCTACTTACTGTTAGTTTCAAGGCTTTCACAGAGTTCAGTTTTGACCTCTCCATTTGGTCTGTCACTTCCTTTTTGTGTCAGCTTGCTTGACATTGTGGCTGCTGTAACAACAGCCTTGAAGCTGCGCTTGCGTTTTTGCACATTCTGCTCTGGATGGAAGATGATAATGTAAACCTTAGGCATGTAGAGCATGCCCAGAGAGACTGAAGCACTTAAGCTTAAAGAGACCGTAAGAGTTGTGGTCTGGATGTACATCTGAAAGAAGAAACAAAAGTAAAGTTAATTACAAACACCTTCCAAGTTTAAGGCCAAAATAATGCCTAAAAAAGCAGCTGACTGCTCATAGACTTAATTAAGGGGCAGTATGATACAGGAGAAGATATTTGATTTATATCCAGCTGTACCCTTTTCAAGGATCACATCCTTATTCAACATTTCATCATTAAATATTAACGCTATGAACACATTCAGGTATTCACACTAGCTATTAAGGAATGCTGTCAGTTTCAGAAACATTGTTTGGTTGAAGAATGTCTATATTTGATATTAAAGGACACTGTAAATGTATAAAAGACAACAAAAATGTGGGCGCTAATATAATATGTGAAATATAATTAAAGTGGCAAAGATGCATTGTTTACAAAAAGATGGATCTCATTGTGAGTCTCAATAATCGAGCATCAGATAAATGGAAACGTGTCTGATCTCAAATGAAAATGATCTTAATGTAACTTGAGTAGCAAAACGATCACAAGGATTCTCATAGATCACTATCTAATGCTTCCCTGACAGTTACACAAATTGATATTAGAGTTCCACAAGTGCCTCTAATAAACATTCAAACGCAGCTGAGATGGGATGAGGACTGCAGTTTGATCTATAAGGATTTGATTCAGACACAAGAACAGGGAATCAATAACCAATAAAAGCAGGATGACCAGTCAAAATAATTTAATGTGATTAATCTGACTGATGATTGTTCTATTGGACTATTTGTTGTATTGACTGAAAAGGTATACCAACCACCAAAACGGAATTTGTTGAGTGACTTTGACTTATCTAATATTTCTATCTGGAAACCATCCTAAAGTTGTTTTATATATATATATATATATATATATATATATATATATATATATATATATATATATATATATATATATATATATATATATATATATATGTCTATTGATCCAGATGGCTGAATTAATTTTTTTACATTTTATTGAACAATGACCCTTCACATAAAGGTGTACTGATTAGATTTTGGAGATGATATTAAGGTGACTAACTTGTGGCCATCATTGACTTTATTGATATGTTTGTACCCTACTGTATGTATGGATGTATGTCTATACATAGTGCCTGGCCACTTTACCAGTCTACCCGATTGGATTTGGCATTGCCCTGCACTGCCGTAGTTTATTTAAGCTTGTTGCAGATCAAGTCCACCCAGCAATGCAGCACTTGTACCCTGATGGCGATGGCTACTTTCAGGCTGATACTGTACCCAAGTATCCTGCCACAAATGTGCAGCAATAAACTGAGGAGCATATAATTGTGGCATTAGCAAGCATGAAGTTGCACTACAATTCTAGATCATAGTCATAAAAATGACACATTGTTTGTTTAATGACCAAGACTCATTAACATTGCAAACATTATTGGCAAGTAGCCACCACTTATACCAATATATGAAATAACATTTCAAGGAAAACTATTTGGTAAGGGTATACTTTTCTACCAACTTCTAACAATAGTAAAGGATTGTTCTCTACCAGAATATTCTTCACAACACATCTCTTTAGCTCACCTCTAGAAATCAAACTGAGCTGCAATAGCTGTCCTGAATAAATCTTGAATCTTTAGATTGGTCACAAATAACCAAGCTTTAGTGAAGACACTACAATTATTATGTAATGTACAGTTGTCAGTTCTGATCACATCAGAAAAGAACATCTTAAACAATATTAATGTTGTGAAGAGAGAACATGTGCCATGGTACCATATTGCTGGTAAGGTACAATTTTATTTAGAGTTGTTGTTTGCGGGGGGGCATTATACACAAATTAGGAGTGAGATTACTGAAAAAAAGTGAAGGTAATTTGTATCTATGTATTAACATCTGATATTGCATATACAATTGATATGAGATTATGATCATTCATGCTTCAGGGCCGAGCTGGAAACTGGGGAATTAAAGCTCTGTGGAATTTGCAGTACGGTTTGCAACAAAATGCTGATAATACCATCCAAAGTATGCCAGAAAGAAGTGACAATAAACATAAAGGATTAAAAGCTTTAGAAAAAAGTCTAGTTACATTGATAACAGGTATACAGGGATAACCTCTAAAACAGATCACAGGCATACATGCTTACTATTAGGACAGATTATTAATAAATGCTGAAAGACAAGTGGATGGTGCATTGTTAACCATTTTAAACATGGGGTCAGAGTGTGGTAAAATGCATTTCACTAGTAACAAACTATACAAATGATCCCTCAAAGTATAGTAGTCGTAGTAGTCGTAGTCGTAGTTGTAGTAATTATATTATAAATCTTTTGAAAAAAGTCTAATTTGGCTATTTCCAAATAAAGCCAACATCGTCTCCCCTTAAGAATATTAAACAAAGTTTATATGAGGGTGAAATACAACATAGTATGTTTATATATTTGTACAGTATATATTTTTTTTACTGTTGTAATGTACGGATAACATTTAACCATTGTTTACATGGTTAGAACATATCAAATATCTATTTTTAGCCCAGATTAATATATTTAGACATGTTGATACAACATAACTCAAAAGACTACTTTTGACCTTTAGTTTTGTAAAGTGTGATGCCCACTCAAAACAGTATCTTTCATTTCAAGGGTGCCATTGGACATCAGACTTGCCTATACATGAAGCACAGTGGCATTGCATTGTTGCACTCATTGGGAAAAACTCACAAATGCAGCATTTCTATATTAATGCAAATTAATATTTCATTCTAGCAGTTAATATACTGTAACCCTTCCCCTATTCAAACACAGGCCAAACTGAGATTCAATTGTATCCTGAATATAATGTACAGAGCAGGCAGTGTCTGAAACATCAGCACAAACTCGCATCACAATCTAATCTAATCATATAGTTGAGGTGCAAGCTATACTGTGTTCCCAGAAAAGAAAAAGAAAAATCATTAGCATTAAGTAATCTCAGAAGGAGGGTAACAAGCAAACCTGCTTTAACTGATAGAGTGGGTAATTAGACCATTGAAAATATTAATACTGGTACAAAAAAGTGCTAAAATAAAATATACATAGCTGAACTGAACAAAAATACCACAAATATTTTGTATATATATATATATATATATATATATATATATATATATATATATATATATATATATATATATATATATATATATATCTTCATAACAAGTAAGCTGTTACAATGAAATTCTATAACTTACAGATCCGTTCTAGCTTTCTTTAATAATAGATTAATTAGATGTGCTAATCAGACCTCATAAACATGCAAATAGAGAAAAATAAAAGTTACTCTCTACAAACATGAGTCATTTTTATATATCTTATTAAGATAAATATCAAACATTATTATTCATCTATCAAGAAACACCATGTTAAACTAATCAGAATACATGAGTGTTTAATTAAAGGAAAATATATATTTTTTAGCTAATTATGCACATAGAAAATAAGTATTAGCAAATAAACATGTTTTTAAATTAATTATATTATATTTCAGAGATGTGTAAACTTTGCAAATATGATCATCCTTGTAGGGATCACATTTGCACACCCTCTCTCTGTATTGTCAGCGTCGCATACCCCCAGTCCCCCATGTCTCCAGAATCTGATACTCAATAACTTAAGGTATTTATGTTTCTACTAAGTTTCATGCCATGTGGATAAGCGGCTATCCAGGTTATTTAAATATAAAGATAACAAAGCACTTGAAAAGCAAGAATCTGGAAACCACATGATGAGTTTTACAATATTATACAATGTATACTATTATACTTTATTGGGACAATAAAGCAAGTGCTATATTTTGTGAATAATGAATGTTTGATTGATGTTATAAATAATGGTATTCGTTATTTGTATTCTCTATAATGTGTCATATATTTATTTCTGTACATACTGTATGTATTTAAATATAAATATTTCATAAAATCACCCTATAGAAATAAGTCTCAAAATAACCAAAATATAAATATTTCAGCAGCACTTTACAGAAGAAAGCACAACTAGAGTCAGATTTATAGTTGTGGCTCACTGATAGGCAGGCGTCCATTGCAAAGAAAGATCAGAGCCTAGCAACCATCCAAAGCTGAATGGAACTCGCATTATGATCTGTAATGGTATGTAAGACAAGAATCGTGCTGTTAACTTTTATCATGTGAGACATATTTTATGTCAGGCTATACCATTTTTTGTTCTGTAATCGGAATATAGCACAGTTGGTTTAATGGCAATGCTATTAATTATCTTCTGAGCTTAAGTATAATTAAGTGAGCTTGTGCTACCAAATGATCAGGCCTAAGTACATAACAGCTGCCTGTACTGAAGGCTCTGCCACAGCAAGATGGCCCTTAGCATGGAAATGCAATGCCAGCCGCCAAAGCAATATACAAATTAATGGTCCTGATGTAAAAGAAGAAAATAAAATGATGGAACCATAAAGTCAATATACAAATTAGACAACTATCATTTACAAATGTGGAACAACGAATAATCAAGGCAATGTTGCTCAGATAAACAGAAGTAAGTCGAATATGCCATACTGGTAGATTGTTCGTTTATGTAACAGCTAAATAAAAGACATGAATACTTCTTTACTGCCTCCAGCTCCTTTTTTGGAAACATGTTCTAAAATGACATTTTGGACATGCAGATGTTGAATAAGTTAATTGTACATGTTTATTTGGAATGTTTATTTAGAATGAAAACATAGGATGTGAATGAAATTGAGTGGTCAGAGAATGAAAGAATTGCATTAATGTTTTGATTAATTAATTAGAACAAACAGCCTAAAAAAAGAAAGCAAACAGAAATTAATTGAGCAACCTCCACTGCCCCCCTGTACACTCACTCACTGGATTAACAGACCAGGAAATACAGGACACAATGTTGTGAGTGAAACGCTGCTCCATGTTTTTTAAGAAACAGGCTAAACAACAAAACAAAACACTGAGACCAAAATTAATGGTACGATGGCCAAACTAAACAGACAAACAAAACAGTGAACACAAACCCCAAACAAGTATCGTGCTGATCCTTCTAGCATGAATTGTTTGTATTTATATTAAAAACACAATAACGCATTCTGCTTAATTCATTGGACCTTTCCGTTTGGAGGCTGCCGAGGTTTAGCCTTAACATACATGTAAGAAGCATGAAAATCACATTAGTTACATGTATCGATTGGTTTTATTTAAAAATGTCATGTTGGCAATAGGTTCCGCCAAAAGAAAATTAATTGAAGAAAAGGAACAGTAGGGCAAAGAGCTACTCAAAGTGCCTAAACTGAGCAATTTTTTTCAATCAAGAGGTAACTGACACTGACCCTGCAATAGGGGGAATGTCAGGTTCAGGCTATGCTGTTGAAGATGGCCACAGTGTGAACCAGAACAACTGAAGGGCCCCCCAGCTAGAGATGTCTGAGGCTGAAACTGGGATAGATGATCCTAATGCACACAAACAAACCCCTGTAGTACTTATGTATTTATGTGTCCATCAGGAATACTTTTAATGCAATAAAGCAGCCCGATTATTTGGTTTGTAGAAGAAAAGAAAAGTTAAAGTGACAAAGAATAGGTAAATAAGGAGAACATATGTCGTAACATTAAAAAACAAAATCGTTTTCTTCAGAATATTTAGTGCTTGATTGACCTTACTCTATTATTATTATTATTATTATTATTATTATTATTGGAGGAGTTATAGTAGTGCACAGCGCTCCAAAATAGTTTCCTCAAGCACTGCATACACACATACATATATATATATATATAGATAATGAACATTTAAGACATAGTGTGTGGGGAGGGGGGGGGGGTCAATAGTTTGTAAATGATAACTCATGTTAATGAACAAATCGATATGTAGCATTGATTTTGGCATTTTCAAGCAGGCAGTATGCCTATTTCGATATTAAATAATCGTGCTAATGTGATTTCCGAAATTATGTTGATTTATAAATGAATGTTACTATCTTAACGAGCAGTGCTTCTTGCAACTATTTCTTTTGTTTCCGTGGGAATTTAAAAGGAAGTCTGTGTTAATACCATAATTTATCAGCAGTTAATTAGCACTTGGAAAAGGAGGGTTCTAATTAAGGAAAAAGTATATAACTAAGCTTGAAGCAGTATTTAAGTGCTTTGGTGTTAAAAAAAAAAATAGAGTAAACAAACTACAGCTTGGCAGAGCTGGGAGTGGCAGCAGCAATAGCAGCAAATCTAATATTAGAGCTTGAGTGTGAGCCTCAGATTGACAGACCCTAGCTGCAACACTGACAATACAGAGAGAGGGTTAATGTCTTCGATTTACCAGATGACGATCTAAAAACTCGTGTCTGGATAGGGCAGCTATTGTCACCTCTGTCAGACTCTGCAGGAGGACCTTGAATTGCCTACGAAAAGGGGCCGTGTTGCACCCTCGCATATGAAGGTGTATTGGCACCCTTGTCCTTCTATGTCTCTGGGTCATTTTAAAGGGTCACGGGTGACTTGATAAAGAGGGTTAATGATAATATCAGTATTCCTGCAGAAGCAGCTACAAAATAATAAAAGGGTTTTATGGCATTGCTGAATTTCCCAGAGTAATGGAACCCATTGATTGCACACACGTTGCACTCAAATCATCGCAGAACCATGCATATACAGCTAAAGTCAAAAGTTTACATACCTCAATGAAATGTATAATTTCTAGAAATTTCTCGAAAATAAAGAATTTTAGGTAAAATCTTTTGTAGTGTTGTCTTTAACGCAAAATTGTTCCAGTTCATTAAAATTCCGAGGACTTCTCTTGTGCACAGCCTTCTTCAACTCAATCAATCAATCTTTATTTTATATAGCGCCTCTCATAGTGGACCACCATCAAAGCGCTTTACCAGATAGTGAGAAACAACGCATAATACATTAAACAGTGAGAAACAATGCAAATACATTAAATACAGTGAAATACAAAGCACAGTACATTAAATACAAGGCTAAGATGTGTATTCTAAATACTGGATGCGTGTGTCATACAGAATCATAAGAATAAGACACAGTGAAAAATCTGAAATAGCAAGTTAGACAACAGCTAATAACAGATATCAGGCTTAAAGAGCATGGAAAGCAAGAGAGAACAAGTGGGTCTTGAGAGTTGATTTGAAGCGAGCAACTGTGCGAGCTACACACACTAAGGCTGGGAGAGTTCCAGAGAGTCGAAGCCATGAAGCTAAAAGAGCGCTCTCCAAGTGTGGTGCACTTTTGCTTGGGTATAACAAGCAAGCCAGAGACAGACGACCTCAGCTTGCAGGCAGGTGGGCAGGTTGAAGAGATACTCTGGATCTGTGTGATGAAGGGCATTGTAGGCATGCAGTAGAATTTTGAAAGTAATCCTGAACTTTACAGGTAGCCAGTGCAATTGGGGGGGGTAATATGATCATGTTTTTACATCTGGTAAGGATCCTAGCAGTGGCATTCTGAACCAGCTGCAATCGGTTTATGGCGTGTGACGGAAGACCACCATAGAGAGAGTTACAGTAGTTGAGTCGAGAGGAGATGAATGCATGACAGAGTATCTCTGCATCCATGAGGGAAAGGTAGGGATGGACATTTGAGATGTTTCGTAGGTGGTAGAAGGAAGATTTGACCACAAGGAGATTTGGGCATCAAAGAAGAGGTTACTATACAGAAGTACACCAAGGCTTTGTACAGTGGGGGAAGGCAGCAGCAGAGCAGTTTCGGTACTGTGATGTGGCCGGAAGCCAGACTGCAGAGATTCAAGCAGATTGTTATCTGTGAGATGTTTCATCAGCTGGCTGGCTACAGCCATTTCAAGAGTTTTGGAGAGAAAAGGAAAATAGGATATGGAACGGAAGTTGGATAAGACAGCCCGGTGGAGGGAGGGTTTTTTGAGCACCGGCATTACTCAGGCAATCTTGAGGGCAGCAGGAACCAAGCCTGAGTCCAGGGACAGGTTGAGAATATGCATAATGGAAGGAGCAAGATCAGATGCACAGAGACGGACAAAGGTTCTCAATCGGATTTAGATTGGGACTTTGACTAGGCCATTCCAGAACCTTGATTTTATTATTCTTTAACCATTCTGAAGTAGATTTTGATGTGTGCTTTGGATCGTTGTTGTGTTGGAATGTCCAGTTGCGCTTTAAACCAAGTTTTGTAGCAGAGGGTTTCAGATGATTGGGCAGAGATGAAACGTAGAGTTTCAATAAGCAACTCAAATATGATTGGAACAAATGGCCAAATATTAAACACTAGTTTAAGACCACTAGTTTAGACCACCCAGAAGTTCCGCTTTTAAACCAGGCAGATTTTACTTAGTAGGTAGGTCTGTTAAGGAAAGTATCACCGTGTTTGTGGAAAGTCTGTTTCATGTTTGTGGAACATTTTCCATAGTTTCTCGAAGACGGCTGATTGTCTCTAGTATTGAAAGGAAGGCTTGCTGAACTTTTTTTTGTGCAAAGAGTAGTCTGTTGGCTTCTAGCAAAAACTTTTTACTCCAATTTGTCAAACAACTGTTTTCAGTTATTCTTTCCGCTATTTAAAAATAAAGAGGTCAACAATTCAGCAGAGAATGAAATGCTCCCAGAAGGTTAGTTCCTTGATTTTTATGAAGTACAAGAACTACACGAAAATGCGAAGAGCCAATAGCAAGAAGACAAGAATTCAGTCGGTAAATTTGGACATGGCGACAGGAACGAGAGGGGCGACGGACTAGTCGAATTTTCAGAGAACAAGAACATAATCATCATGAAAACCTTCTTCCAGAAGGAAGTGACCACAGACTTGTAAGATGCAAAAAACACCTAAACACAGTACTGGAGAGGCATAGGAAATGTTCCTTTTTATTTTATTTCCTTTTTTTATTTACAGAAAAACATCACACAATATGATTTGACAGGGATAATGAAATATGACAACTGACTGTAATTGTGGTCTAAAGCTTGATCACATTTGTAACCTGTTTTATGTTGAATAAATGACTTTGTAATCTTGACAAAATTAGGAGTCAGTGACTTTCTACAGAAAACTGTATTTTATGGTTTATTGCACCACTGGTTTCACAACAAAAAAAATAATGTTTAAAATAAATTGCTTCAGCTGATAAACAGCTTTTTTTTATCACTGTATCCTTTGAAGAAGAGGTATTCAGCTATGGTCTTGTGATTCTGTGTGATGTGGAAAAATAATGAGCTAGACTCTCTAAATGCTTGAACTACAATAAATTGATTCCAGCCTTTTTGTTAAGTGTATATACAAAAACTAAAATTGCCAAAGTGAATCAAAACATACCTGCTAACATAACTATATATAATATTAAGATACTTAGTCAAGAGTTAAGTTCTTCCAAGACTGTCTGTCACCACTAATGAGGTCATGAATAAAGTGGAAGAGTTATTCTGGTGCCTCTTGCAGACTGTATATATTTTACATTGTGCTGCAGCACACTAATTGCTGTTTTGAATGTTTATGGATATTTAAAGTCTACAACTGCTATTTATAGATTTTAAGTCTATTAAAAGTCAGAAAATTGCAACAAGATGTTCTTTCTGACTTCCATGGTTCAGATCGACAAGCCTAGAGATGGCAATTCTTACAATGCGCCTTGCGCAAATGAAACTATAAGTACTACAGAAAATATATTTATTTCCCGATTTAACACTGTGACATCCAGACCAACACCAGCTACATTTTAACCAGTCAAACTACAGTCAACCAGTTAAAACACAAAACTTTTGTTAACCTAAACCTGACACTTCTGTACAGTATTAAACTAACAACATTTCAAATGACGGTTCACCAATAAAACATCCTCGGCCCCGGACCAGCTGCTCAGAGGACAGTCAAATTGTAGTCATTTGGAACTTTCTTCCCAACTTCAGGAATTCCACCCATTATGCAATCACACTCCATGATAAACCTCCATCTGTCATCTTATCCAGAGTACAATTCACACTTGGCTATGCTGTGGCTTACTCGGTGAAAAAACATATTGCATGTGGGGATTAAGGAAATACATGAGCATTGGTGTATAAAGCCAGAAATCTTGTATTATTCAAATAAAGTTCCCTTCAGAGATGACATGTTTAAGTAAAGATATCAGGGTTTTACCATTGTAAAGTGTAATACCAAGCGTATTGCATTCATGGCAGTATGTTGATTTGTTTTCCCGTTTTTTTTGTTTGATTATTCAATCAACCGTAATTTTTAACCACATAAGCAGAGGCTAATTTAAAAGTTATTTTAAAGCTACTTACCCTTTCTGCTGACTGTGCTGTACCGAAGAATATTGGTATGAAAGCTAACCAAATGATGCATGTTGTGTACATAGTAAATCCAATAGGTTTGGCTTCGTTGAAGGTCTCTGGCACGCCTCTTGTTTTAATGGCATAAACAGTGCATGTGACCATCAAAAGAATACTGTATCCAAGAGAACATATGAGGGAAAGGTCTGAAATGTCACATTTGAGGACCCCTCTGGCATTCTTAGGATCTGGTGTTCTCTGCTCCCCAAAGTCCACTAGGATATGGGGAGGGTCCACTGCGAACCAGATGAAGACACCCAGCAGCTGAAAGGAGATGAGGGCGAATGTAATGGCGAGCTGGGAGGCGGGGCTGATAAACCTGGGGGCACTGACAGATTTCTTTCCTTGCTCAAAGATGCGATGGATCCTGTTGGTTTTGGTCAACAAGGCAGCATAGCTGAAGCACATGCCGAGTCCTAAGAAGATACGCCGGAGAGAACACACACCAGTATCAGGGGTCGCGATCATGAGAAAAGTGATTGCGTAACAGAGGAATATCCCAGTCAACAGCACATAGCTCAGTTCCCTGCCTGAAGCCCTTACAATAGGTGTGTCGTTGTAACGCACAAAGGTCACAATAGCAAAGGTAGTGGCAATGATCCCCAGCATGGAAAGGAAGACGGGCACAACTGCCCAAGGGGAATGCCATTCCAGCTTGATTATGGGAATTGGCTGGCAGCCTGTGTGGTTCTCATTGGGCCTCTCTTCATAGGGACACAAGTCGCAGGTGAACTCATTAACCTGGTAATGATAGCCTTCACAGCGCTCGCAGTGCCAGCAGCAGGGTACTCCCTTTACAGTCTTCTTTCTTTCACCAGGCTTACAAGGAAGACTGCAGACAGAGACTGGAACAGAGGGATCCCCCCTAGTCCACTGCATATCATTCCGCTGTAGCAACAATAACAAATCATTACTTACAGCTATCACTCCATTATCTAAACAATAGTCTTATATAGCTCAGTATATATTATATTCAATGTTACCTTAATTATGGAAAACACACAAAATAATTAGAATTGTCAGATATATTTAAATGTCTATTTTATTTAGGCAACAACATCCACTGCTTATCAGTCATATTTGATGTACAATACTATGTGTGTTTTCTTCTTTTTTTTTTAATCCATCATACACTTCAAGCAAGCATGTAGCATTCCACAACTATTATTAAGGGAAGGGTTTATTTCCTTGTATACAGGCTGTGTTAAATTATAGAAGCAGTGGTAGTGATAAACTATTTACGCAATCTACATGCTAAATGACATTAACTCCTGTTAACTGAACTGAAAAATCTAGACAGAGGATGACAATGAATAAAGCTATACAAAATAAAGCAAAGATATAGAACATTTGCATAGAACAGGCCATTTTAATTAATGGAAAATTTGCCAAGAGTATACAGTTGAGTTGAGTATGAGTTTATGACCCTCAAACTCTTGCCATGCTGATTCTGCTGTGCTTATTGACTGCCTGGATGCTGCTCTGCAGTCTATGATTTCATATGGGCTTGGGGTTTTGAAAGTTTCACTTCAAGTAAACATGCAGGGTTTTTTTTTTATCTTGCTTGTAACTTTTGTTCATTTTCAGCACATTTCAAATGTTACTTTGTATTCCCATGCTTGAAAGCACAAACTTGTTATGGAGCAGAAATATTTCAGAACCCAATTTTGGACAACACTTAAAAAGGATGTTTTACGTTCTATTTGTTAAGAGACATCTTTAGGCATTGACATTACTGAATTACCCAAATAATTAGACATTTGTCTGATATCCCAACATGTGATAACAAGTTAATCTGGCGGTTGAAAATAGTCGGCAGCAATAACAACTCAACCGGTATATAATGTTATGGAAGAGTCAAGATGAATGACCTAACATTTATTGGAATACTTACATTTAGTACATTTAAAGTAATGTTATTACTATTATAACATTACTACCTAAATAACAAGATGTAGCCCAACATGGTTTTAAAAAAATACTCAAGCCTGTGTTGAAAATATTATGTTTACAGTATACATTTAACTTAAATATTGTCAGTATACAAAATAATAATAATATTTTTCCCCTGTGTTTATATTTGTGTAATCATATGGTTTTTATACCCCCTGCTACTGCAGGTACAGTAGTCGCAGTAGGATGGCTGTTGGTTCAAGAGTGATCAGAAAGCTTCATAGAGGGAGGAAGCTTGTGCGACTGCTGATAAAACTACTGGTACCTTTTGTAATGCACCCAGAATCATATTTTAGTTTTAAACTGAGCATTGTGGGACATGACAGCTTTTAAAAAAAGACATAAGAATATGCATACTTGACAACTGGATAAGAGACATTTATTTAAACTTTTAAGGTGATTTATTATGCAATATTGTGAAGGAAAAAAAAATCTCACATTTAAGTAAAGTTGATCAGTCCAGTGTCCGATAACCTTGTATTCTGCCGTTGATCTATTGGTGATTTGATACTGGAAAATGTCATAGCGTCCAGGAGCATCTCCGTTCTCATTGAAAACGACAGGGGTTCCTGCACTTCCTGTTGATTACAAAAAAAAATTAAAGATTGATTCAAAGAGCAAGGCAACACTCACATTGATAATGTGGACAATGTGGTAATGACTGACAGTTCAGACTGGGGGAGTGATTTAGACAGTTTTGGTTCAAGATCTCTCCTTCCAGGCCACCAAAAGCCATCTTCAAATGAGGTGAGACACTGATGGTGTCAGAGGTCAACCAAGGCTGGGTGATGGAACATTGACCAGGGGCGGAGAGGAGAGGAGAAAGAACTTCATGACATTTTCGGAGGCAGGCACTGTATTTCAGCAGCAGCTTAACTAATGATGGAAGAGATAGGAGTTGGTAGCCTCGCTACAAGAATCTAGGCATGCCATGAAAAACATCAGTAATTGTAATAATAGGAACCTATTATTCAGCTCAATGCAGTTTGGACAGTATGTCCATTTTAGTGTTGGAATTAGAGGTTTTGGGATGTCCTCACACAACTTCCTTGGATTTAACTCTACACTTTTAGCTTCATCCCATGGTATACATGTTTAAACAGTACAGTGCATCCAACCACAATCAATAATGGGAATCAGCAGAAAGCTGGTTCATCAGTTACATTTTTGGAAATTCAATGGGTATAAGACTGAGTTTGTAAGTTAGGTTCTGGTAAAATTTCTATTTACTCCTAATCCAAGATAGATTTCATGTGCTGTATTTAGATGAATACATTTTTTTCTCTTACATTTGTCAAACGACAAATATAAGCAACAAAGCTGTAAAATGTTGTACTGTAGTTTATACTAATGTAAACGTATAGAACCAACTCTACTACTGCGACAACTACTAATAATACTTATTTTCTTATACAGTGAAATCAGTACAATTTCCACACATACAGTTGCACAAGAGCAATTACCTTCTTTCTAACTGAATGTACAATGAACAATAAAACAATAATAATAATTCTTTATTGAATCAATAACATAAGTCATTTTTTACATTTGTACAGAAAGTCAGCCGGAACTATTGAGTTTAATTTAGTCAATTTAATGTGTAAAGAAAGGTAAGTTTTCTTGTGATTTTCATAAAATGTAAAAAATGACTTGATTTTGTAAAATGTAAAAAAATAAGAACTCTGTCAGCGGGACCAATTATCACGGGGACCAGTTGTCGGCGGGACCAATTGTCAGGGACGAATTGACATGCCCCCGCCTCAACAACATGACTCGGTATCCCATTCCATACCCTCACCACTCTCTGTGTGAAGAAGTATCTTCCCTCTGTCCTAAGTCTAGCTCCACTTCATTTCCAACTGTCCTCTAGTCCTGGTTTTTGTACTGCACTTAGTAGAGTATCCCCCCACCCTCCCCCATTCTTCTTTGTTCTAGCCTAATTATATTCAGCTCTTTTGGGAAATCTTCATAGCTCATTATAAGCCCTAGGATTAGTCTGGTTGCTCTTCATTGGACTCTCTCCAAGGCTACAATGTTCATTTGGTACTGTGTTGACCAGAACTGGACACAGTACTCTCGGTGAGGTCTTACCAGTGCATTACACAACCTCACCATAACCTCCTTGGATTTGTACTCTATATACCCAAAAACATTATTTTTGCCTTTTTGATTGTTTCCTGCACTGGTCTGATTGCTGACAGTGATGCTATTTCAACACCAAGGTCTTTCTCTTGGTGAGCCTGTTCCAGTTCTATACATTTTTGTGACCTGCACTTTACATGTGTGGGTACTCAACAATGTCCGGGGCAGATGCTGAATTTGGCGAGTAATCTGTGCTGCTATTGCTAGGACTTTAAGTAATGCTCCTACTGCCATGTAATGACAGAATGCAAAATTGCATAATATCTGTATGTATTTATTAAATTATGTATTACATTTCCAACAGTACCATAATGTATTATGTGAGTATATATATATATATATATATATATATATATATATATATATATATATATATATATATATATTTTTTTTTTTTTTAGTAGTTAGAAACATGCTACTCTGGATAACCAGACACAAAGCCCCTAGTCATATGAGAACTGCATGCAACCTGACTTACACTGGAAGTTACAGTAAAACAAAGTCAATTGCCAGCTTTTCATTTACTCTATACTGTATTTGATAAGCCTGATTTGACTTGCTAACTGGAAACTGCACCATAATTTTTTTTTTTAAATGTTACACATATGAATTATTTGCCCGAAATTCCTTTTGCATCTCCCAAGTGGGCTACATAACATTAAATGCTTGCACCATGTTGATAAAGCCCCTTGGCTTGAATTACTATCTTCTGACAAATTAGATATTGTGCTGCAATACATAATATATTACAAAATTGTCAATAGCAACTGAAGACCTTTCGAGTTAATATATTATTAAATTGAGTTCAGATCACATGCATTAAGTTAGAGAACCTAGCCTTGAAAATATATATTTTTTCCATTGATTCAGTTATTGATTCTGGCTTTGAGATCTCTGTGGATTTAAAGAGGGGTAGTGAAACCTTTTTATTTGCCTCAGGAAAAAAAAATGTAATTCATTAATTTGAACAAACAGCTTTACAGCAGCATATAAAAGAGGAAATGTGCACAGGCAATGAAGAATAATACATTACAGACCAGTAACTTGAATTCAGGATGAATACTATGTCCATTAAATGGATTGTATAACTGTTCACTGCACTATGTGGGTGCCCTTCATTGAACATGACATTCTTTACACTACATTTATCAATATTATAACATACCACTGCATTGTGCAAGGAGTCCATGATTGAAGAAATGTATTAAGGTAGTGTTAAAGCAATCATTATGTGCATAAGTTATTACAGCCCACTGATACACTACAGGGGTTTGCAGTTAAAACATTGATTCTTAAAAATTCTCCTTCATAAAATGATCAACCTGTTGTTATCTTTATCCTCTGCTGTGCATAACTCTGAGTGATTTGACATTTCTGATTTTGCTTTAGAAATAAAAAATACTTATTCAAAAACAGATGTAAAGCATGTGGGTGCTTTACAGAGCAGATGTAAACTGTGTGTGAAGATTTTTGATGATGGCACTTGGAATTCCACAAGGAAAGCCATAGTAAAACAATCCCTCAGCTAATCACTTGACTTCTACTTCCTCATTTTATTTGTGCTTAATGAAAATTGAAATCCGTAATGACAATGATTGAGTTACACATTGTGGTTCAGGCATTTAGACGTGCATTATCGTGTTGACCTTGAATCCCTTTCCTTCATTTGAAAGCAATAAAAAATTGATTTAGTTTGATCTTAAATTTAATGAACAATCAGAGATGATTACAACAGAAGAACGCAGAAGATGTGCTCTCTTGTTCTTAAAGTTAAATTAAGTCATTGTGCAGCTCATGTGTAGGTCATCACAAGTGCATATAAAGAAGTCACGGCACGCTACTGTAATCTATACATTACCGAGACCTGAAAACATTTCAATTCATCTCAACCTGACAAATACTGTGTCACCAAAGGAAATAATATAGCCATGTGTAATAATGTGCACGTGTGTGTTTATATATATATACAGTTTTTTTAATGTGGTTTAAATTACATCTTAAAGGAAACTGATAAGAAAATATACCGTATAATTTGAACTGCATTACGGTGAGTAATAAACTGATTCCATTGTGATTTAGTAGTTGGTTCAAACAATTCAACAGCAAATGCTGGAATGTTTCTGTATAATTCTGTGTAAATAAATATAAAACTATAAAGAAGGGGCAACAAAATTAATCCAGAAATAGGACATCAGTTTTTTGGGGGTTTTTTTTATGCTGTGTTGTTTTTTGGATAATAATAATATCAAAATACATAAAAGCTTCTCAGTAGTTGATATGAAATCACAATGATTTATCGGTGTAGATTTATCCCTGGTTTCAAAACCATAAACTCTACTATTGTTTGTTTAATTTTTGACATTTGAACTGTAATACAATATGATTGAATTAACACATATTCACATAGAGGATGTCGAAACCACCAAAGACTAGACCATCCATCCATCCATTATCTGTAACCACTTACTACTATAGAGGGTCGCGATGAGCTGGAGCTAAACCCAGCAGACATACAGTGTCGTGAAAAAGTATTTGCCCCCTGTCTGATTTTCTGCATTTTTGCACATTTTTCACATGTATTTGGTCAGGTTTTTTTTGGGTTGTAGTAGTAGGGGGAGTCTGAGCGAAAAAATGACTCCAAAGTTTGGTGCTTCTTTCATTTGTTTAGTGTGCAAGGTAATCAAACATGCAACCTTCAGGTGTGAAAAAGTTATTGCCTCCCCTAGTTAACTCAACCCAATTAAAGGGATAATTAGGTCAGCTGTTTGAGTACTTTGGTTAACAACCAGGCCTGATTTGGGACAGCCCTTCCCAATATAAATTTGACTAACTTTGGCCCTTACCATCAGAGTGAAGTTGTCAGCACACAGGTTTTAGAGGCACATCATGCCACGAACAAAAGAAATTCCTGAAGACCTCCAGAAAAAAGTTGTTGATGCCTATCAGTCTGGAAAGGGTTACAAAGCCATTTCTAAGGCTCGGGGGCTCCATCGAACCACAGTCAGAGCCACATTGTCCAAATGGAGAAAGTTTGGGACAGTAGTGAATCTTCCCAGGAGTGGCCGTCCTGCCAAAATCTCTCCAAGAGCAAGGCGTAAAATCATCCAGGAAGTCACAAAGAACCCTAGAACAACATCCAGGGATCTGCAGGCCTCTCTCGCCTCGGCTAAGGTCAGTGTTCATGACTCCACCATCAGAAAGACACTGGGCAAAAATGGGATTCATGACAGAGTAGCAAGGCGGAAACCATTGCTCACTAAGAAGAACATGAATGCTCGTCTCAAGTTTGCCAAAAAGCACCTGGCTGATCCTCAAATGTTCTATGGACAGATGAGTCAAAAGTGGAACTTTTTGGCCGACATGGGCCCCGTTATGTCTGGCGAAAACCAAACACTGCATTCCACAGTAAGAACCTCATACCAATGGTCAAGCATGGTGGAGGTAGTGTCATGGTTTGGTGATGCTTTGCTGCATCAGGACCTGGACGCCTGAACCATGAATTCTGCTCTGTATCAGAGAATTCTACAGGAGAATGTCAGGCCATCTGTCCATGAGCTGAAGCTGAAGCGCAGCCAGGTCATGCAGCAAGACAATGATCCGAAACACACAAGCAAGTCTACATCAGAATGGCTGAAGAACAAGAAATTTAAAGTTTTGGAATGGCCTAGTCATAGTCCAGACCTAAACCCCATTGAGATGTTGTGGCAGGACCTGAAACAGTTCATGCTCGAAAACCCACAAATGTCACTGAGTTGAAGCAGTTCTGCATGGAGGAGTGGGCCAAAATTCCTCCACGGCGCTGTGAGAGACTAATCAATAACTACAGGAAGTGTTTGGTTGCAGTTATTGCTGATAAAGGTGGCATAACCAGTTATTGAGTCTAAGGGGGCGATTACTTTTTCACACGGGGGCATTGGGTGTTGCATAACTTTCTTTAATAGATAAATGAAATATGTATCAATATTTTTTTGTTATTTGTTCACTCATGTTCCCTTTTATCTAATATTAGGTTTTGGTTGAAGATCTGATAACATTCAGTGTCAAAAATGCAAAAATGCAGAAAATCAGACAGGGGGCTAATACTTTTTCACGGCACTGTAGGGCGCAAGGCAGGAATACACCCTAGACGGGACGCCAGTCCATTGCAGGGCAACTAAGGGGCAATTTAGAGCCTAGCCAGCATGTCTTTGGACTGTGGGAGGAAACTGGAGTACCTGGAGAAAACCCACGTGAACACAGGGAGAACATGCAAACTCCACACAGACAGACCCTTGAGGCCGGAATCGAACCCAGTACCCTGGAGCTGCAAGGCAGCAGCGCTAACCACCACGCCACCCAAGACTAGAACAGGTTCATGAATATAAAACTAATTTATAAACAAACAAAAAACCTGAATGAACAAAGCCCCATGTTTTAGTGGCAGCAGCCACAGCAATGATTTGAATAAACCCTCTTGCAGATTCAAGAAAGAAGCATGATTAAATTAAATTGGCAATAGCTAAAGTGTGCCAAAGCTGTGAACAATATGCGGCCAACCATACCAAGAACATGTGCTTAGATCAATGGACTAAGAGCCCTCTACATTTTCCTAGACTGACAGAAATGCCTAATTTTACTTTTCCGGGCTCCAAGGAGCAAAAGACAGTGGGCAGTTAAATGGAAATGTTCCAATTACAGTAGTGTGAAACCAACAGAGCAGCACTGAGTAGACAAGGTGACGAGTTGTCAATAGACACTAATGTTGAGTAGAATGCCATAAAAGATAGGCATGTGCTTTAAATATAAAGAGAAAGCTTGAAAAGGAAAAGTGATTAAAAAAAGTAAGCTTTTCCGCTATAAATCAACACAAAAGATAAATACACACACCATTGGGATAAATGTGCCAAGTCTGGGTTTGAGAATTTTTTTAAATATATTTTCTTAAAACTCTAATATATTTAAGAGTGTGTCTGTGTATCTCTGAGAATGAAGCTCACTCCAACGGTATGTATCCGTGAAGAATAAATTAAAGTCTTAAGACTCAAAGGAATAAGATCAAGATTTCTCACCTTTAAAAGAACGGAAATCCTAACAAATCATATAGTTTTGTCATGTGCCAATTCACTCTTAGAAAAAAAATAGTTCCTGGGGTTCTGTATTGAACAGTATTATTCTATATAGATTACCAGGGGGTTCTACATTATATAGTATTGGTCCAATACAAAACCAACAGTTCAGATGCAAAGAAAATTGCACTCCTGCGTCAACCAAGATGGCGGCCTGACGCATTTTTTGGTAAAACCTTTCAAAAACTTCTTCTTGGGAACCGGTGAACCTATTGATCTGATCTGATCTGATTTTACTATCAAAATGGCTGCCACCAAATGTGCCAAACATCAAACTGCTTCTGTTTGCAAACCGTTTAACGAACTAACTCCTAACTTGCTAGGTGTCATTGTGGGGACAATGGAATTCAAATATGTCAACATGGTGTTTTTTGTAAAACAAGATGGCTGCCAGGCCTACATTTTCTTCTTAAATTTAAAACTGCTGCAGTTGAAAAATTGTTTATCTGATTAACTCCAAAGTTGACAAGCATCATCCCTGTGTCAATACAATTAACTTTTTCAAAAATGGTGTTTGTGTGTAAACCAATATGGCCACCTGACGCATTTCTTTAAAAACCTTTCAAAATCTTCGGTCAAATGTAAAACTAGCTTATAACTCCTTACAAAGTGCAGATAGGTTAATGGTTACTATGGAACAGATATAGGAAACCATATATGCTCTATCCAAAAATCACCTTGCCTGTGACCTTTTCAAATAAGAGCAATTACAAAAAAAATGTGAATACAGTTACCTTTAAAGGGTTTATTGTTTAGGTGCTTGTGACAAGCAGGCTGTAGTGGTGATGTCAGACATGGAAGAAACACACAGTACTGCCAGGTGAAATGTGAATTGCGCTGTTGCGCAGTTTAATAAATTAACAAAATAAAAGGTTTAATCAAAAAAACAGGACACTGCACTTGAGGCCAAAATAAATAGACAAACAAAACGGATTAACACTAAACAAACAGTGGACGAACAGACAAACAAACACGGTGAGTCCAAACAAACACACAAGTATTGTGCTGGTCCTTCCAGCACGAAATAGCAATTGTATGCTTTAATTTAATTTACTTTACTTTTTATTTTCTCCTTCTCCAAACCCGTTCTCCACACAGCCCCGAGTGAGTGAAACGTGCATCTATATACACTGTATACCCTGTGCTCACATATTATTAAATACTTTAAATGCACTTGAAGTGCAATCCCCGTGCCTAAATACAACTACATATTTTAAATCACTCGTGCTACACAGACCCATTTATATCCCGTGCAGCAATGTCTATACACCAACATTAACACACCACACGCAACATATAACACAGAAATGCACACAGGGGTGGAGCACATTGCCACAGTGCTTCATATTTTGAATCAAATATGAAGCATCACCTTATTATGGTTTAAAAGTTCTATTTAGAACCAGTGATATGCAACCATCTGTTGTTCAGTATACTGTACAGGAATATGTCTTATAACTTAAAAGTTGCAAGAGGGAAGCATAGAGGAATTTTGTAACTTCATAATTTTCATTAAAAAATTGTGCATCTGTGTTGTACAGTTGAAATGTTGCTACTAGAAGATAATGTATGTGCCATTAACAATAAATGCAAGTTGTTTCAAAAGTAGGGACAAGGAAAGGAATGTTCTGGGTTCCTAGGTTCCTGAAATGCAACCTGAAATGTACTGGCTTCTTACCTGGAAATCATTTTTGTTAGTCTTAGAATACAGCAGTGTAACTTTTCCTGTTTTACAAGAATGTGTGTGATTAAAATTGTAGATTAAAAGATAACAGGTTGTATTATTCATTATTAATTATTCAAAAACAGAACACTTCTACATGCAACAAACTAGGCAATATACAAAACAGGGACTGTAACAAGACAGGAGTGCTGACTCCCAGTGGTGCCTAATACAACATGTGTACAATCAATAGCCCCGGTGACTGATGGAAAGTCTGCAGTGTTGTGAAACTAATTTCTGCTTGCTAAAGCTTCAGTACAGTAGACATGAACTTGATGTGATTATAAGCGATTTCTGCTAATGCCAGACTTACTATTAGCTTTACTAACCCAATAAAACCAAACATGGCATTTTCTATTATAACATGACATGTTTTCTATTGATAAATGATTCCACTTCTTGGTACCTGCCGTTGAACATAATATTATAGAACAATATTAATACCATATACCAGTGCAGCTGTATGAGAGAGGGGTCTGTGTTGGCTACACTGTGATTTGTGTTCGGTTCCGCCAGTCAGCCTCTTGTGCGGGACCCAGGGTCTGAGCAATTGGTCAGTGTGTATGTAAATGTGCCCTTGTTTGTGTGAGCCAATAGGGCTTGGAGGATCTCTATTTAGGAGCTGCCTGCGAGCAGTTCGGAGTTGTGTTGTGGGTGTGTTGTTGATGTGGCCTAACTGAGCTTATCCTTCTTCCTGCTGTTCCAGTTCAATAAAAATAGCCGTTTTTACAGCTTTGAACTACTACAGGGCAGCAGTGTGGAGTAGTGGTTAGGGCTCTGGACTCTTGACCGGAGGGTTGTGGGTTCAATCCCAGATGGGGGACACTGCTGCTGTACCCTTGAGCAAGGTACTTTACCTAGATTGCTCCAGTAAAAACCCTACTGTATAAATGGGTAATTGTATGTAAAAATAATGTGTAAAAAATAATAATGTAATTGTATGTAAAAATAATCTTGTAACAATTGTAAGTCGCCCTGGATAAGGGCGTCTGCTAAGAAATAAATAATAATAATAATAATACTACCTGTTTCTCTTCATTTATTCTCGATGCAGATATATACTGTATATTATATATATATATATATATATATATATATATATATATATATATATATATATATATATTATTGTGACAGGATGACTGGGCGGTGACGTCACGGCAGAAGCAGGAACAAAAACGACAGAGAGGTGGAGTTTGGTGGAGCTGAGTGAATGGTTTCGCTCAGCATTTAATAAATAAACAGAACACAAAAAACAGGACACGGCACTTGCGCCAAAATAAAATAGATAAACAAAAACGGACTATACAGACAAACGAACAAACACGGTGAGTGAAAACATATACTAGTTTTACTTTTTTAGTTTCTCCTTGTCCACACCGTTCTCCACTCACCGAACACCCAACCCGAGTGAGTGAAAACATGCTGTTTTTATGCAGTTGTACCGAGACTTCGATTGCTAGTCAATCATTCAATTGGAATCTCGGTACAACTGCACGTGAATTAATTAAGTGCACTCCCGTGACCACACATTACATTTTAACCAGCACGTGAAGTGATTTGTGCCCTCCTCGTGCCTAAATACAAATCTACATTTTTAAATCACACGTGAAACACAGACCCGTTTATATCCTGTGTACCGATGACTATACACCAACATTTACACACAACACGTAACATATAATACACAGGGGGGGCACTTTGCCACAATTATCCACACATGTTTCCATGTATGTCAAGCATCTATAATAAGCTACAGTTATCTCATAAAACTAGCTGGTAATTGGAGTCCAATTTATATTATGAGACAAGTGCAAACTTACGTGCCTATCTCAAATACATCACTGTCACAGACCTGACAAACAGGTACAAAACCACTTGTAAAGCTCAGGAGTAAGTTTGACATTTATGACAATGGATTCAATACCTGTCAGCAGTCTTACATTTTACACACAACTGTCCTCTATCTCTAATATCCATCTTAATAACTAAATCTAATATATTTTTTGTATGCTTACGGAAGGTATTAAACAATGACAAATGTTCATTTTAAATGAGGTAGAATAATCGGTTATAAAGTACAGCATAATAACGTGGTTATAATCAGTTATTTGTGTGGAAGGTTCCAACCCCTTGGGATGGAGATTTAATGGTACAAACAAGTAGGTGCTTTTTATTTATGGTGGAACAGCAGAAAAAAGGGTCACTTTTGGGCACAATACAGAACAGAACCCAATAAAACCTATAACAAACAGGGGACCAACAACTTTCAAGATCGTCACACTAGTTTTCTAAATTTTGGTATGATTGACAGCGGTCCATGGCTCAAAATGCATCACATTCAAGGAAAAAATGGAAGAATCATATTTTTACTGACACAGAAGTACATACTAATCTTAAAACAGGTCAATCATTTTTTGCTGTACATTTTTTATAAATATAAATTACAAATACAGTATAAAGTTGAGATATACACACCTCCTGATTGTCATTGTTAAAACCACTGGAATAACAGCACTGAGCAGAACTCCATTTAGCTTAGTCAGTAAAACCTCAGCTTATGGTCTTTAAAGAGTAAGTAGCAGGTTTCTGAAAAATATAGCGTTATACGTCCCCATGTGTTGCTGCAACTGTTTAGATAACGTTTCTTTTCATTATTAACATCCTGACAACTTTTTGTACTTTGTAACAGGGGAGATCTTTGCTGACTATCTGGTGCATGCATGATATTGCAGGAAGGGGGCAGCAGCCTCGTAGATCCGCCTGTCAGTCATGGCAGTGACACGGAGAGGGGGGGAAGAGGATGTGTTGGCTTTCCCTCTCTCTGGGTGACTGAGAGGCGGGCCTTGGGGGATTGCTCGGCCCATAAGTACTGCGCTGGGTTATGCATTCGGGTGGCCGTGATTGGAAACACACAGAGATGCTGGCTGAGAAGGCCAGTGGTTGGAGCGAGCGACCAAAACAGGCAAGCATGGCTGAGGAAGACAGCCAGCAATAAATAAACAATTTATTGAAATATATTGTACCCGAAGGGACGTGTGTAGGGAAACCTTGGCCACCTCAGTGTATAGTGCATAACAGCGTAGGACAGAGATCCCGAGCTGATCGGTTTAGCGGCATTGGGGGCACTGCATAAGAAGCACCTTTATTTTGTAGTTTTATTACTGTGTTTTATTTTCCCTTTTCATTTCGCCTTTTGTTTTCATTATTATTTTGAGCACCTGTGAGTGCGCCAGCTTTTAACTGTTTACCAGTATTGGTATTCCTGTGGTCCTGTGTACTGTTGCCGGTACTCAGGCAACGGACAACAGCGCCCTCTGCGGGCAAAAGAAAAACATCAAAATAATAAAACTGGGTACTAGTGTGGTGTTTTCAAATAAAACTTCTGTCTCCCGTGTGTGTCAGTGAATTGCCCACCACCCTTCCACACACTTATAAATTTAAAGTCTGTTTCAAAGCTTTTTTCAAAATGTCCACTCCAGTGTACTGGGGTTTGAGATCTGTCCTCTACATCACTGCAGGAAGAACAATAAAAAATAAAATTAAAAAAACATAAGTGCTCTGGCTTTTCTGTTCCGTACCACATCTTGGATCGTTATTGCTGTGTTCACAACTCTTTAAGGTCATAGCATTGAAACCCGCAGTTAAAAGTAGTTTAATACAAAGGTATTAATATAATTATAAAGGTATTACTATAATTATAGTAGTTATAACCTCCCTGTCACAAGATGGTTTTGTGGTGACATCAGACCAGAAAGAGACTCAGTACTATGGGGTATGAAGCGTGTGTTTATTCAACATAAAATATTTAAACAAAACAGAAACACTTCTCAAAACAAAACGGCACGACGGCCAAAACAAACAGAACACAAAATAGTAGACACACTAAATCGAGCAAGTAGCGTGCTTGTTTTAAAGCCAGCACGAGTAGCAATTGTTATTTATATTTTCAGCTCTCTTTACTTCATGTTCCACCTCTGAACACCCTGCCCTGAGTGAGCGATCCATGCCTCTTTTATGCAGCTGTGCCCGGGCTTGATTGCTTGTTAAATCATTTATTTAGGCCCAGGCACAGTCTGCACGTGAAGTGCACACCAAACATTCATTTTCAACACTAACAAAACCACACCCTGTGCACCAATACATACATACATACATTTAAATCATAGAACAACAGAAAAACACAAAATACGCACAGAGGCAGGGTGTACCCTGCCATACTCTCCCATTAATGTAATTGATTTGGAGTTAAGAATCATATATCTTTTACCAGACATATTTTGTTTTAAGCTGTAATAATGTGAGCAAGGTTTTATTCATATTACAGTAAAGCTATTGATACTGATGATCGCATCGATGATGAGGGCTAACATAGTTGAACCATCCTTGGATAGAAGTAGAACGGTTGAGGTACACATGTTGTTAACCCAGATGGCAAGTAAAATTAGAATGTTCTGTAACATAATTTTAAAATCTTAAAGTTGTCGCAAACACCCTTTTAAATACAGTGCACGTTTAATTCATAGCATGGTTCCTTTTATGACTGGCACCCACAATATTAGCATAGACCCGTGTTAATTACCATAAGATGACACAGCACAGTACTTAGACGTTTGTTGTAAATCCTTGTCATAATAAAAAAGGACAGGGTTTTTTTTGTTTTGTTTTGTTTTTCAGGAATAATAGCGCTACTAACGCTGCAGCATCTATTTTCATTGCAAATGTAGACATAAAGTCGAAACGTTTGCCATTGCATTTATTATGTTTATTGTATCATTTATTCATTTGAAGTATGCATCATAAAACGCCATTGAAAGACATTATAAACCTGCTTGGAAAAATCCTGCTTTCTGATTGGTTAGCTGTGTTCTATCAGCCATACTTTAATCCCACACAACCTCTCAATGCAGACGCAATACCAAAAGCTTTGAATTTAAATTCATACGCCATTATTCTATACCATTTAGTATCTGTAAATTATCCTTAATTTTAAAAAAAATGACAGACCCACAATCAAATCTTGATCTTTTTAATGGAAAAACCTTTGACAAATGGTATGAAGATCAATTTCCAGAATCTGACAAAGTACCGGTGCCAGTAATTAACTTTACTTTAAAAGAAAAATGGCACAGTGAAATAACAGAAACAGAACTAAATCAACTCGAACTTGAACGAAACAAAAAAACCCACAATAAAAGCTTCCAAATGGGCTAACATCATACAAAACTGGCTTCAAGACAAAAGTAAGCCTGTTACCTTTCATTTACTTTCTCAGGAATGTTATGCTTCCGTAAGAAATAAAGATGTACAGTGAGCTGGAATCATTCGCTTTTTGAATGATCCACCGTAAAGCAGAAAAGTTAATTTTGTGAAAGATTCTGCATTTAACACAGCTAACAATGTATTCATAGCAGTAATTAAAAAACTAAGTGGAAATGACAAAGCAACACACTATCACCCAATAACACCTGCAGACCTGGAGAAGCTAAAAGAAAAGTGATATTTACTGTTATTGAACATCTTTTTTTAATCTGCTGTGTTAATTTAAAAAGTAAATAAATATAGTCATTTTAAATTCGATTTATAATAGCATTAAGGCACTCCAGGGGGGTGGGTTACCATGAGATAACTGCACACTGAGGACAAAAATTGGAATTAAAAACTGCACACAAAATATGGAATACATTTTGTAAAAACCTTAGGATTATACAATTATACAATTCAAGGAACTAAAGTCTTTAATTAAATCCACAATAATGATATCCATGTTAATGAAAATAGAGGTAGCAGTACGGGGCTCCCCTTTGTTAACACTATACCTACCTCATAACAAGAACAAGAACCATACTGCCTTATAACTGGTTACATGGTATAAAAGGCTGCCGTATAAATAGCAGAGCACATCAAATTATTTATTAAAATAATTGGCAATAAGTTAGTTCCTTGTCTCTCTTGGGGTGTAAGTGATTAGGTGCTACTGTACTTCATCAATGTGGGCTTGAAAGTCATCCTCAACCATAGATATAATCCTCTGTTGAAATGCTATATTGTGCAAAGTGCAGCAAGCCACAGATATGCTGTACACATGCAGGGAAGTGTTCTAGTGCACCTCCAGATCTGTCCACAGAATCACCAACTCTCCAAACATATTTGGGGTTTAAATACTCTCAGCTGTCTTTGTCTCTGCCTGTTGACAGGAATCTCAACCACAAAACATTAAGTTTAGCAATTTCTGCTGCCAAAACACCCTTGTTATTAGTTGCTGGGAGATAATAGTTGCCTACACATACAGTTATATAAGCCTGATACATGTATGGTCCTGTATGTGCACATGTGCAAAAAAACAAAGCATACAACATGTAAGCTATTTTTAATTATCTGCAAAGCACCACAATGTAAAACAAACAAACAAATAAATAAATAAATAATGCAAAGTACATTTTAAAAGGGTTGGAGTGCGCTTACTCCAACATGGAATAAGCGTAAATTATAAGGCTAAAATATGAACAGAAAGTAAATGAATCTATGAACCATGAATATTAAATAAAGAGCTGACGGACATGAAAGTATAATTTTCATTGACTGAGCATACACAACAGCACACAGTATGAACCCGTAAACCTCACTTATACATCTTTGTAACCTAAATGAAATACGCAAGCACCACGAAAAGAGGTATTTCCAAACAAATTGATCTAAACGGTAGCAGGTTTAAATACCTTACATACATCATAAAATACCAAATTTGGCCCTATTATTAATATTTAAAAACTGAACGTTTTTAGACTTGCCACTGTTAAAATCATTGAATAGACACCAATATGTTTTAAATGACTAGTCTAGTCAGTGTCTATTAGCACACAAAGTTCAATAATGTTAACTATATTATATGCAGCACTGTTTGAATAAAAATATATATATATATATATATATATATATATATATATATATATATATATATATATATATATATACAACAACAGCCAAATGACCAATATTTGCTTAAATTTTAAGTTACTTATTTGTTTTAAAAAATGTATAAATATATGTTTTGACTTACCATTAAAGTTTACAGCCCGGATGTAACTAAGTAGCTCCTTTCCATCAATGTTGCTCATTCTTGGACAAAGACCAACATATCCAGGGCAGAGGTCTTTGTGCATTCTGTGTAACGAGTGAGCCATGGCGTACACAGCATCAATGACAAACTGCACTTTCCCTTCTTGCTCAAAACTGGAATCCCTCCCAATCTTTTCTAACCCTGGGAAAGAAAATAAATACTTTTTTAGTTGGGTTTTTTTTCTCAAAGTGTTGTTCACACTGCATGGCTTTTGTAGGTTACATCTGTAATGCTTTGGTACTAGTAAGCAAATAACAAATTTAGATAGCGGTTTATCAAACAGTACTCCTGGGTTTTCCATCTCTACATTATTATCTGTGGTTGTTTCAGGATATACAGTATTACCACCTGTACAATGATTGCATTCGTGCGAAGGGCTGGCTTGCCACTCTTGTGGAATCAGCGGCTCCATTTTGAGTGTCTTTTTCCTTCTTCTTACGTTTTTTTCTTGGCTGTCTGTTGTATGAGTATGACTGCCTGTGCAGTATTAGGTGTGTGTGTGTGTGTTGTCTTTCAGCCTACACCTTCAGAGAGAACACCACTCCTCATTGAAGCTCGGCTTGCCGTCCCATCGTTGAGTGACTCTGCCAGCTGTCGTTCACAGCCTTGTGTTCCTCCATCGGGGCTGTGCTTTAGCCTGCCCCGCTGTCGAGTAGACCTTGTCGGCTGCCTTGGCCCGCCCACCTCGGTGCTTGGTCCTTCAAAAAAAAAGTGTGTACACCCTTATGCTCTGTTCTTTTTCAAACTAACTGAGCTCTTGCCCGCCGCAGCTTCGGCCTGTGAGTCTCCACTGGTGCATGCTGCGTGCTGACCAGGTGGCCTACTACACGCGGTTAGGATAGGCACCGCTGCATTAGCTGCCCCCTGGTGCTTCGATACCTCGGTGCACGCTCAGCTCTTGGTACTTCAGTTCTCAGTGCACACGGTGCTCTGTGCACGCAGCGCGCACGGTACTTTGGTGCCTGGTGCTCATAGCACCTCGGTGCCTGGGACACTCGGTGCACTTTGGTGCCTGGGTGCACACAGTGCACTCGCTGCACATGGTGCTCTGTGCGCGCACTGTGCAAATTACTGTGCACGGTGATCAGTGTGAGTGGTGCTGTGCTGCCTCGGCGTGCATAGCACCTCAGTACACGGTGCTCTGTGTACTCGGTGCACACCATACTTAGTGCACTCGGTACACACGATACTCGGTGCACGCAATAATCAGTACACAAGGCATTCAGCACGTTCGGTGCACACTGTGCACTCGGCACGCACAGTGCTTGATACGCACTGTACCCTCGATGCATTGGTACCTCGGTACACACAGTGCTTAGGCGCCCCCGTGCTTACACGAAGTGCAAGACTTGGTTCCATGCTTGTACGTCCTGCAGGGCGAACATGCCCCAGGAGGATGGGCATACATTGTGCCTCCTTTACGCCTCCTTTCAGGCACGCTGCCTTAAAGGGCAAGCCCTGGGCCGGAGCCTGGCAAGCCTGATGGTGGCTCACAGACAGCTATGGCTGTCACAGGTGAGGGTCCCCGATGTGGATAAAACGGCACTGTTGGATGTGCCGATATCCCCGGGGCATACTTTTGGCCCAGCAGTAGAGGAGATCCTACAGCGCAGTTGCACCTCAGACTCCTGGGTGCTCGCCGATTATGCGCGGGACCTCTTCCCTTTTGAGGGATCACGGTTACATCAGTGAACGACCCTCTTCAGGCTTTGGCACTCAAGCAAGAAATAGAGAAACTGCTTCTCAAACAGGTCATCCATCTCGTAGAACACACCTCTCAAGAGATACTTTATGGTGCCAAAAAAGGAAAATGGCTTTCGCCCCATCCTAGACCTGAGACACCTCAATGGGTTCTTGAAGGAGAGGAGGTTCCAGATGGTCACGCATCACCACATCTTCCAATCTGTCCGGCTGGGCCTCATTTATGCTGCACCATTTGATTACATTTGATTAATGTAATGAAGAGCTTAAGGGTTGAATGTGTATTTAATT
Source organism: Acipenser oxyrinchus oxyrinchus (assembly GCA_030684275.1). Taxonomy (NCBI): domain Eukaryota; kingdom Metazoa; phylum Chordata; class Actinopteri; order Acipenseriformes; family Acipenseridae; genus Acipenser; species Acipenser oxyrinchus. The sequence continues at coordinate 18,712,213 of CM060256.1, read as the reverse complement.
TTTTTGTGTATTTCTTATAAATAGAAGCTGTCCAGTGTAGGTGTGTAGCTGTGGTAATGCTTTTAATAATGCAGGAATTATGAATGTGGAGGTCACATGGGTGGACTTTAGCTGTATTATAAACCGAAAGTTAAAAAAGTGGGAGTGTAAAAACACTGGCATGCTGCTAAGGGAAAAAAAAAACAGTTCTTTTGAAAATGAAAACACTGCTATTCTAATAAAATATGTCTAAATGAAAATGCTGCTATTCTAACTACGTTTCTTAAAGTTGTAATTACTCTTTTTAAAGGGGGGTAGGTTTTTGATAGTTGTATAGCTCCCTATTGCAACCCCCTTTTCTTTGTATGCACTGAAGAATTTAATAAATAAATAAAACTGTGTTTGCACAAATGAAACTCCACAATTACATTAAGGGATAGATTTATTCAAAAAGTACTATCATTTTGCTTTTTTAGTAAGCTATTCAGCCAAGTCTCTTAGGATGCACACCTCCACACACCATTGCATTAACAAAAGAGAAGAAAAAAAACTACAGAAGAACCCTCATTTAAAACATACCTATACTGTGCTGCTGGGAATTTTTTCACTAGTTAGCATTGTTTTAAAGGCTGACAAACTACTATGCAAGCTGAAGCAACCATTGAAAAACGTGTATCTAGTCAGTGTCTTAGAATTGATTCAGTTATGTAAATATTTCACATGTACAGTATATATTACAATGACTGATAAAATGCTTTGCATTTCTTAGGGATTTGCTACACATCTCCATAAGGGGGGCTTTTGACAGTTGCAACTTAGTAATAAGGGGTAATATGGTCATGACTCATGGATCAACTTAATTAGCTGTGAAATGTGGTTATGTGACTCTCTAAAAGGTAAATATTAACATCCCTTCTTAAAATATGTGATGTTGGCATGACAATTCACCCATTATACACCAGGTTATACAGTTATTTAGATATTTTGTTTCTTGTTATTACTGAACGACTTTTGTCCTTGTTAGTAAGAGTATATTGATTGTTTTGTTAAATTCCTCTGTGGGGTCTTTATGGACTTCATGCAGAGGTTGTGGAAAATGTGTTGTATTTCTCCTCAGGCCTTTAGGACATAAATTGCCACAAAGCCTTGGCATTATTGCATTTATTGCAGGAGGAACCATAACTCATTGTTACTAAAATAAATCAATGATGCACAATCACAAACATACACAAAGGACAATTATGGAAAATCATTGTTGAATAAATTGAGTAGCACTAAAAACAGTATTTCATGTAAAGGCTGTAATTCTCTGTAATGTGTGTGTCATTTTTGTGTATTCTTAATGTGCATTTATTTTTATTTATTTATCATGTCACTGTAGCAGAAGCTTTATAAAGCACAAGTTTAGAACAAATGTGACCAGTTACCACTCAAACAGCTAGGACATGTCTGCCAATCTACTTTTTCAACGTGTTTGGCCAAAGTTACTGTACCTGGTATTTATATCTGAATATCATTTGTTATCTGATAGGGAAGGGTTCTATATAAACCCATGTACTGTAGATTGGGACTAGTACAGTATGGACTTTGCACTTCACACACCTCCCAAGCCTGATTTAATGACATCTCCCACTTTTTAGCACGGTATGTGTGCAGAGGAATTTATACATTAATTGAAACATGTAATGATTTTATCAGTACAAGGTGAATGTAATAGCTGTGATTAAATCTCAATGCACTTTAACTCAAATAATTAAAAAAAAAGTTTTACACAAGGTAGTAAATCCAGGCTGTTTACTTCCCAGTCAACCCATCAGTCTAAGAGGTAATCACTCACAATGGGAAACCCATTGGTGATTCTAGAGGTAATCAGACTCACACTGGGAAACCCATTGGTGATTCTAGAGGTAATCAGACTCACACTGGGAAACCCATTGGAGATTCTAGAGGTAATCAGACTCACACTGGGAAACCCATTGGAGATTCTAGAGGTAATCAGACTCACACTGGGAAACCCATTGGAGATTCTAGAGGTAATCAGACTCACACTGGGAAACCCATTGGTGATTCTAGAGGTAATCAGACTCACACTGGGAAACCCATTGGTGATTCTAGAGGTAATCAGACTCACACTGGGAAACCCATTGGAGATTCTAGAGGTAATCAGACTCACACTGGGAAACCCATTGGTGATTCTAGAGGTAATCAGACTCACACTGGGAAACCCATTGGTGATTCTAGAGGTAATCAGACTCACACTGGGAAACCCATTGGAGATTCTAGAGGTAATCAGACTCACACTGGGAAACCCATTGGAGATTCTAGAGGTAATCAGACTCACACTGGGAAACCCATTGGTGATTCAAGAGGTAATTAGACTCACACTGGGAAACCCATTGGTGATTCTAGAGGTAATCAGACTCACACAGGGAAACCCATTGGTGATTCTAGAGGTAATCAGACCCACACTGGGAACCCATTGGTGATTCTAGTCATTTCACGTGAGAATGTTACTCATTTGGAGTTGCTCAATTTTCTTTTCCTGTTATGGTTTCTTTAGGGTACTGTAGAAACACTAGCTAGGTGAATTAACTAGTCCACTGAGCATTCAATCAATGAAAATGTCAGTCTTGAATTAATATGGGCTAGTAAAGGAAATCCAGTTTGATTTTTATAGCAGGACTGGCTATTCAAGACTTTCCTTTAAGCTAAGCATTTGGTTTTCTCAGAATACCTATTACACTGGTCTAAATTAATTGAGTGTGTTTATAAAGACAGAACAGTACTTTATAAACGCATCAAGAAATGGAATAATAAACAGAGCACAAATAGTTATGATTTTAGTTCCCTTTCAATTCGAAGACGACTAACAACCATACATTTGGGATATGCCTGCCACAGGTCAGGTATTCACTGAGCATTTTATATGAAAGCTCAGGCCCCTCCGTGGAGTGACGCCCTCGGTCCCGCCTCACCGAGGTAATAAATAGTCACTGCACAGAGATCTCACTCTCTTTTGCTTCTCACAACCAGGTAAGTAGGGTAGGTATAACTAACCTCTTCCAGTTGTGTGATGACTCTTTTTTAAAAAGCTCTTTCTTTGAGGTTTCTGTAGTTCCCTGGTAAATTATTGCTGGAAGTCGACTTGCCACTTCCCCGGAATCAGGACTCGACAGCTGACGCCTGAGCTAACGCTGCGCAACACCACTCCATTTTAAAATATAAAAAATATATATTTCCAACAGCCTACATCACCTGGCGATTGTAGTCTGCTTTCACTAACCATGCAGCTTGCTGCCTGTGTTTTCTTTTTTCTCTGCCTCAAGCAGCTTTCAAAAAAAAAAAATAGAATAAGAGAGAGATGCTATCGTCCAGTGAGAGCTGTCGCTGTGGAGTCAAGGACTCTGAGCTACCTCGGTGCGCACACTCGCTGTGCTCAGCCTAGTCTGCCACTAGAGATTACTTTCCTCCCCAAGTTGATTACAGCTTTTCACTTGAATTAGTCAGTGGAACTAGAGGCTCTCCATCCCCCTGCCTTTGCGGAGGAGACAGATAGGAGATTGAATTCCCTCTGCCCTGTTCGGGCATTGAGAGGTTATGTGGATAGAATGAGAGCGCTGTGTCAGTCTGACCACCTCTTCATTTGTCATGGTTAAAGGACCCGAGGCCAAGCCCTCTTTAAGCAGCAGCTGTCCCATTGGATTGTGGACACAGTTTCGACTGCGTATACTAATGCTGTCCTACCACCACCTGGGAGGGTGGCCACACACTCTACCGGAGGGGTAGCTAGGACATGGGCCCTCTTTAGAGGTGCCTCATTGACTGATATTTGTACTGCGGCTAGCTGGGCTACTCCGCATACATTTACCAGGTTCATCCGACTTAATGTGGTAGATCCTTCTATGCCTTCATTAGGACAAGGGTCCTTGAGATTGCATGGTCACACCACCAACACTAGATGGTGGTAGTGAGACGCCCCTCATATGCTCTCCACTCATATTCACTTGTGACGGCTTTGACATACTTTCCCAAAAGTACTGGTTGTTGGTCGTCTTCGAATTGAAAGGGAACGTTACGTTACGAATGTAACACTGGTTCCCTGAAAGAGAAGACGACCAACAAACCTTGAAGAGGTCGCATAACTCGCATTCGCAGGTTCGATGCAAAAGAGAGTGACTATTTATTACCTCGGTGAGGCAGGACCGAGGACGTCACTCCACGTAGGGGCCTATCGGCAGCTTTCATATAAAATGCTCAGTGAATACCTGACCTGTGGCAGGCATATCCCAAAAGTATGGTTTTTGGTTGTCTTATCTTTCAGTGAACCAGGGTTACATCTGTAACCTAGCGTTTTCCACCATCCTAAGTTTGCACCAACTAAGGCCTTTGTTCATGTTTTGTTTTCTTAAAAAAAAATGTTAACTTAGATATACTGTTGTAAAAATGATTTGTGAATATGTCCTGGTGTCAGTAATGTTATGGAAATACAGTACTGTCCAGTATAAACAATTTCTGGATCAATACAGTTAAAACCTGCCTGTTTAATAATAGATTCCTAGTAGAAATAAACTGACATGCATTATATTAAACTGCATCATGGCAACCTGAAAAGAAAGCTAAATAATTCAAACATGCATTTGAATGAAACTTTTTCAGGCAGCTATTAATTCTGATTGAATTTTTCATACTGTGTAAAGATACTTCTTTTGCACTGTTATCAGATGTAAATTAGATTACTGATGAAATAAAGTATTTCTGTGTGGGATTAATTTCAGATTCTATAGAATACTGTATATTTCTATGAATACACTCCTCATACAATTTTTAACAGCTGGGGGGTGTGAATTGTATTTTATATTTCTTTGAGAATCAGCAAGGGAACATTACTCACAAATGCAGCAGCTTACTGCTCAGAGCTCAAATTTGTAAAAACTGACACAATTCTTTCTTTCAGAATTTCCAAATGCATTGTGATGCTGTGATGGACCCTTTGCAAATAACAATTATCAGCCAGTTCTCGAAAGGGTTCTCTGGACCTTCAACTGAAATCATTGATATTTTTTTATGTTAAGGCTGAACCCACTAACACAACTGGTAGAACTAAAACTCATCATAAAATGCCAGTTGTTGTTGGTTGCTGGTTAATTAAATAAGTACAGTACCAGTTGACAGGAGAATTCCCATTTGTTTGGATACTTTTGGTCAGCTTCCTGTTGTACCACAACATATTTAGCAGCTGTTATACAGTCCTGCAATGTGACAAAAACACGTGATCTGTGTAAGTTAATAATTGTAGATAATAGAATGCATTACTCTGTTTTGTTATTAAACTCCAGAAGTGTTTTAAACCCTTGTGATATATTTCCATATTTCCATTTTTGTCTGTTTAGCAAACCCACACTCAACAAATTAGTCCTAATGAGATCAAGCCTCACTGTATACAGCCGTCTTACATTGGGCAATTAATCAATCAATCTCCTGTGGTCTTTCAGCCTGCTCATAGTATCCTGAATAAATTAGGTTTAATTGGCAATAGCTAAAGATGTCTTGCCACCACTGTGCTTACAGGCATTCCTCTTTACCTTTAACGCTGATATTTTCCCCTCGTTCATCTTGACATCTACAGCCAATAGGATATTTTACTTTCCTACTCCATCAACAGACGTCTTCTCTTCCCACAGAAATTGTTAACTGCATATGTACAGGATAGCCCTTTGAGCATTTTGGGTTGGCAAAATTAACTTTTGGAAGGAATTTGGGGTCAGATATTCATCTTTCCCTCTTTGTATAATGTTATTTTTTTTACATTGAAATGTTGCCTCTCAGCTCTTTTCACCCACCAAATCAACTGAACCCTGGAGGCAAGCTAATCAATAATCAGATAGCCACTGCTTTAGAGGTGTTCAGAAATATGTCATTCCAAAAGACCATTATGCAAGTTTAACTTTATTTTTGATTGCAGCTCCATCAAGCCAGTGAAGGTATATTATTTGGAATTACATTTTATCAGTGTTCCTTGCTTGTCCCCAGTACCCCTGCTGATCTATTCTTCCATTTTCTAAACCATTTCCCATATGTGTCACTGTACCTGTCTCGCAACACACCCTAGGCGTGTTCTTGCATTTTGCAGGCACAAAATGATGTTTCTCCAACACCTTTGTCAGCTAATCTTCTCTATCTAATGACACATTCACCCTTGTCCCTTTAACACTGTCAGCTTAACTAGCTCTGTTATCCTTAGAAACAGTCAATGCCATCACAGCTCTGGCCTTTCCTGCTTTAAATTCTTCTGCCTGTAATTACAGTGCAAACAGCAGCTTGCATTTATTGTAAAGGTCTCTATGGTGAAGGTTGTCGGCATTCTCACAGCTATTTATTAATTTCTTTTCCTTCTCCAACAAGAACACTGCAGATTTTACTTCGCCATTATTCTTCATTATTTACAGTTGCATTGCCTTTCATTTTGATTGCTGCTATGGCATTACAATTTGCCTGGGTGCTCATGTAACTACTGTATGCTAACAGATTACAAGTACAGAAAAAATGAAAAATGCTCTAAAATGTTATTCCATTTTTTTAATACATTCTCATGTAGTGATGGAAGAAATGTTGTGATGAAAAGATGTATTTATAAGCTTTTTTTTTTTTTTACCAGTCGTTTATTAAAGCAATGTGTCAACAAATGGGGCCCACTGCTGGGTTGCAGTTATAAAGCTAGTTAAGACTTTGTGCCAGTGGTCTATTGATGCTTTTCTCTGTGACGCACAATAAGTAACTCTTAATGGCTTTTTTTTTTAATTCCTTCAACTTGCAGCTTCTCGTTGCTTTGTGACCACTAAGAATGCACCTGCATACAAATTCTATCAGATGGTGACCTTGACATTATGACCTTAAATTGCTCCTTGTAAGTATAACTATATACAACTATGGCCAAAAGTTTTGCATCACCCTATAGAATTAACACTGGGTTCAGGAAATGAAGCGACCACCTCTAACGGCCAGCGTGTGTATATTCCGAGGTCAGGAGGTGGTCGGGAGTTTTGTTCTGGGAGAAGGAAGCTGCAATGAACTAACAATCTTGTGTATATCCGAGGTTGAAGTTGGGTGAACTGCCCGAGGGACAGGGAGTTAGTTTCGGAGTTAGTATATCCCACCCAGTATAGCAGACAGGTGTGTAAGCGGGACCTCCATTTGTTAGCGGAGTAGCGCGAGTCGTCTTCATGGCACCTTTTGTTTGTAGTTTGTGTTTATTTAGACTTTTGTACACCGGGCCGAATCATCCACGTGAGCTGCCATTGCTGGTAGCGTCACGTGGGGTTAATGTCTGTATGTCTTTATGTAAATAAACCTATGCGCCTGCAGGCCATGTCAATCCCAACCTTCCAGTCTCGGTCTGCTGTCAATCATGCAGCGAACATGCAGCCACGTCTCAGTCTTCAGTCATTAGGTCCTTCAATTGTGCAGAAGCCCCCTTTTACACCACTTAACAAATAATAAAACAAATCCCTGACAACTCTGAAATCACTTTCAGGAAAGCTAGTAGTACTCAATGATTTCATGTTTATCCAATTATTGCAATAAATTATCTGCCTGAAGAACATATCTGCTGTCTTCAAGCTGAACATGTTTCTGTTCACGTACAGGAAGCAACTCCTGAGGCTTAGTTCAACCTTATGTGGAGGGTAATCTGAGCTGGGAGCCCTTTTTTTCTTAAACTTTGAAATCACATTAAAAGTACAATAGTAGGTCTTACAGATTGAGTCACCCACTGGATGGTGTGTGCGTGAGAGTAAAAAAGCAATTTCACTGACAAAAAAAGCTATACAACTCAGACACATTGAGGGTCATGTATCAAGCGTTTGCGACAGCATTAAGTCCATAGCGCCGAGTTTACGCCGTTCTTAATATTTCTCCATATGTATCATGACACTTTTGTCAAGTTAAAGCCATGTTCTCACCACCAAAATGCGCTCCACTGCTCATTAGGTGTGTCGTCTTAATTATATGCATGGGTAAATTGTAGGCGGGACTCATTTGTAAATTAAGCCTGTGATATTAAAATTAGATTTATGAAGCGGCAGAACATCTGAGTCGGTTCTAAAAGGGTCTACAAATAAGTCTGATTTCAAATTGGTCTTATTTGGGCACAAAGAAAAAGTCAGAAAGCAGCTGATAGGAAAGAGCATTATGGCAACAGTCATAACGTATTTCTTAAGACGGAGAGTTCAGGCTCCTAACCTTTCTGAACACCTTAGGAACAGAGGGAGAGTACTGAAAAGGGAGAGTATTTAGGGTCCACATTACCCTTTTAGATCTCCCTGAGGATGAAATTATAGGTCGATACCAGCTATTTCATTATGTACAATTGTTTGTATTCGTTGTATAATAAACTTGGTTCATTAAGTTATCCTGTTCATTATGTATATTCGGTTTTATCCGTCGTCTAATAATAATATAATAGAAAGTCAAGACACTTAGTCAACACAGGTCATTTCCGCCTCTCCAGATGAGGTACCCCGACTTTAGTGAGTTAAAACCTGTGCATTTTATTTAAAACACAGGTTAGCCATTTTGAACTGTCATTTCTGCCTCTCAGCAAATGACCTGCCTATTGTTAAATTGAGGTAGCCCTTTTGGAGGGGAGGCGCTATTTTTTAGATTAGTCTGGTAATTTGTGCTACCGGTAGCCCATTTAGAACACCAGCACAGCACATTTAAGTATTTAAATGTAGCAACCTACGCCGTGCCTCATTCATTTTGGGGCAGTTAATACATTCGGGATGGGGTAAAATTTGTGACACGGCAGAGCGCTACTTTACTCTCCACCAATTTAGCACTGCATCAGTCGATCTTGATACATGTCCCCCATCATCTCCACCTGAGCATGTGCCACTAATCTAGTATGCAATGCTCTCAGGCAGTGGTGAGCAATTACTGGCATAGTCAAAGAAGAACAGGATATTAACACTGGACTGGACTGTAAGTTAAGTTCTCACTCCTAAAGGGAACAACAACTTGAGACCCCATCAGTAGGCAATTGGTTCCGCCTACTAAATAAAAGGACCACCTATCTATTCTGATGAATCCCATAATAAATATCTTGTTCATAAAGACCATCAAACTTGTAGAGTTTCTTGAATGGTAAAAAAAAAGACTTCAAGAAACAATGAGGTTGTTATCCATGTATTACAACTTTGGTATGTGATCTTATTTGTAAGGAGAAGGAGGATCATTGCCATCTCATGTTGAAACAAGGTGATGAGAAATTGAAGAATCAGTTCATTAGCGGTCATCCAAGATGACATCTCCATTTTTCAAGCAATTTTGCAGGAATCAAGTATGCCAAACTGCACTTAAAAGACTGGAAAGCGAGCCATGCTGTCTAACAGCCAAGGGGGCCGTGAGGACTAGATCTAATGTAATTTAAAAGCAGTAAGTGAAAGTATCAAGTCCTTTCAGTCAGGGCTCTTATATTTATTACATTATAGCATTTCACATTTTACTGGTTCTGTCTTTGCAAGATGTATTGCCTAAATTATTAGGCTCTATTAGCACATTTTTCCAGCAATTTCATCTCCGAAAACATTTTGGTGACTCAGATGACAACATGAAGAGCTTAGCTTTAATGCACACTGCAGCATTTTTTGAAAACCTACAGTACAGCAGATACATATTAAATCCATACTTTGTATGTAGGCTAGATACAGACTTTTAAATATCATGCCTGACACGCATAGATAAGAAATCTTTTTTTCTGCATTTTCTCACTGCATGCCTAATTGCCTAATGCTTAAAGTGCTTCAATAGTTATACTGTATATTTAAACTGTCTTGATTTGTACATGGCTATCAATTTCTTTAGGCAAAAGGATTAGGGATCAGGCAATAAGCCAAGAACCACAGGAGATTTCCATGCAATGAAAAAAGCAGATTTTTGTTGCATTAAATTTGACATGAACACATACTAAACCAATGAAATGCCATACATGTGGTTACTTATTGAAAATAGTTGTTAAAATATACAGTACAGCAGAATAATAAGGTCTTAGTAGTCTAATCCCTCTCTCTTTCTCTCACTCAGATACATACTGTATCCAAGACAACTTTGCAAGTCCTTTTTATATTAATTATAGGTTCGTTTTCAAGACTTTACATTGTTTTACTGTGGTAGAGCCCATTTCTCTGGATATGCCACTAAAGTTTCACTTGGCTTTACAAAAAAATTAAATCTTTAAAACTTTAGCAAAATGATTGTGAGACTGTTGTTTTACTAACATGAGGTAAGAACAGAGTTACTGTATATGCTGGTTTCACAAACCCTGATTTGCACTAATTTTGAATGACCTTAACTAAGGTAACATCAGATTAGTGCCAATCAGGGTCTGTGAAACAGCTGTTAAGAGTAAGTAATGGGGTTCTGAAAAATATAGCGTTACACGTCCCCATGTGTTGCTACTGTTTAAATAACGTACCTGTAAATTGTCTTTTTCATTGTTACCATCCTGACAACATTTTACACTTATAACTTTAAAGTCTGTTAAAAAGCTGTTTGCAAAATGGCTGCTGTAGTGTACTGATAGTGTAAGGATTATTGCCCACATTATGGAACAGGTAACACAGCAATAACAATCCATGATGTGGTACGGAACAGAAAAGTCAGAGCACTTGTTATGTTTTTTTTTTTTTTTTTTAATCGCTCTTCCTGCAGTGATTTAGAGGACAGATCTCAGACCCCAGTGCACTAGAGCGGACATTTTGAAAAAAGCTTTAAAACTGTATCAAATAAAGCCATAAGCTTTTGAATGTTAAAATAGTGTAAAACGAGTCAGTAACTGGATTTTCATGTGCTTGGATAATATTTGCAGTATTGTGTTGCAATTTAATTCCAAGTGTTACCAAAAAGGAATGGTACAAGGCTATGCAAGAAATCCCTTCTCAGAATTATGAAATTTGCCATGTGCTGTATTTTGTACATAAACCAATGAAAAAGTCATAACTACCACACAAGTTAATCAGCCCCATGCTTTAAATTACAAACTGGAGCTGTGCTATCAATAGTAAATGTGTTTAAGGCATAAAAAAGCAGCTTCCGTATTTGTTGCAGAAAAAAAACGAAATGCACAAAGAACTTTCATACATAATACTGTAACGAGCTGGGCTTGAAGCTCTAGCTGCCTCCCTCTGTAGGACTGCTTCGGCACGCCTGAAAAGGGACTCATTTGCATACGCCGGAGCAAAGGACTATGGGAAGACGTTACATTTAAGAGTTTTGTGTCTGTTGTTGCTCCCGTTACCCCCTTATATCTGTGTGTGAAATGTAAGTCAGTCACCGCTGTGTCGCTGTTAGTCCATGTGTGCCCCCTCCCCTCTGTGCTGCCTGTTGGGGGTGGGTTTTCCCTTGTCTCAGTTCTCAGAGATGTGCTGTCCGTTTAAGGGTTGCTGGGAACTAAATAAAGAGCTCTTCTGCTTAAAATCAATTTCAGTCTCTTTCATTGAATCCATGCAGGCAGAAATGCTACAATACATTTAAGAAGTGATACATCTTTTCCACATCTCCTAACTATCCTATAATTACTGGCCCTGTCCTCATCCTCCTTACAGGCTGTCACAGGGGAAAACGTGTGGTTTTCCTGAAGCAGCTCACAAGTGGTCTTTTGCTTGTAACTGGTCCTCTTGTCCTAAGCCGTGTGCCTCTGTGAAGGGCCCACCAGAAGTTTGCCATCGCCACCAACACCAAGATTCCCAGGACCCTGACTGACTCCTACCTCAAGAAGAAGAGGCTGCGCAAACCCAGACACCAAGAGGGAGAGATCTTTGACACAGAGAAAGAGAAGTACCAGGTCAATGAGCAGCGCAAGGTAGACCAGGCTGTGGACTATCAGCTCATGCCACTGATCAGAAAGACTCCACAGCTGCGCGGCTACCTGCATTGCACATTTTTCCTCACCAACGGAGTCTACCCACACAAGCTGGTCTTCTAAACAAATTGTACAAAATATACGATTAAATGACGTCTCAACCAAAAAAAAAAAAAAGAACTACGACTACTACGACTACTACTACTACGCCCCCAGGCACGGAGAAGCCACAAGATGTTCACGGAGGTCGTGGCGCCCCAAATCGAGAAGGAAATCAAGGAAGGGACCTTCAACCCGGAGAACCTGGAGAAATATGGCTAGGCGGATCGTTTTTGATGAAACTGACTGCTCGCGCCCCAGGTTGAAATTTTCAGTCAATTGATCTGCAGTTGCTCGCCTGTTTTGTCTTGCACTTCCAATTAATGCGCGGATATCACGATCCTGGAGTATGCTCTTCCGCCCACTGTTGCCCTTTGCTGATGATGTCTTTCCCTCTGAGTTCCATGCCGACATCACCTTAGACATCGTTGCTCATGAAACATCAACAAGTTGAGCTGTCTTGGTCACTGAAGCTCCTGCCAAATGCGCCCCAACAATCACCCCTCTTTCAAAGTCACTGAGGTCTCTTGCAGCCATGCTAGCCATAATTATAGGCAACCAGGCCTGTCCGGCATTTTTATACATTACCCTAAGCATGCTGGGATGTTATTTGCTTAATTAACGCATGAGCCACACCTGTGTGGAAGCTCTTGCTTTCAATATACTTGGTGTCCCTCATTTACCCAGGTGTTTCCATTCTTTTGTCTACTACCTGTAACAATGGTAACACTGTTTTTTTTTTCATAATAAACTATACTTGTATCCTTACTTTTGCTGTGTCAGTGATTATTATTACCCAACAAAATATATACTGTACATACTTCAAGAGTTTTCAAGAGTAAGTGATTAACATATCTAATTGCTTTCACAAGGAAGCACTTATTTTCCCTAAGCTTGACATAAGCATTTTGTGAAACATGAACTACATGTTATCACTGAACAAAAACAAATCTATTATTTCCATATTTTGTAAAAAGTTTACAGAGCAAAATTATTCCATATTGTGTGATAAAACAATTCCTTACGATGTGCCAATATGACCCAATTCTTTCATGTATAATTGTTCAGGATAGGCACTTTAGACAGTATTACTTTTAGTGTTATAAATAATGGATAAGTAGATACAATTCATGAGTTCTTCACGTTTCTTCAATAATACTGCTGGTATTATTACCATGAAAAATATGTGCTACCAAATTCATAATGTGTGTTGGAAAAAATATTAAACCCACCTACAGTAATGGCCTAGACCCTGAAGCACTGGGTATTTAGGCTGTTAACAATAAATCAATATGACTAGGTTTACTGTTTTATGATTATTTTCTTGATATTTTCTATAGCTTTTTATAATTCTTGAAGTTGTCCTTTTATGCAGTTTTTTTTTTTCCACCAAGCTCTTTTACCCTCTTGCCAGAGCGTTGAAACTATATGGTGCATTTAAAAAAAACAACATTTTTTTATGAATGTCATCCCTGTTTATTTACCATTTTTTGAAGGTCAAAGGAAGCCTGTGTTCCCCTGTCAAGCTTCCTGTCTCCCTTTTCACCCACCAGCCCACGCAGCACATTTTACCAAGCTACTGAACCTTGTAGGCAAGGGCCTAGCCTAGGAAATCGCCACCTGGACTTGTTGGGTGTCTAACCAGTAGGGCTTTACTGAAGCATGATGAGGCAAACTATCCCAAGCCAATTTTCAGACCATGATCACATGACTCACCCATGTTTTTAACATCCTCTATAAGATATTTACATATGAAATATTAATAAATGATAACATGTTGTTTTTACAGTTGTTGTTTGTTTAAAAGCTAAAATAGTATTTATTCCAGACCACAGACAAGTCGATTATACCTTTGAAATAGGGTTAAATTTGTAGTGTTTAGCACATGATACTTTTTTGTTAGTTTACAAATGCCTTAGGCATATATACTTCATACACAGTATACTTTATACTGTATCTGAATGAACTATTGTCCCCCCAAAAAAGTTAACAAGCTTAATCTTGTTAAGTTCCCTTTAAAATAAAGCTTGACATAGGTAAAAATAGGACAAGTGATTCTACTTTGCAACCCATTAATTACAATATCACCAAATAGCATAACTTACTGATGGGTGCTCCTGGTGATTTAGAAGGAAGAAGTCCCTATTTTAAAACTTTTATTTTTACATATGATATAGACACATAATATGGAGATTGCAAATTGTGTGGTGTTTTTTGTTTTGGTTTTTTTGCGGCCAACAAATTAATTTCATGAAGCAGATTCAAAGTTTGTCCTCCGAAGGTGAAAGGCATATTAGGCTTGTGAATAATCCCACTGCCCCACCAAGCCCCCCACCCCATGTCCTAGTCCTACCACTGTTTATATAGACCCCTGTATGCTCACATACTGTAGGTTGCCAGTCTGTACCTTTAAAGATTGTCTGAAATCAGGCTGCATAGATGGGGATAGCTTTGGATCGGTAGTAATTGATTATATTGTACAATTATTATATTGTGAATAATTAAAAATGACTAAAGCAGAGGTTGAACAAATATTGAGAAGAATTGAGTTAGATAAACTAAAGGTTTGATGTAGCTTAACTATTTGGTCTGTGTTAAATATATAGCTAAATTAATTGTTTACATAATTCAGAATTAATGGTTCTCTTTCTGTAATATTCTGGTGTGTTGTAGAATCTAGAATTAAACATGAGGACAGTCATCTGGGTCCAATAACACCACACAGCCCTACGATGCTGCTGTCAACTGATTATCTTCTCCCAAGAATTTGTGTTGCCTAATTCCACAATATGGCCACCAACTGAAGATTTGGAATAGACAAAGGCCATTACGGGCTGTGGAATGCATAAATCGAGCGGCGCCATAACAATAGACGCCTGCTGTATTTTCACTATGCTGAAAGGTTGTTCCACTGTTGAAAAGCAATTAGAATTATCTAGTATGTAAGCTTGGATTAATTGTCATGGATTACTTGTATGGTTACAGTAACACATTTGAACAGACAAGGATCCTTTGTTTGCTACTAAATTGTGTGAACACCATTTACAACCCTATGGATCTAAGGCGATCACAGCAGGTTATTATAATTTTTTTTACATTAGCAGTTTCTTATCAGATTCTTATCAGTGTACTCTTGTTTTCTTTTCAGAGTTCATCCTGTGATTGATGAACCAGATATCTCAAAAGAGATCATCACAGAACACGAATGCTGTCATTTTATTGTATAAACAACATGACTGCATACATTCTTCCTCAAGACAGAAAACACTGAAAAAATAGTAGGAACTGGACAATAAAGTAATTATTTTCATTATGTCAAGGCACTGGGACACTGGACCGCTTCAAATGAATGCTGAACAAGTTCCAGCTGCCCAGGGTAGCATTGCATTTAAATATTATGGGATTGACTCTCTTTTTTATAAAAAAAATAAATTAAATAAAATAGCTGGTGAATAAGTCAATTTTCAGCTTAAATTAGTTTCTACATAGCCTTTCCTACATACTGATGTAACATTTCACTTAAAATCTATACACTAAATGAGTGTTTATTTTTTATTTTTTATTTTTTTAAGTATAAACTGTTCCTCAAAAGAAACCATGTATGTGTCATAGAGATGGGAAAAGATGATAAAAACATCACTAGTAAACCTTCTGTTGTGTTAAGAACTAGTACTGTAGTTTTAAAAAAAAGACTAATGTTTTATTAAAATGGCCTGGCGATACTGTAATTGTATAACTAAAAAAATAAAACATTTGGATTTATTGCAAAGGTTTATACAAGGTTATGTGTGTGTATTTTTTTTTATTATTATTGACCCTCACTATATATAACGCCACCTTTGCTTAGTGCCTGTTTTTGCCCATGGCCCAACTGACGGCATAAAGAGGGTTGACTGTACAAAAAAAAAAAAAGTAATAAAATCCAACGTTTTGGCAAGAAGTATTTTTCAATTTCTTCAGTTCTTGGTGGGCAATATACGCTGAAAGTCCTCAGCAAGGTACCATGAATATTCGGTTAAAAGGTGCCACAGCTGTGTCTTTTTCATTTCAAACCTGTCTCTTATAAAAGGCTGAGACAAAAAGCAGCTTAATAATGTGTACAAGTTGTGTGGCTGAACCTGGTTCATTATTCATTTTAGCAGGTATTTTTGTAGTAATTCTAGTCACATACTTGTGATGGAATGGATCATCTGGATTTTATCAATGTAATCATTTATCATTTTAATTAAGTTGTGCCCATTTCTTGGCAAGCAAATCACAATATTCTTTGTCAGGCTCAAAATGAAGAACATTATGGATACAGTAATGTAGTTGATAATGTCTTTTTTCTTAGAAACATCCCTCAAAACCTGTTTGTTTATGGACTTTTTTTTTTAAAGAATCTTATTTTGACAAAATAACTTACACAATATGTAAGAGGCCATCCTGGCCATGTTTTTTGGTCAATCTGGTAAGTATAGTGATAATGGAATCATTAGCAGGTTTTCTTTGGTATTGGTTACTAGCTGGTGATACGAATGCTTTCCAAAAGTGAGCAAGAGTTATATATATAATGAAATAGTTCCTTAAATCTTGCATATGATCCAGCATTGTTTATCCAGATTTGTTTTTTCAAATCAAAATACACATTTGTTTTGACATATGTCTTTCAAAACCTACATAGCAAATGGAAGTGGATTTCAATTATTCTGAAAGTTTTACATATGTACTATACCTCTACATATTCACATGATTTGCCTCTTTCTTAACATAGCATTGTATTTACCTGTGCATTTCTTGAGATTACCAACTCTCTTGCCATGTGATCCTAATTTACATCCAAAATTCTCTTCCCAGAACTCTGCAAACCATACGTTTCGTCTGTTGTTAGCTAGTGACCGGCTCCTAAAATATCTATCAAAGCCTGAGATAAATAGAGAAAGAGGGAAGGAAAAAGAGAGGAAAGCAGTGAAAGCCATACACTATCAAATAAGACTCAATTACTATGCAAGAATGCCTTTGTAAAGTAGTTTTTTCTTCTGTGGTTTTATGTCATTATTTGATTAGCACAAAAAAAGATAAGCTACTTCAGTACACAATTTGAAAAACCTTCAATTAAAAAAAGCTTTTAAAATCATCATATGGGTCTATATCTTAGCATCAACTATAGCGAGTGTGGCAGCACTCTGAATAATACGTGAATGCATAAAAACATATCACTTCTCTTAGAGCTTGAGGGAATGCAGTGTAAATGAATGAATGTGGTTTATAACCAACCTCCCTCAATGCTGATCTATTAACCTTCCAGGGAAAGGCTCAGCTATATTCTACTGAACCCTGTATGCCTGTGTGAATACCAATCAGGGTGCAAGAAAGCAAATCCCAATGGGTGTGTAGGTTTCTTAGTGTTCCTACCATAGATAGAAGCTCTTCTGGGCAGAATTGTGACAGCCCCTTCTGCCACCTCTTCTTGCTGAACAACTGGTGCGATTTTGGAACCCCAGCTATCAGAACCAACCCAGAGGAAATGGCCAGTTTGATTCATCCTTTTGGCTGCTTCCAGCACCCGTCTGCAAGTAAGAAATGAAGTGTCACACAAAATAGCACCATCAGATGATTACTACTTTCAGGTGAATTAAATTCCAATATGTCTTCATTTCACCAATATTTTGTCTCTGACGGGTGTAGACCAGCAATCATGATGTGTCTTTAGTTATCTTTAAGAACAGCTGGTAGTCATGGTAACAGACTTAGTAAATACGGATGTCTGCTTCAATGCTAAATATTTATGTACTTTTTCAAAAGTGACTAGGGGCTTTAGATGGGTGTAACTCAACTTTCAGACTGGCTTCCAACACATCAAATAGTTTCCCCTTTAGACATCATTATTGCAAGGGGTGATCGATATCATTTGAAATTAAGTGAACTGTAGTGGCATAATATAAGCTACAAAAAAAACATCTGCATTATCGGCTCATCTTTTTATGGATATTTTATTAAAAACTAGAAACTAGCGCTTGAAAGCTAGATAGAAAGATGTTTCATAGTAAGAGCTCCATTTGGACGTGATGGGCTTGTAATGGAACTTTATTTACCTCATCACATTCTTAAAACTTAAATTAACTGCATAAATATCAAAGCGCATTTGGGTCAACAGCTTTTAAAAGTGAATTTAGCCACCATTACATGCCACATTTAGCTTTTTCATAATTAAACATTAGTCTAATACTGTCAGAAAGTAAATTGAATTGTATACATTTGAAATGTTAATCAATTTCCTTGGATTTATTTATCTTTTTAAATCTTGATGTGGTCAACCATGGCGAGAGCACCTTTGAGCGCGCCGGTCTCTAGTACAGAATTCAACCGCTCTAAAAACCGGGGTACAGCATGGTTGCATTGGACCTTAACAACGAAGACGAAAAAGTCTGTTTTGCATCACCTAGAATTTTAGGATTGAGACAATAAAAAATAAAAAATAAACTATATGAACTATCATTTAAAACTGTAAGTCATAATAGTAGTACAATATTTCATGTTAGTTTTTGAAATCTCACATTTTTCAATTTTTGTCAGTTTCTCATTTAGTATATGGAAAACTACAAAGCAGTATGTAAGGCTTCTTCAAACCAATATGTATAAAACATGTATGTGAGCAATTGTTTTCTTACATTTTTGCATTACATTATGTTTTTCTTTACATAAAAAAACAAATTCATTCAAGCTGCAGTATAAAAATAAGTAAATAAATGTGCATATCTACAAAAATAAATAAACAATTAATTCAGCAATAATATGTATAGGGACTACTTTGCATTGGTGGAAGGATACATTCAATAAAAATGAACTTAAAGTTTAAAATCTAGTGTTTTTTTGTTTGTTTTCATTTTATAAGATTAATAAAAAGTCATTTTACAAACACAAACACACTCCAGGGTGTTCAATGGTTATACATTTCCAGGAAGGACTACAGCGCTAAAGCAATGAAAATCACGTTCATTTTCAATTGTAACATTATAAGGGGATTTGGATGTGTATGTGCACAAACAGCAAATGTAGATGTATTAAACCATCTGCATCCAAGTCACTGTTTAAAATCAGGTCTAAAGAAGACCCAAGTAAGCCTGTCTGGTGTAAACCTTCATGTTTTCCAAGGCATTCCGAAGAAGTATTTCTTCATAATACTTAAAGTGGTGCTTCCAAAATAACTGGTTTTGACCAAAGTGCTTAAGCAAACTGCTTTTCATGGTACTTGAGAATGCCTTCTACAGCAGTACGAGTAGAAGACCAGTGGTCAGTAATATTCAAATAGTTTAAGTAGTACTTAAGTACAATATTGTTTGCCAGTACTCCTGGGTGCTACACTATACAGTACTATAATTTTACCAATTATGTGTAGTTGCAGTACATAAGTAGAGCTGAGCAAGTAGTAAAACTTTTTGGAAAAGGATATGTTAAACATGTACTTTACTATTTATTATATATACATGTATTTATTTATTGAAATACAAACCTGATGTCATCTTCATTTGCAAACATAATCACAGCGCGGGCATTTGTGGTTTCCAACAAGCGTTGGATTATCTTGTCAAATTCTCCTGGTTTTGGTTCTCGAGGGATTTTCAGTGACTGTGCAATGCAAACACCACCTGCATGAAAAACCCAATACCATTCAGAATCTAATGAATTCTTTATTAGGAAACCCTATGAATAGATATGCTACTGCGTACAACAAATCATATCCTGTCATTCTATTCTCATATTTATAATAATATTTTAACATAAAATCCTCTTAGCAAAATCTAAATTAACTTGTCCTATGGAGGATTGAAGAATATTTTAAGTACATATCATGTAACACTAACTAAATATAAAGCTGCCTATTTAAACAGATACAATTAGGAATGCAATACAAAAATGCTGTCATATTTTAATGAAACCCAACATACAGAATTTTCGTTTTTTTCCCCTTGGTCTGAAAGTATGGTACATTACTTCAACTCTAACAGCAAACCTTTTTGTGAGCAAATGCATTTCGGAGGACGCGTGTTTCGGAGGACGCGTGTTTCGGAGGACGCGTGTTTCAGCCTCCGTTTTCCGAGTCGCTGGGGGGTTGAGGGGGTGAACCGGGATAAAAATAATAATTGGACATTCCAAATCGGGGTAAAAACCATTGCCGATTACTAAATTTAAAAAAAAAGGTCAGTAGGTTCCATTCCAGCTGTGCCTGTCGAAGTATGCAGCACGCTCAGATATTTACACAGGGAAAACCTTGCAGGTTACATGATCATTTCCAAAGAGGTCCTTACCCAGGGGGAGCTGGAGTAGTTAAGCTTCTTGTGAGATTTGGATTGGACTCTATGCAGTACTATGATAAGTCCTGTAGGACCTTTTACATTTACAAAACACACAAGGTCACAATTTGGAGCATCGTCCAAAAATGACTTAAATTATCTCTCCAAAAACACACTGCTGTAGTAGATGCAATCTGTCTAAATATGATACCAGCTCCCGCATACAAATACCCTTGATTTCCAGATCTAATTTTCAGATTGTGTTTCTACCTAATGACTCTAGATTTAAAAAGTGCTTTATCACCAGCTGTGTGGCTGGTTATTAATCAGAAGCAGGGTTTTTTAGCCACCATTCTAATTTGTCCAGCCCCACCTCATGATGCATGATTAAGCAAACAAAGGAATCAAACTACCAGAATCAAACAACTGTATTTCTGCAGTTCATAAAACTGAGATACTTGGCCACCCATTTTGAATAAATTAATTTTAGTTATTTAATACCACAGGCCAATGTCATTACAAAGGTACAGGTTTCCATGTTTCAGCTGCATCAAGTTAATTGTCTGAAAATGTGCAATTATTATTAGCACATCAGCTTATTGATTTTTCCAATTTAAATCATATATATATATATATATATATATATATATATATATATATATATATATATATATATATATGATTTAACTCCAATGGCACTGACTAATTAGACTTATTTACTTTTTCATTTCTGAATTTGTCGCAGGTAGATGCACATAGTTGCTCCATCAACTGCATTAACATTATTCTTGGAAAGAGCCCTCAGTGCACATTTGTTACAATGGGTGGATAACAGGCTCTGACCAGCACAACAAGGTTTCTCATATGCGTACCTTGGTCACTTGCCTTACTCAGTGACAGGGTCAAATTAAGAAAGATTAAATCATTTATCTTGGTTATCGTAATCATAAGCAGCGTTTACATGCACAAGTCATGATAGTTTTCCTCACAACGCCATACTTTTCAGGAAATGAATTGCTATGCAGTTCTGATTTAGGAAAAAAAAAATCGGCCATACCAATGCATATTACTCAATTCATAGTCACTTAGGGGAGGGGATATTTTAAATGTCCGTGTCTGCTTACTAAAAGAACGACTCTGAATATCGTGAGGAGAGCTTCATGCGTTGCCATGAAGATAAAAACATTTAACAAGAGAAATGAATCCACATGAATTCACGTGTTGCCCCGCACATTCTGAATTACGCCATGCATTAGCTACTCCTTTGTCTGGTTACCTTTCCAACACACACACACAAAATTATATAAAATATAAGTTTTACTACTTAGAATTTATATTTGTGTGTGTGTTTGTGGAACATCTAAAAGTTACATTTCATTAACACTAGAACCGCCTTTTACAATACATGTTTTAATTTGTATATATATATATATATATATATATATATATATATATATATATATATATATATATATATATACAAGCCTGTTGTTATCTCTACTTGACCTGGCAGCCATCAAGTTAGGAGAGATTTCATCTTGAAGCTAGCCACAGCGCTTCAACCTGGATTCTGTGCTGCGAGTGACACACACGCAAGATAAATAATATGTTACTTTCGTTTTAGATTAAAAACTACTTTTGTTTTTACAGTTTTGTATGTGCATATACCAGTTTACATGCTACTTTCTTTTGAAATGTTTGAAATGTTTATTTTATTATAGTTTTTCAGTGCTTTATATGTGGTAAGTTAGAAAATAAACTCTTTAATGTTTAATTGCTCATTTAAATACAGCGTTTCAGCTGTCCAGATGTTTGATATGATGTGCTTGAATAAAACTATTGAGTTGTATCCGATAGTTTGTCTTTCATTTTAATATTGATAATGTTTAAAATGTACCGTGATAATGACTGCCATCGGCGGTTCTAGTGTTGAAGTAGTCCATAAATGTACAGTGTGTGTGTGTTGGGGGTCTATGTTTTGTACAGCCTTTCTGCTGGAGATTACGTGATATGATCTTGACTGCTGAAACCTCATGAGCCACAAGCACGATTCCTGCTCCGGATTACATGGGTTTTTACAGCAATTTTTATCATGAGAAAGCGATTGACCCTGCCCTTAAAGTCGCGCTGCCAAAAGGACATCCTTTTGCTGTTTCACGATGTATTCGCGTGACGACGTCACACAGTCAGGACTGTAGAGTCAATTTTCAAGTGCATGTAAACCAAGCCATAGTCCGCATTTAACAATCCACCATAAAGTTGTCTTTTTTGTTTCTCACATAGCATATTACAAAAAACTATGCAAAAATATATTTGAGAATGAGGCATTTATAAGGCTGAGCATCTTTTGAAAAACAGTATTTTACATTTGTTTTGTTTTTTTAACAAAATTAATGTACATCTGTGTTTCCTTTAGAAAACCCAAAAGCTTTTTATTTTCAATTTTTGTGCGCAAAAACGGAATGTAGAAATCAGACAGTTATTTTGAACCTCATTAGTGTTTAAGCTTAAAATGAATTGAAATTTAAAGCTAAAAGTTCATTGTTATGTTGCAACTCATGCCTTGGATTCAGAATAACATGCCTTTGATGTTCAATGGGTGATATTGTACCTGAAACAAAGTCCTATTCTGTACTGTTCTCGCTAGAGATTTACTGTTAGCATATAATTGCCTTGGAAAGAAGAGCCCTCTAAACATGTCTATGAGGAAAAGCTTTTGAATTTGAGTGTGGTTAGAATTGTCATAAACAGACCATTCATCAAATCTTCTGAAAACCCTGAAATCGTGCTTTTTTCCATAGTGGCTGCTTTGCAAGTATATCCTAAAACACAGGCATGCAGTGGTATTAAATGTTGTGAGTATCTTGATGGCTACTGGATACAAGATCCCTGATAGAAAGTGCATGTCTGGGCTATGTGACCTCTATTTGGTCTGGGGACATCGCCAATATTTTTGATAAATGGCTTTTGGCTTCCTTCACAGTGTTACAGTAACTAAATAGGGTTGTCACATAGTGATAAAAGCTCAAATGTTCAACTGGTCCTGAAGGTCAAACTGCACATTTTAACAAAAACTAAGGCACTTGCTAACCTTCCCATAGCCCATAGTTAGACATGTTAATTTAAAAGCAATGTATTACTACTGAAATTTATACTATATGCTTATTAGGCTCTTTGGAGAGAATTTCTGAGATACGGTTTCCTTGTAAAACAAGGTCTGTCCAAGGTGAAAAGTATGTTTTTTATTCCTTAAATTAATAAATTGCAGGACTTTGTCAAAAGCTTTTTGGAAATCTAAATAAACCATGTCATATGCTTTGTAATTATCCATTATCGATGTTGCATCCTCAGACAAATCAAGCATGTTAGTTAGACACAATCTCCCTTTCCTAAAACCATGCTGACTGTCTCCCAGGATACTGTTACCATATAGGTAATTTTCCATTTTGGATTCTATTATAGTTTCCACAAGTTTACATATAATAGAAGTCAGGCTTATTGGTCTGAAGTTACTTGGTTTGGTTTTGTCTCCCTTTTTGTGGATCGGTATTACGTTTGCAATTCTCCAGTCTGTTGGTACAACCCCTGTCTCAAGAGACTGTTGCATGATCTTAGTTAGCGGTTTGTAAATAACTTCTTTCATTTCTTTGAGTACTATTGGGAGGATCTCATCCGGCCCAGGGGGTTTGTTTATTTTAAGAGCTCCTAGTCCCTTTAACAAGTTATTTAAAACTGGATAGAAATAGGTTGACATGTGGGGCGTGTTGACTGTATCCTCCTTTGTAAAAACTTGTGAAAAGTAATCATTTAATATATTTGCAATTTTTTTCTCTTCATCTATGATGTTGCCATTTGTATCTCTTAGATATTTTACTTCCTCCTTGAATGTTCTTTTGCTGTTATAATATTGGAAAAACTTTTTGGAATTGGTTTCAAGTACTCCTTCTGTGTACTTTGTTCTTGGTCCCTTTTAAATGCTGTGTAAAGTGCCTTTTTTCTCTGAATATTATTTTTAATTGATTTTTTTAAACCACTTTGGCCAAACAAGAAATTAATTTAACATGTAACCAAACTTAAATGTGATTTTTAATAGTTAAGGTAGCCTACATCTGTACTAAACGCATAGCGTTCTCGTCGTATAACATACTGTGGCACTGCCACCCTAACCAGCCAACTGCAAGGTAGAGGCAGGAGGGATTGGGGGCTGACCAAGGTATGGTAATCAGGTACTGATTTTCTGCCTGATTATAGAATTGAATCAGCCTGGCGAGCTTCCCTGCTCCAATCACAAGTGTGGGGATCAACAGGCCGAGGTAACCCTATGTACAAATTGAGACAGGGATCAAACTTGAACTTGAACTTCACAGCCCCAGCGCCTTAACAACTGTACAAATGAACCTGATTAATTTGTACAACTGTTAGAGTTGAAGTTTTACAGTACATTTACTACAGGGATCAGATCTACTCTCACCGCGTCGCCTTCCCAGTAACCTCATTGTACTGAAACTCAAAGCATTCAGAAAAGTAAAGAAACCCCTTGACAGAAACATGTATTGGTTACTGTAGTTCAGTATGGAAAATGACATTCAGATTGATTCTGTTTACAGATGCTTAGCATTTATTAACGATATGGTGGCAATTCATTCGTAACAGTTATGATTAGTCATTTACAACAATTTCAGGGGTGAAACCTCATTCCTCTTAGCCCCTAGTAAGACTACAATCTGTTTTCTACATTGCCCAGGCTTGCAGATGATTTATGACATAAATGGAAAGCAAGTCATCATGTTGGTGACTTGCTTATTGTGGTTATTCAGTTTCTTGAAGAACTATGAATTATTTGCCACTTAGTTTGACACAAAATTAATCCTATGGTGCTGCAATATGGAATGAAGTATCCTATGTTTTTTATCCTACAGCACCAGAAAGACTAGCAAAAGTCATGTTTACAGTAAGCTAGGCATTCTATATGTATGCAGGTTTGTTCAAAAATAATAATAAACAGCTGCATAGTTGTCTCCATAATTTCTTACAATTATATTAAGATAGAACAGAGCTGGATTATGTAATGTATACCCTCTTACAGCAACATATCTGTTTTGTATGGTGTGCACAAATTGCTAAAATATCCACAATGTCAGATTGTTCAATTATTTGTATAAGACTGCTCAAATATGTATACAACATAATAAAATGTCTTATTCTGTGTATTGCACCCTGGTAAACTGACAGAACCATTTTAGGGCTTTTCCTTTTCCCAAAGCACTCTTTTTGTACCCGAGTGTGTGGCTTACCAAACACCCCTTTTTACATCTTAATTTTAAATAAATAAATAAATAAATAAATAAATAGATAGATAGATAGATAGATAGATAGATAGATAGATAGATAGATAGATAGATAGATAGATTAATGGTGTAAGTGCTGAGAGCCGGGGGTCCTCTTTTTGGGGCAAGTGAAGCTCACCTCAGCACAGGCGGCTCTCAGCAACCATACATTATTAAGTAACCAAATCTGCAACACTCTCCTTCTTAAGTTCCAGTCTCCCCCTTGGGTAAAGCTCGCTTTCCAGTCTTGGAGGTCCGGCAGCATTGGCCTCACCTTAACAAGGGCGGCTGGCCCCTGGCCAACAATTGTAACCCAGTCACAAGCACTTCAGTCCACTATTTATTCTCTCTAAGCTAGAGCTGCAACTCCAGAAATCCATTTCCATTCTGTCATCTCGCCTGTGAACTTGGTTTCATTGAGAAATATGCATACATAGCTGCTTGCATTCATTCTAAAGAAGGGGCTTTAAAAACTGCAGCAAAAAAGGATAATAGGGCAGTTTATTTATTTTTGTGTTTGTTGTTTGTTACCCACAAAATTTTATGGCAAATAGCCACTTTATCAAACCAACTGTTGACATTTTTTTTTTTAAATTGATGTAACCTGGCCATTTTTGTAGTCACTCTGCGGAGATCATGTTCTCTTTTGCTTCTCACATCAGGTAAGTTAGGTAGGTATAACTAACCTGTCCAGTTGCTGTGATTGAGTCTGTGTAAAAAAACAGTCACTCGAGTATTCTAGAGTTCGCCTGCAATGTTTTGCCTGCAATTCTATTGCCTGCAATTCATTGCTGGAAGTCAGCTTGCCACTTCCCTGGAATCAAAAACTTAGCTTCTGTGAACTGAGCTATAAACGCTGCACCGCAGCTGTGCTGTGTTTAATCTTTTCTTTCAACAGCCTACATCGCTTTGCAATTGTAGTCTGCTTTCTAACCTTACAGCACTTGCTGTTTTGTGTTTTTTCCTCTGCTATTTGCAGCTTTAAAATAAAAAAAAGAAAGATGCGTGATTCCTCCACCGGGACCCAGCTCTGCTGCGACCCACTGTTGAGTTGACCCACCTGGCGTGGGGACTGTTTTTCTCTTTAATTTTACTACTGTGTTGTGTACCTGTGTCTTTCTTATTACTACTTTACAGTAAACAAAGCAAAACAAAAAAGTAATTTGGTTGTGTGACTGCAGTCCAGACGAGGCACCCTTGCCTAGTACCCTCGGTGCTTGGTGCCCTCGGTGCCTCGGTGCCCTCTGCCTGTAGGCGGTGCTTCACTTCGCTGCAAGCTATGTGCTGCAACGGTTGTGTGACTGCGTGTGGTCCAGGCTAGACACGCTTACCCAGTGCCTTAGAGCCTCAGTGCTTTGGTGCTTCGGCGCCCGCGGTGCTTAGACGCTCCATGTCTTCACCTTGACACATCAATAACAATGTCCAGGAGGCTCACGGAGTTCACTGGTGCAGCTTCCTCAGCCAGCTCAACTGAGCCCTCTGCGGCATTGGGAGCCCAAGTCTCCCCCTCCTCCATCTGCCCTCAAGCCCTTTGCAGAACATTCCCTGCGCACAGGCTCCAGCTCAAGGTCTTCAAGAAACACTAAGCGAGCGAGACACTCGAGGCAGGCAAAGGATATCGCAGAACTGAAGAGCCAGATGGCTCAGGTTCTGGAGTATCTGGTCAGGCAGGAGGCTCTTTCCCCTGCTCCGACCACAGCTCCGCCTCCGGCACCTGCCGGGGCTGCCTGCAAGGACAGGGAAACGCCGGATGAGGGGCCCCAGCGCAGCAGTGCCGCTCTAGGCAGCTTCCAAAGCAGGCTCCACCTCAGCCTCAGCAGCCCCAGCAGAGCCCCTGAAGGCTTGCGGCCTCAGACCCACCCCTTCTCTCAACATCAGCTACAATACTGGCGCTCTTGCACCTCAGATTCTTGGGTGCTTGCCACTGTACACACCGGTTACGCGCGGGTCCCTTATAAGGGATCACAGTTACATCCATGAGCGACCCTCTCCAGGTCTTGGCCCTTTTCACGTCCTTATGCAAGCTATTTCACTCAATGTTTTTCCTTCTTTATGCAAGTCAAGGTTGTTATAATAGTACAAAACACTAGTGGAGGCTGTGAGTAAATTGTTGATGCTCATAATGCATCAGAATAGAAAAATACAACATGTCTAAAACTTTTGCACAGCAGTGTGTGTGTGTGTGTATATATACAAGTATATATATATATATATATATATATATATATATATATATATATATATATATATATATATATATATATATATATATATATATACATACAGTACAATGTTGCATTACCTTTATACTTCAATATTTAGTTTGAACCTGTTCAGTTTTTCTTTATATCTGTAGATGGTCTAACTTCCTACTGTGTTTGAGTTCTCTCATTTGTACTTCTGTATTATGTAATTTTGCTTAAGAAATTTGTAGTGCCACCTGTTAATGGATGTTCCAAATAACATAGGGTGTCGTAGAAATAATGTTTTACCACTGGGCTTATTTAATTTGCAAGATTGAATTCACTTGGAAGGGAAAACAGGCATACTTAAATCAAGCACTTAAAGGTGAAGCAAAGATTTGCAATAAACACAGATTGTTTAAAAATGTCAGAGATTTGTCAACACTTTCTTATATTAATATATATTTTTTAATTATTATTTTGTTTGTTTTGTTTATGAGCTAAACTGCATTTACCAGTAAATAGAGTCACAGATTCTAATACTGGTACAAATATAATATTCTTTACCTTTTTTTTCTTCTTTCACACCTACATTTGAATAGCACTGTTGTCTGGTGTCCAAGATTTTTTTAAATATGAAGATATGTAAAGAATGCTTTTATGAATAAAATACATTTTGATATTAATTAAACTCTTATTGCCTCTTGCTGGCTTCTTTAAAAATAATCTAGTAAAGTTTTATGAACATGAATTTTATTTATGAAATGAATAAAACCCATTATCTTGGTACTACTAAAGTGTAACTGGTACAGTATCATTAATTTAAATGCTGTTTCAATAAACACAGCTCTTTAGAAAAAATGGGCTACTTTATCATTGTAATGCAAATCAATGCACAACTCCCCAGCAGCCTCACAAAGTATAATTTGTGAGTTCTTTTTTTATAGATGATTTAAGAATATGTGAAGTATATTTTTAAGAGTAAGCCTCTTCAAGTTACATTTTCTTATTTATTTTTTTTGACATATTTACAATCACTCTAAGTGATCCTTATTGCAGTTCTAAAATACTGTGTTTTTATAATTATTTTTAAAATTGCTTTTACCTGAGTTAGCAGTACTGTTAAAAAAAAAACCAAGGTAACATAACACAGTTGTATTAGTAGTACATTGAAAGGGTTTAAATTAAAATTGTACCTTCATTTGTTGGATTTATCAGGCTGTTCTGATATTGTTGTCATATTTAAATAATATTGACTGTAAGCAAAATGTAAGCAAAATATCCACCCTCTGTTCCTACTCACACAACAGTATTTTTAGAAATGATTTAACTGTAGTATGTTTTTTGCCCTGTTCTGTGGCAGGTTTATCTTGTATTACAGTGTGCAGTATGTTATGTTAAGTAATACTCACAGAAACGACATGGACGAGTTTTGTATTATATGTAAATAAACAGGATAAGAAATAATAAACACTTTAGACAAATTTATAATGTATGGCATCACAGGAAGCTAAACATCACCCACTTGTAATTGCATAGATTTCAAATTGTAGTTGAACAGGTGAAATGTGGCTCTTTACTGATCTGGTGCACCCTTACATATTGTATTATGCTAAGAAAACAAGCATGTATATGTAACCAGGTACTTAAGTTTTGTCTAAGAATACATGTTCATCTAGATTAAAGAATACATATGAACACAGCACATTCCAAAACTCCATTGTACCATTTGATTAGAATATTTTTATGAATAGATAAAGTATGCTAAAGCCTCAAGGGGCATAAAATGTAATTTCAATCTTTCCAGAAATATAGAATTAGAATTTCGGCAAACTGTAACTAATGGCAGCTGAAGCGAATTGTCAAGCATACTGTGGCAGAGCAGGTATCTTTAAGTGCCAACTGTTGGGTGCACCTATGCTGAACAAACATGGCCAATTAACCCCAATGTGTGGTCTGGTGGTTAAAGAAAAGGGCATGTAACCAGGAGTCCCCGTTTCAAATCCCAGCTCAGTCACTGACTCTGACTGTGTGACCCTGAACAAATCATTTAACCTCCTTCTGCTTCGTCTTTCAGGTGAGACGTTGTTGTAAGTGACTCTGCAACAGATGCATAGTTCACACCCTCGTCTCTGTAAGTCACCTTGGATAAAGGCATCTGCTAAATAAACAAATCATAATTATTTCCTGACCTGTCTAATCCATATCCTCAGCTCTTTGAATATTCCACACCATTTTTAATTTATAAGACTAGAATAATAACGCTGTTCAAAATACATTTTTTTTTACATGACTCCTTTATGCTGTTTATAATTATACATTTTAATTTGGAAGTGGTGGGTTAATTAATATAATCAATGATGTTTCAAACTGTTAACCATAACTAAAAAAAAGAACATTTCAGAAGACTAAGCGAACATTCAGAATAATTAAATTTAACAAAGAAAGAAAAAAAAAGCCAGCGTAATTCTCTCTAAATTAAATGTTAAGCAAACTTAATGAACCAGATGGCCAGGAGTTGCAATACATCACAAAGAATGTTCTCTGTAATTAAAAAAGGAAAAATGTTCCACTTAGGCAAACGCAATCCTTAAATTTACAATGACGAATAGTTAGTTGACTGTTAGGAAAATCTCAAGAATTTATAGATACCAGCCGGACTTTAGGAAACACCTGTAGTTAACAGTTTTCAAACACAATAACATTGAATACTGAAGTTATAATTCGGCATTCATTTCCCGACTTGCTAATGACAATTGTTCTTTGGAAGCTAGTCCATCAGGGCATTGAAACAAAATGCATAAGATAACTGTATTTAATCATGCGTTAACTCTAGCAATGACTAATTAACTCATTAAAAACATGTTTTTAACCATAACCCCTCTGTCAATCTCTCATTCACTCTCAGCAGATTTCCACATCATTTTACAATGTCCTAAAGCACTTGTTTCTGACATGTTAACAGCTATAGAGGAGTCACAAACGTATGGTGCATGTTATGTAAAGTCAAATAAAAATAAAAAAAAACAACATGGCATTTTGTCAGAAAGCATCATTTGGCAAGTATAGCGTAAGATTCCATTGGATCTTTGCATGTGAACAACCAGAAGCCAAACAGGCAGAACTAATACATTAGCTAATTCAGATGTGCTATGTGCATTTCAGTGATTTATACTTACATTATACTTGATCAAATTCTGCAATCTTGGAATTCTTATGATGGTACCTTGTGAAATTATGCACTTGATGTCCCCAAATATTAATCAGCACTTGTATGTATGATGTTGCATAGCTTCTTAAATACTGAATCAGCCCTAGTCTGTGCACACTGGCAAAACCATGCCACATACACAAGAACCAAGTATTGCTGAGTGGTTGTGTATGCAGGACAAAGCAACAAGCATAGCCCTGCATGCAATGCAGATACTTTGCAGTGCTTTTTCTTCAAAGTAAAAAATTAGTTCATTGTTTTTTTTTTAATTCCTGTAAAAGTAATACCTCTTTTTTTAAATTAAGGTCTTACTGGCTATTAGCACACGTTTGGGGTAGATAAGGAAGTGGTTTGCTCAGGAAATCTTCTCTCATGTGTGGAAATGCAGGTTGCCACTTAATTTTTGCAGATGACACAAATACGCTTCATTGAACATTAGCTATTGTAGTATATGCATTTGGAAACAATGCAAAGGAAAGGCAGCATTACGGTATGTGGGGCTCCTTGGTAGAAAAGAGATTATAATGCAAAAAAAAATGTAAATAAAATCCAGAGCTAATTTATCAAAGGCTGCAGTTCCGTAGGAGCAAGCAGCTGATGTGAATTCAGGATGGGAAATAACAATGCAGTTCTGGTTTATCTGTGTTGATAGGCACTTAATAACAACCAGTGCTTGCTCTGTTTCATAATTCATGAGGATGCCCATGCACTTTTAAAATGGGTTGTGAATTCATCTGGCAGGATAATGTAAACATGAAATGGTGTTCTTTTTATCTCTTGAATTCCATTACAAACACCTTTAGCTGTGTGTGTGGATGTCTGTTGTATACTGAATTAAATAAAAAGAACCAGCTGTTTTATTAATTAAGCTTTGCAAGGCTTTCCAGGCAAACACTTTATATAAAGATGGGTCAGTGTGAGGCAAAACTAAACAGTTCATTGCTTCTAAGAGTTGTATTTATTTATTTATTTATTTATTTATTTTATAAAAACCTTATTAATTCAAGTGAATGAACTAATGGGTCATCGTGCAAAAGAAAGGAGATACAGCCAGAGTCCAAGGGAATAAACTCTGATATGAATTTAAGGATGATATTCCAGAGAGGGAAACTGCTGTCTTCACATGCACTGTATGCGTCCTGTAGGTCTGTCTATTATATGACACACATTTTGTTATTTCCTTCTTTAAAACCCGGATTTGACAGACTACAGCGAAATCTTGTATTCGGCACTGTGACAGGCTTCCGTCGCTATCTGTCGCTATTGTTTCTTCAAATGGGTAGTTTTGTATTACTGCAGGAAAACAAATGGAATCATAATGAAAGTAAATGGTAGGGAAATTCCACTTGTCACATAATGCTAATTATTACCTGATAAACTGTTTAACAAAATAATAAATGTCTCTTAACTGTCAACATTAACTTAATAAATATTGGATTTACAGTCATGTTACTGTAATTTAGAGAGAGCAGAGGGCTACCATCTTTAATGAGAATGGCAAAGAAGCCTGTGGGACTTTTAATAAAGCAGTATTGCCTTAGCCTGCATGTGAGGGATTACCTACAGGTAAAATCATAAATAGTGGTAATATAAATGGTCTTTAAAAGGGGTATGCAATAAAAATAATGTCTTACCAATAAACTCAGCTAGTGCTACTGGGGATGATATATATATATATATATATATATATATATATATATATATATATATATATATATATATATATATATATATATATATATATATATATATCATCCCCAATGATATTGGGGATGATATAATGGTTATGAAATTGTATGAGTTGTGCACCTTAGCTATCATTTCTGTATAGAAATATTTTTTGGCTCTGCCTCCTGCATAGAATATAGAAAGTGATGCCTTAGGATTTTCTATCTCATTCACAACAGACAAGTACAAATAGTTTCAGATTTCAAGCATCAAGAGGCTTTCCTGATAGCACTATTTTAAATCAAATTAGGAACTAGAGACCTTCATTTTCCAACAGTTAAGGAATAATTTGTCCTTGTAGCAGGGATGTCAAGGAATCTGACTAAGGGGGATGTACATTCTGCGAAGCTGCAAAAATTGTGCAGCATCCAATCAAACAATTCCAGAAATTTGATGCACTGCAAAATGGGAGGAGAGATACAACACGGAAATGTTTTACCTTTTGGGAGGGAACTGAAGTTACAATTTTCACAACTCAAACTGACTTTTATTGAAATCAAAGAAATTAAATAAATAAATAAATAAACCAAAGCCTACAAACTGTAAAATATGTTACTCACAGTCACTCAACAACAGAGTGTTTATAAAACTTAATACAGAATTTGTACTATCCAATAGTGTACAGCAGACCCTGTTTTACACGACATCGCTTTGGACCAGAAAATTGTGCCAGATAATAAAGTGTGCTGGTTTACTGAGGTAAAATAAAATCTAATACAATAGTTTCCGTGAATAGGAACACCTGCTAAGAGAACACTTCACTTAAGAGAACACCCTTGTGGTGAAACAGATTGTTCCCATTGTAAATGCTCTGGCTAAAAGAACAGGAACTTCAGTTAAAAGAACACCTTCTTGGCAATGATAACAATTAAAATGGTTTATTTTTTCAAAAGTAACTTGTCATCGCAACAGTGTCTTGAGGCACATTGATTGGTTATTTAATCATTCAAGAACCGTCGTCACACCAATGGCTCGTTTTGTATTCTGATTTCCACAAGTGCACCTCATCGCTACAAAATTGCATGTAAACAAATGGCAAAACCTGCTGCTGTTTCTCTTGCTACAAAAAGTTGGAAATTGTTTGAGCTCTTAAAAAAAGCTGAATCAGATAAAGTCGCTGAGCAATTTGTATTTCCCTTTCTGGTGAGTTGCTTCACCATTCTGTGAAATAATGTTATGCATGTCTTAAATATTGCTCCTGTACATGTATTCATAATTAATCTAGAGCTGCTATTGCAGTTTTTAACGTGTGTAGGGGTGCTGTGTTAATTTATTTTGACAGTTAGTTAACATTAGTTTGTCTGTTACTTTATTATCATAGTTTATTAACATACACTTGCCTACTGCCGTTCTCTTACTTATTCAGTTCATTTCATATGTAGATGCACATGCATCATGACAAATAATACATATTTATTAATTTTTTTATTCATATTGTGTCTGGTGATCAACTCCGTCTTAGAGAACATTTCGCCTAAGAAAACACTTTGCTTGCTTCCAAAGGGGTGTTCTCTTAGCCAGAGATGACTGTATTGTACATAAAACAAAGGTATAAAACTAAGCATGGGGATAATCTCAACATTGTTCTGTAATGAATGGAGACATTGTTTTTACTTTGCTGAAGTGTACCTTAAACTAACCAGACAGATAGTAGATTATTCACTTCGCAGCAGAATGTATACTTGATTAATTAAGCATATGTTGTCTACACATTTAGTTGTTTAATTTTCAATCTCGAACATATCACTAAGGGCTAGAATACTATACAACGCCTTTTGCTTTCTATTCCAAATAAGTAGCATGTTTGTTGTAAAATCTCTGTGATAATCAACATTTTAAACAGCTTGCAGTAGCATATGGAAAAGCCATTTTTAACCACAGTGATACCATCTTGCGAGACTTGCTAGTCCAACAATCTGCTGCATTTGGAAACAACCCCTCATTATAATTAGCAGAGCAACATAAAATGTATTTCACCTATAAAAAAACAAAAACAAAACCAATGAAGAACTCATTCAAGCCAAAATAAAAAAAACAAAACAAAGTGAGGACATGCCTGGTGTCCCAATAATATACTATAAGTACTCATTTACGTTACATGTGAGGGCAATATATCCCTTGATTGTGATCATTAATTGAAAAAATCATCTTCGTTTCTGTGACCAATCATTAAATTAGAACTGTCCAACGTATTTTGTTCCATTAATTCAAACTATACTTGACAAGATTATCTTTCAGCACATTCTGAATAATTTCTCTTTCATCAGTTAATATAATTTGACAAAATGTGATGTTCAAATTGTTCTTAAGAAATATATATATATATATATATATATATATATATATATATATATATATATATATATATATATATATATATAATTTTTTTCACCAAATATGGATTTGATTTAGATTTTTCTTCTGTTCACTCACTTTGCATTTAGTTAATTGATAAATATAATCTATTAACATGTCTATTTTTGAAAGCATTCTTACTTTACAGCATTTTTTCACACCTGCCTAGAACTTGTGCACAGTACTGTATATATACCAGATCTCATTTTGGAATCTAACTTGCATTCATTCAAATGCAATGACAGAATGAATGGACAAATTGTACTGTTTCAAATGATGTGCTTTCTCATAAGTCAGCTGCTTATTTATGTTTAAACATACTGTATTTTCCACACTGACCAAGTTAATAAAATCTGCTTGATTTCAGATAAATGTATTAAATTAGACATTAGATGCTAAGTGAAAAAAAGTCACTTTCATTAAACATCTTGGGGGTAGATTTAGGGCTGTAGATGTATCTAACTCTGCGTTTTAGGTGTTCCGTCTAGCATCTAGTGAAAGAGCGACTTTATAAAGTGTCTAAATCCCCACGTTCATGTCCTGAGACGCCCTGCCCCGTCTATTGGCATCAAGTCGGGTTTTAGCTCATTACCATGTTTACATGTGATTTTCAAACATTTAGACTCTGTCTAAACAGTCATTTAGGCGTTGAAAGTTAGACCTGCTCCAACAGCGTGTAGAGCACATCTACAAAATGGGGATGTTCTGCACAAGGTAAGAGCGCAATGGCAGATCTACTATTAGAACTGGTGTGTGTTCGAGCTGCTCGGAGGAGAACAAAAAGACGAATTGTGATGTATAGAGAAAGGGTATATCGTCCTCAATTGGCGTATTTAGACATCCCTGAGGAAGAAGTAGTCAGATGCTTCAGATGCAACACAGAGGCTATATTAGATCTGTGTGAAAAACTTGGACCAGATTTGAAAAGTCCGACAGAATGTGGACATGCATTACCTATAGCAGTAAAGGTAACAGCTGCTCTTAGATTTTATGCCTCTGGGAGATTTCAGAGACTGATCGGAGATATATGCTGTGTGAGCCAGTCAGCAATATCAAAAATCATTACCGTAGTCACTGATGCCTTGGTGAAGAGAGCAGAACAATGCATACATTTCCCAAGAAATCCAGATCAGCAACGTGAGATGAAATGTGAGTTCTGTACAAAGGCCGGATTCCTACACGTCCTGGGAGCTATAGACTGCACACATGTTGTATTACGTGGCCCTTCAATCAACGGGAATTCTTACATTAACTGTAAGAATTTTCACTCCATCAATGTCCACATGATGTGCGATGCAGATCTGAAAATAACATATGTGGTGGCGAAATATTCAGGGTCATGCCATGACTCGTACATTTTGACCAGGTCAGGTGTAGGGCAATACATGGACTCTGAAGAAGTGTCTGGGTGCTGGCTCATCGGTAGGTCTACAGCAACATGTGTTTTTTTTGATCGTTAATTTAGGGCCTGAGTGTGATTATCATATGATTTGCTTTATTTAATTGTTGTGATACACAGGTGATAGTGGATATCCCCTGAAACCATGGCTGATGACTCCAGTGATGAATCCCACAACTCCTGATCAGGAGAGATACAACGCAGCACACCGTTCCACTCGCTCTGCCATAGAGAGAACATTTGGCATTCATTCAGGTGCCTTGACCATTCAGGTGGTTTGCTTCAATATAGCCCTGAAAAAGTCAGTAAAATCATCACAGCGTGTTGCATATTGCATAACATCCCAGTCATCCGCAATATAAACAAAATTGAGCCAGATGTCCCAGAAATAGCAGACGGGAGGCAAGAAAATTTAAGGGCTATACAAATTAGAAACAATGTAATTGCAAATGTTTTTGATATTTAGTTTAATATGTTTTGGTAGTAATAGATAACAAGCCTACCAAAACTTTTTTTTTTTCTTAATGAATATATTTCATGGACTAGCCTTGCAAGTT
This sequence comes from Acipenser oxyrinchus oxyrinchus, assembly GCA_030684275.1. Classification (NCBI taxonomy): domain Eukaryota; kingdom Metazoa; phylum Chordata; class Actinopteri; order Acipenseriformes; family Acipenseridae; genus Acipenser; species Acipenser oxyrinchus. The sequence goes on along the minus strand of CM060256.1, from coordinate 18,675,245 downwards.
CATTTAATTAAATACAAGTAGCCTAGAGGAAAGCCCACACATAAGAGTACAGTATTACAACTATTATAATAAACACCAATATGGCTTCAATAACATTATAATGGCTTTGACATTGTATTGTCATTTCTTAATTATGATTCATATTAGCCTTGAATTTTATATTTATCTAATACAAAAACAAAGTCGTCTCAATTAAGAGAGATTACTAAATGATAAAACATCTAACAAAACAGCCAATGACTCCTAGGTCGCACTCCCTGGTGTTGAAAAACAAATTCCATATTTATTTAGAAGCTACCTTTTGAGCAGAGCATTCTCCATTGTCATGTGACGCTTTTCTTTTGACTGTAGTAGGTTTGTCAGCTCCCTTTCCTTCTGCAGCGGGAGAGGCAGGCACTGCACTTTGAGTTACAGTTCCAGAATTACCACTATTGGTGGACTCCCTTATGGCCACAGTGAGGTCTTTAATTGCTGCGACCATTGAGCTTTGTGGTTCGTTCAGCTCAGAAAGATTCATGTTGATGTTGTGGTTCGTTCAGCTTAGAAAGATTCATGTTGATGTTGAATCTCATTTTGACGCTGCTGTTCATATGAACATGAGCTCACTGTCTTATTTATGCTGGCTAATGATGTGAATAAAGATGCTAAATGTGTGGTCAGTATAGTTTTTAATTTTGTGTGGTGCTCTAACAGATATGTCTCAATGTGCTCTTCATCAGGAATGGGTCTGTGTGGGGTGGCTATTTCTTGAACGTCAGTTGGAGGGGGTGACACATGGTTTTCTGGGGGGTCTTCATCCTCGTTAGGAACATCCTCGTGGGGTTCTGGACTGGTGGTCGTTTCTGTAAATATGGTTTCTATTACCAAAATATGAATTTAGTGATGTACAGTAGAATCTATAAAACAACATTAGGAATCTGAGTTGTTGGTGCAATTCACATGCAATCATGGAGCAACATCACAGTCAGTGTGTTACAGACTTACAAATGTGGCCCAGGTGATATCATTTTTAAAATTATTCAATGTTATAACCGTTCCATTGAGAAATAAGCTTAAACACTGAAAAAATGACGCACCATGATAACACATTCCCAGTTGTATTAGATTTGCATTATATTACTTAAGTTAGTGTTAGCAAGCTAAACCTAAGTGGATACTGGATTTGGCATTTTCATTTGCAATAACTACACTTTTTACACATCTCATTTTTCCACAAAACTATTTACTATTTCACAACATAATTTCATTGTTAGACTGGGTTTACTGCAACAGACGGGGTGGAGGGAATCTCAGCACAAGATAATGGCTTTGTTGAAAACACATCAAAAGCAGGTTCTTTGTTTGAAACAGTAAGACTTCGCAAACTCCTTGGAATAAAAAAGAGAGTCTACAGCATGCTATGGCGATCTGTTGTTTTTTTGTTTTCTTTAATGGGAGGTTCTGTAAGCACTTCAATCCATTTACAAGGTTTCAAACTTGTGCGTTCTCACCCAACTGAACCGATACAGTGTTTCAGATTTGCTGCTAGTTCTGACTACACATCTGTGTATTCATGGGTATATACACCATATCAAATAAAATTGACACTTTACTGTTAATTTATTAAGGTAGATTGCCTAAGCAAGACTTGTAAATCAAATTATTAATAGGTTAGTTGTAGCCTACTCTATGAAATAGACCTAATCGCAAGACCTGTAAAATATGTATTTGTGTACAAACGTATTGCTTAGTGGCACAGATACAGTAATAGAAGGGCATGCATTGATTAATCTAATTTAATTTGCGACTTTTAATTTACCATTTTGATTTTGCGTATCAGCAAATATGTCTACTCCAGCAATCCCTTCCAAATTGATGCGTGGAAAGGTGCTGAGGGCTTTTTCCTCGAGAGGGGTCAAAGATAATGTCTAAGTGTTGTCACTGTTCCTATTTGACTTTGGATTTTGCCTGATGTCTCGCCATCTCTTTTTTATTTCTTCTGCTTGTTTAGTGGGGGTAATCGCATTTACCTTAAAGTCCATATGTCACCTATTTCACATTGCAATCTGATTATATTTTATGTAGCTACACTATAAGAGTTTTCTAAATATATATATACAGTATATAATTAATACTTTTGCGCTGTAACTATAAGCTTGTTTTGAGTGCTTCCGCCAAAAAGCCCTGATTTCGAATCTTGACATCTGTGACGTCACTAGGGGAAAACACGAACCATAAACCATAAACAAAGCGATCATACATACAGACCTATTTCACAATGGTTAAACTGTATCAAAAATATATTTCACATCAGATAGGCACAAGAGAAAGCATTGCATAAAAAAAGTACTGTATTCTGTGAAAGTAAAATTAACGAGTTTGTCAGTGCACAATGCAATGATGACTTCGTACAACACGGAGCACGGAGACTAAAGCTTTTGTTTGTTGGTTTCTGGCAGGTACACATTTTATTTTTTCTCTTTTGTAAGACACTGGTGCACAAGTTCACAAACACACACAGACCTTTACAAAGACTGTTCACTAAGACAATCATCAAGTGACCATTGATTCATTTTCCCCTGACAACAGAGGAACCATTTAGAAAACGCAATACTTTTTTTAAATTTTTTTTTTTACCAGCCTTAAATAAAAAATTTCATACCATTTTTTCTATGTGAGATATGGACTTTAAGTAAAACTGATTCCCATTGTCTGTTTGCAATATTAGAATCTGTCCTGCTGGTTTGATATAAAGTAATACGTTCATTTACCAATACTTCACTCTCCTCTTTAGAGAAATCTGGTCTCTTGCATTTGCCTGTTTTATGAGATGTTGTCCCAGACGGTCCAGCTTCATTGATGCTTGCCGTTGTCTGTATCTGCTAGTAGCAACAAGCGAAGCCAGAACAACGTCTAAAACCTAGACGAAACGCATCACCTCCTCTGCATAAATCTGCATAAATTGTAATATGCAAAAGTAATTTACATAGACAGCTAGCTGACTAATGTCTAAATATTTGAAAATCACTCCCTTCTCTTGACGTCTACCTCTGATGCTAACCTATGAGAGAGGTTGGGTGTCGATGTCATGAATAGTAAACGTAGACGTCGACGAACGTCATTCATCCAAGTCATTTTTGAAAATCTCGACGAAAATGTAGTCGTCGAAGAAGACGTGTAACTTTAGACGTTTGACTAAAATTTAGTCGCCCTTGAAAATCTATCCCGTTAAGTCTGTTTAAAAATGATGAATGCATTTACTGAAACCGATGTCTTTGTCCTTGGTTTTCATAGCCTTAACTGAAGTTCTAATTTTCTTGAATGTTTTAGGGTAAACTATTTGTGACAAAGGACCAATTTTCCCAGTTATTCTTGATATAATTTCAAGTGAATGGCTCTTGGCCATGCAATATATTAAAGCCCTTCATCAGCCTATTATCACTTTTTAATATTGAGCCATAATTGGATCATTTTTAGTTCTGAGTAAGTACAGTCAGAAGGTCATATATAACAGGCTTGAAACTATATGTAATAATAATAATTGTCTTACTGAAGTCATTTCTGTACAATTCAAAAAGAGCCATTTGAATTGGACCTTGTGGCAAAGTGGTTTGCAGTGCGCAGGTGTAGAAGTGATGCAATGCGTAACAGATGACAGACAACAAAGTTCACGATCCAAACAGTTCTTTATTTGTTTTTATAATCCTGATCGTTTGGCGACCATAAATAATAATCTGAGGCAATACACAGCAATGTGTATTGCACAGTTTTAAACCACATGTTACAGTCACAAAATACACAGTGTAAACACACACAAAGACACAAACACGATTACAAGTCCAGAGTGAGTGCTAACGTGCAATTGGTGAAATACAATTTATTCATGCACAGTGGTGAAGTGTTGTCCGGGTTGGTGCTGGCCTTAAGCGACAGCTCCCGGTACATGTTAGCCGTCTAATAAGAACATGGTACAATTAGAAATGACAAAACAAACAAACACTAAACACCACCACAGCTATACATATTAAAGGCACAATTTTGGAGAGGAATACAGTATTTTTTAATGGTATAAAATAAGCAAGAAACTACCAAGAAGAACCATGTAACTTCTCCTTGGCCCGAAAACAAGTTGTTATAACTGGTTCCAGTATGTTAACCTAATTTAAATGGATTTAATTTACTGTAGCTCATGAAATGCAATTGTGTAGCAAAACAATCCAACGATTGTGAGACCTGTGATTTGTATGCTTGGTATACTTTACAGATCTTCCTTTAAACATCATGATTGTGATGTGCTAAAATATCACAATGGATGTGGGCATTATGATTCATTATCAATATTTTGTGAAGAGGCTGCAGCCATGGTTAATAAGCAGTGATGACTTTGTAATGGATATCCTCCTAGCAGTCGATGGGTTAATAATACCGACATAAGCATAAGGCATGTACTTACCTCAGACTTTTTTCATTGAACCGTGAGATTACCATTAAATTCTATGGGAAACCGTATGCTGTTTTGCAAGACAGGCTATTCTCTAACACAGTATATTGTATTTTAGCAGGTGTTTGTTTTCCTGATTTAATGTAAATCACATATTTTTTCCTAGATTTAACCACAGATTTTGCTAAACACATAAATGTTAAAGACACATTCTTTCAAGTCAACTAGTTTTGTACTTTCAGATATAAAATGTTGAAAACCAGTATCGTAAAATTCAACATTTAAAATCAGTCCATAAATCTTTTTTTAAACTTGTTGAGTCAACATTTAGCTAACATTTCTAACAAGTAAATCAGTTAAATACATGTAACTTATATATTAGTGCTTTTTTTTTTACACTTCGCGCCCCATACATGGAAGCTGCATTTCAGCTCTGTTCACTGCAGTTTTACTGACACTCGCCACTTCAGACATTATTTGTCTGGTTCTACAAGCCCAAGAGCGATCGTCAACGGCTCATTTGAAAGGTAATAACTTGGATTAATTAGCTGCCATTTATGTATTTATTTAAAATGTATATCCGTTAAAAATAATAATAATAATAATTTTTACTGCATCTTTAGTCATAGTCGGCCCCCCTTACTGACTCTCCTCGTCCCCCGGGGGGCGCGCCCCGCCACTTTGAGCACCACCACTATAACGGCACTTCGGATCCTTGGGGGCAGCGAGTGGTCAGTCACTGAATCTCCATGAGCTTTGGATCTCCTCTTAGTGTCTGATGAGGTGTCTTTGAACTGTGAGGTTTGCGTTTTAGTTGGCTGACAACTTCTGGATTACGCGCATTCACATAATTTTACAGAAAACCTGTTTTTGGTTAAATAGGCTTAGGCCTATCTTTTTTTTCTTTTCTGATCTTCTTTTATTATTTTATAATATATTTTGATGTAGAGTCTTCAGCTGCATTTTGCCTTACAAGAATGATATGATACAAAGATATGCAAGCCTTTAAAATATATTTCTTACCTCTTATTAGCACTGGCAGCATTAGAATTGATCCCCATTTTCTTGTTCAAGATATACAGTACTGTGCAAAAGTTTTAGGCAGGTGTGAAAAAATGCTGTAAAGTAAGAATGCTTTCAAAAATAAACATGTTAATAGATGATATTTATCAATTAACTAAATGCAAAGTGAGTGAACAGAAGAAAAATCTAAATCAAATCCATATTTGGTGTGACAACCCTTTGCCTTCAAAACAGCATCAATTCTTCTAGGTACACTTGCACAAAGTCAGGGATTTTGTAGGCATATAGTCAGGTGTATGATTAAACAATTATACCAAACAGGTGCTAATGATCATCAATTCAATATGTAGGTTGAAACACAATCATTAACTGAAACAGAAACAGCTGTGTAGGAGGAATAAAACTGGGTGAGGAACAGCCAAACTCAGCTAACAAGGTGAGGTTGCTGAAGACAGTTTACTGTCAAAAGTCATACACCATGGCAAGACTGAGCACAGCAACAAGACACAAGGTAGTTATACTGCATCAGCAAGGTCTCTCCCAGGCAGAAATTTCAAGGCAGACAGGGGTTTCCAGATGTGCTGTCCAAGCTCTTTTGAAGAAGCACAAAGAAACGGGCAACGTTGAGGACCGTGAGACGCAGTGGTCGGCCAAGGAAACTTACTGCAGCAGATGAAAGACACATCATGCTTACTTCCCTTCGCAATCGGAAGATGTCCAGCAGTGCCATCAGCTCAGAACTGGCAGAAAACAGTGGGACCCTGGTACACCCATCTACTGTCCGGAGAAGTCTGGTGAGAAGTGGCCTTCATGGAAGACTTGCGGCCAAAAGCCATACCTCCGACGTGGAAACAAGGCCAAGCGACTCAACTATGCACAAAAACACAGGAACTGGGGTGCAGAAAAATGGCAGCAGGTGCTCTGGACTGATGAGTCAAAATTTGAAATATTTGGCTGTAGCAGAAGGCAGTTTGTTCGCCGAAGGGCTGGAGAGCGTACACGAATGAGTGTCTGCAGACAACAGTGAAGCATGGTGGAGGTTCCTTGCAAGTTTGGGGCTGCATTTCTGCAAATGGAGTTGGGGATTTGGTCAGAATTAATGGTCTCCTCAATGCTGAGTAGTACAGGCAGATACTTATCCATCATGCAATACCATCAGGGAGGCATCTGATTGGCCCCAAATTTATTCTGCAGCATGACAACGACCCCAAACATACAGCAAAAGTCATTAAGAACTATCTTCAGCGTAAAGAAGAACAAGGAGTCCTGGAAGTGATGGTATGGCCCCCACAGAGCCCTGATCTCAACATCATCGAGTCTGTCTGGGATTACATGAAGAGAGAGAGCAACTGAGGCTGCCTAAATCCACAGAAGAACTGTGGTTAGTTCTCCAAGATGTTTGGGCCAACCTACCTGCCGAGTTCCTTCAAAAACTGTGTGCAAGTGTACCTAGAAGAATTGATGCTTGATGCTGTTTTGAAGGCAAAAGGTGGTCACACCAAATATGGATTTGATTTAGATTTTTCTTCTGTTCACTCACTTTGCATTTAGTTAATTGATAAATATAATCTATTAACATGTCTATTTTTGAAAGCATTCTTACTTTACAGCATTTTTTCACACCTGCCTAAAACTTTTGCACAGTACTGTATCTATTTCACTTTAATGTAGAAAGCTGTTGTATAAAAAAGATCTTCAGGTTTACTGTACATCAAGTAATTAAGAGCGTATACATACATTGATTGGCTCTACTTTTTTTCCCTGTGAACTAGCTTAACCAACTCCTGAACCAGCACAACTAGTTGAAAACCATAAAATTACCTGATAAACAGCTGCTGCAAAATAGCAAGTGAATACTCCCTTTCATGAATAATATCCCATCAACAAACATATTGTAAATGGTGCAAACCAAAAACGTGTATCGTAAGAAAATGCAGTGAAAACAACTATAAACTAAACTACTGTAATTTTCTGTCAGTTTGTTCAACCAATTTATACTCTTTTTGTGCATCCTGTACATCTGTAAACCAGGTAAACCAAAAGAAAAGCACATTCTAAAAGCAAATGCTTTTTCAGACAGAAAACCTCTTATGGTCTGTTGTTTCCACAAACACATCAGACACCATTTCCAAACAGACACCAGGAGGCTGTGTGGTCCAGTGGTTAAAGAAAAGGGCTTGTAACCAGGAGGTCCCCGGTTCAAATGCAAGTCACTTAACCTCCTTGTGCTCCATTTTTCGGGTGAGACGTAGTTGTAAGTGACTCTGCAGCTGATGCATAGTTCACACACCCTAGTCTCTGTAAGTCGCCTTGGATAAAGGCATCTGCTAAATAAATAACAAAAACCCTACTGCACCCCAGTTTTAAACTAGAAATACTCTGTGTCACAGAGTGCATTCACTGATTGCACACCAAGCCACCTGGTATATAAAAGAATGCTAGAAACATTGCACATATTTTAATTTCACCCACAGCCTTAATGAGGCTGTGGGTGAAATTAAAATATTTACCCAAAACAAAATACTGTATATGTTGAATGTTAGGCAGTAAAATTTAATAAAACCTTCTTTTTCAGGTTATTTGAGGTTGCATTTCTTGGCATACAATTACTAGCTGTGGATTGAGGAGTATCATTAGTGGAATAAATGTGTTCATCGACCCAAATAACAGCTTAGCTGACCTAATTAAAACAACAATAACAAGACCAATACACAAAAGTGTGTATTTATATAGTGACTGTCATGCCAAGATATCCCAAAGTGCTTACATAAATAAGACCAATCCTAACTTAAAGTGCACTATGGAATATAGCCAAACTAAGATGCATTTTTTATATTTGTTAATTTCAGTAAATGATGACGGTTCTCTTAATATATCTATTTTTTCATAAATCAACAGATAGGAATACAATCTTGCATGCCGATAGTGATCATCCAAAACATTTGATCAAAAATATACCATATGGACAATTTGTACGGCTAAAATCAATATGTAGTGATATGTCTGACTTAAAAATTAAAGCTAAACACATGCAGGCTCACTTTCGATCTAGGGCTTATAATAACTTAATTGAAAACACTTTTAATAGAACTGAAATTAAAAAACGTAGTGAGCTTGTAGAAACTATGAAGATGAATGAATTGACTACACAAGAAATAATAACTTTTGTCACAGAGTATAATTATATCTCCAATGACATTCAAAGAATAATGTAAGGTTGTGGGCGCTTTACCTTCTATGCAGTAGTGTGGATGAAAGGATGACACACACACCGAAGGGTGAAGTACACTGGCTGCATTTACTTGTTTTCTTGTTTTATGGAGTTCACAGAACAGTCTTATTTTACAATCCAGGTACTCCATGATTCAAACTCAACAATATAGAATAGTAAACTCACTGTGGAACCCAACTAGTAAATAAAATAATAACAGCTACAGCTCTGTCCTCTTTCCAGCCCTCCTCCTACTACGGACCCCCCTACTGTCAAAAAACAAGCATACTTCACTAATAGGAGGCTGTGAGGTCCAGTGGTTAAAGAAAAGGGCTTGTAACCAGGAGGTCCCCGGTTCAAATCCCAGTTGTAAGTGACTCTGCAGCTGCATGCATAGTTCACACACCCTAGTCTCTGTAAGTCGCCTTGGATAAAGGCGTCTGCTAAATAAACAAATAATAATAATAATAATAGCAAAACACGTAATTGAAAACTACAGGTTAGAACTGTGTCAGCCAACCTTTTGTCATTATTAATGTCCCACAATAATCTCGAAACATTGGCAGATATTAGAATGTGATCCTCAACTTCGGCCCTTCGTTACCTCTCCACCTAGATGTTGTTTCAGACGTGGTAGGAATATTAAGGATGTGTTAGTCGCTTCTATGTATAAATCAATACCATCTAATGACAATTGTCTTACTAAAACAGTACATGGTGACTTTCATTGTGGAAGATGTGTTCATTGTTCTAACACACACACAATACTAAATATTTTGATCATCCACACTCTGGTCGTAAATACATGATACAAGGTTTTATCAGTTGTAATACAAACCATGTGGTATATATGCTTAAATATCCTTGCGGCTTAGTTTATTTAGGACAAACAAAAATACATTTAAAACTATATATACCAGAACATGGCTACAATACAAAATAACAATATAGATTATGCACTAGCGAGACACTATAAAGCCATGAACCACAGCTCTGCCTCAAGTCCTAAGTTTATAGGGCTGGAAAAAAGTCTCAGGGGTAGATGTACTAAAGTGTTGCGGCTGTAGCAATGGTTGCAAACCAGCTGTAAATGAGTCGGAAGTCTAGGGTGAAATGTACTAAACAAGCGTGTTAGCGACTTTTTAGGGAATGCTCTTCAGCAGCAGTTTTTTTTTGCAGTTCAGCCTTAGATGAATATGTAATTATGGGCGTTCCTGCATAAATTCGCAAAAATGGGGTAGAGATGAGGGTTCTCAAATATTATAATGAGATGTACTAAAGCTGCCAGCAATTGCGACACTTACAATTGCATCAATTTGTTAAGAACTTTTAAAAGCATGTTATAAACAGTTGCAATTGTCGTTGGCATTTCCCAGTCTGCTTTATCTCATGCGTTGCCAGTTGTGCTCAATGCATTTTTGAGGCGAACACCCAAATACCTATTTTTCCCTAAAAGCAGTGTGTACTTACAAGCCTTGAAAACAAATTTCTATCACATTTCTAGTTTCTCCAACATGTTGGGAGCAATAAACTGCACGCATGTGCCACTAAGTCCTCCAGCTCATTCTGAGCATCTGTATAGGAATAGGAAACACACCTATACTATTAATGTGTAGGTGGTTTGTAATTATGCACAATTTAGCACTGCACCACTGACTGACTTAAATAAAAACTGACAGTATTCATTTGGCTTATAGGCTACTCATGATAATACGAACTAGTTGTTTAAGTTAACTATGTAATATGATCTGTAACATATAGCAGAATATATGGCTGTATTTTAAAGTGTTTTAATATGTCAGTGTTTGAGATTAATTATTGTATAATTACACTATGTATGGACTAACAATGGATTCTAAAACCATTTTCAATTAATGAATGCTATGTTAGGTGCAAATTATCATCTGTAACTTTAAATAATGTCTGTGGCTATTAACCAATTAATGATTAACTATTGGATTGATTGGTGTCCTATATATATGATCAAGCTGTGTTTTCTAATTGACAATCGCTGCAACACCTGATGAAGAAACACGTTGTGTTTGTTTCATGTTTTGTTTTAATAAATAATAAAAGGTTTTTAAAACAAAAAGTGTAAGAGGAATCTGCATATAATTATTAGCGGTCAAGTCTGAAAGAAGAAGAGATTTTTGAGTGTGCAACCAACCTCGTCTCTATGAGCGTCATCGAGCAAAGTGTGCATGGTTCATATGTCATTGCTGTTAAATACTTTTTAACTCTACAGAGACATTGATATATACGATGTTTTTGGAAAAAGCTTTGTTGTGCATGAATGCCTTCAAGATTGCTTTACAAAGATATCAATGAATTCAATTCAATTAAAAATATTACTCTCTGTTCGTCACAACTGCACCAGGAAGAGCCTGACATCTAAGAAGCGAAGTCTGTTTCACAGACAATATGTTGCTAATTACTGTACATCAAGCAAGCATTGATTTTTTTTTTTATATTCTGTGGCAGTGATTGAACTGACCTATCACTTAAATGTTAGCATTAACATTAACGTCTGCACACAGTACAATAGACAATTATTCAAATCCATGTATCGACAATCACAGATCATCATGAATATTTAGGAAGTCAGCCCTTACAGTCAGATATTTCACGGTCTATTGCATGTAAATGAGATAGGATTATGCATGTTCTCAAGGTCAAGTTGTGGAGGGTTACCATGTGGTATCATAAAATTAGATTTTTTTTGTGAGGTTCATCAGGGTTTAAACTCGCTGTCAGCAGAGATCTTTAAACCTCTACTGTTAAAATATGTAATTAGTCCAGCTCAGCATTATAAAACTGGAGACTGAATACTGGTCCCCAGTTGAACTTCTTGCACTGGCATAAAATTCCCTTTATGTTGTTCAGATTTTTTAGACTTATTTCCATAAAATGAATGTCCATATTTTTTTCTTTAAGCACATTAACCAGCCCATGCTGTAGTTTGGTGTGTGTGTTTTGTTCAATCTTTGTTTTCTTCTATTTCATTTAGCTGTTCCTTATCTACTGTTATGTGTCTACTCTTGCTGGTGCACTTATTTTATTTATTTATTTTTTTCAGATGGACTGCTGTCTTCACTCAGAAAGTTGGAGTTGTACCAGTTACGTGGAGTTTCATCCCCAAATACAGTATATTAAAGGAAATAGGTCAAATGCCACTCTTTTTAGCTGTGGTTTTGTAACTAATAACAAATAAAATGGCAGTTTGTCAATTTAGAATGTAGTGGTAGATAGATAGATAGATAGATAGATAGATAGATAGATAGATAGATAGATAGATAGATAGATAGATAGATAGATAGATAGATTCATTAATTCATTGTATCATTAAGCATCATAACCATAAAGGAACAATATTTTGTCCTGGTATTAAGATACTTACAAAGGGTTCTGACCCTCATGTTTGGATTAGCACTGAGTAAGGTGTTTATGAACCTTGAACACTGGGTTAACAGAAGTATGGATTAAATTAAATAGCAGAAGAGATAAGACTCTGGAAGTTGATATATAAACACCACTTCTTGTACAGCGACAGTGCTCTGTCATAATCGTTTTCTATCAACACCGTACTCATAGGTCAGAAGTCCAGATAAAATTAACAAAGATATATACTCACACAGTGTGCATAGCATCACTGAAATTAAATCCTGATTTTCTTTAACATTTGCATCTAATTACTGTGATTCACAATCCATTTGAAATATACTAGGGACTTGAATGACTTGCTGAGATTTGATCAGTTTCTTTAATTTCCACCTCTGTTTCTTTAGAAATCAATAATGCCGCAAATCAGTCGAGGAAAATGCATGTCCTTTCATTAATCTCAATGCAGAAAGCAGTTTAATTAAAATATTCAAAAGCTTATAATTAAAGCAATCATCCAATCTGATTGTACATTTTCTTAATACTTTTTTTCATAAAACCCACAATCAATTATTTCCAGAATATAATGCACTGTCTGAGCAATGAATGCATTCATCTTTCTCCTTTAACTATTACAAACTGTTGAGTGAAAAATGAGACTTCTCATATTTTTATGGTGGTGTGTGACTGAATTGCATGTCTGGCCTCAAAAGTACAAATGGCTTCATTTTCAAAAAAATGGAAAAAGAGATTGCAACAGTGTAATCTTCACAAGGGTTAATTCTTTCCATTAGATCCGCTTAGAAAAGCAACATTCTAAAATAATGGGATTCTCTTGAGTTATATATGGTATAGAACATTTACATTCAATTCTACAGTCAATTAATTCTTGAAACAAATGCCTTTAATAGCAACGCTGCTATTTCTACCAACTCACTCATTGCCTAGGGTCCCAATGCCATCTACTTTATAGTCAGAGCAAAGTTGAAGTTTCAGAAAAGTTGCATTTCAGATTTGGCATATATGCCCCATGCTAAGGATTAGAGTTTTGATTATATGTCAAGAAGAAGTGGCTTCAAGTTATTATTGAAGGTGTATGCCAATCATATAATCCAGTCTTCTACTAATAGCTTTGCATTTTTAAAAGGTGTTAAAAACAGGTAATTTAACATTGTAAATTGGATTGTAACACTGCTCTTTGCACGCATTGATTATGTTAATTGTTTTTCTTTAATGTCAGGAGTAGTAAAGTCAGCAGTTTTACAACTGCCATGCCTTTACCATTGCTCCCTCCTCCATGAGATTTCTTGATAATAACTATTTATCAAATTAGCCTTTCAAAGGTTATGGGTACACAAATGTGTCAACAAGGTACAAGCTCCAGCACATTCGAAGTATAGGAAATAAGAAGTCCAATACTATTTTCAATAAAAAACTGTTTTGAATATTCTTTGAATCTTGCAGGCAGACTAGAATGATTCTGTTTAGGGTATGTAGCAAGGCAAATATGTCTTCTTTATTTTACCCATGGAAATTGAGTGCTATGGAGACTTAGCATACATTTACAAAGTTACATTTTAAATAATGTTATACTAGCAATTACCCATATTCATTGGACTTGAAGGAGAGTATAAAACAAGTTACACTCTTTCCTGTTTGTCTCTTCATATAAACACATGTAAGCATTGCAATGCAATTACTTTGAGTTTCAGCAGAAGCTAACTGGAGAAGATCTCTTTGAGTTCCATCACTTTACATCTGAGTTTTACAACACTTGGTTCATCAGTTAGTTAGCATGCCTTCAAGAGATGTGTATTCCCCCTTTAAAAAGCTCCCAATACGTTTACACAGAGCTGTTCTCCTTGAAAAGGGAGTAGCGGCACATTACTGATATTGTGAACCCACAGGGAGTGTAGCATTGGCCTTTGTGTGGTTTTATGAAGAAAAATAGACTGGGGTTAGTTGGCCTCATCATCTTGCTTCAGTGACCCCTACTGGTTCATCACCCGACGAGCCCAGGCAGAGACTTCCCACTAGGGTTCAAAGGCTTGGTGACATCTATTGCCTAGGTGCAGCGAATGAAAAGAGGCAATTGGCTGACTGCAGGAACAGTTGCTACTTAGAGCTACTTATGTCAAAATTAATTTAAAAACAGTGCCCTGTGATTGGTGAATGTATGTACAGTGGTAGCCATGGCCAGCTATTCACCTGTCGCAAGACTGTCGCAGTTTTGCAATCCTGTTTTTTCTGAGTGGCATTGAATCAGCTGCACATCATCAGTCCAGCCACCAGTTAGCAAAAGAAAGCAGAAATGCATTACACCCGACAGCTGGGAGCTATGTGGTCTTAAAGACTAGACTTTAAAGACAATCGTGCATTTTGTCAGAGTACAGCAAAACTCCACATGGTTAGGAGTTTTGCTCTGAAGTAAATTTACTGTTCACACTCGTTCAAATAGAGGAGTTGTAGTCATTGTACTAAAATTAATAATAGCAGGACAGTGGCACTGGAACCATTTTTAAAGTGGGGGTGCTGAAAGCCATTGAACAAAACTGTAACCCCTATATATGATGGAAGTCATGCAAAGCCTAGTTCCAGCACCCTTGTAGTACGGTGTATAAAAAGTGCTTACAAGTATAAATACACCCTTTTTTAAGCATACCGATGAGCAATCCAGCAAGAATCTGAAATTATCTACAGCGTCCTTGTTAATATAAATATGTATTTATACTACCAGTACAGTAGGCTACTTGTACACTTCCAGCGAAAAGGGTTCACTATTGTGAATCAAATGATTATACAGTCCAGTTAATTTTGTATTTGTTAATATATGTATGGAAATGAAAATGAAATTTAATAATGCACTGAAGTCCAGTGACAATCGAAAGCACAACAGCTGATAGTTTTAAGATGGCAATAATCTTGCAATGTAATCAGGGTTTGTAAAATCAAAGTCATACTGTATACGTTATGCACATTCATCATAACTTTTGTCCCATGAAAATACAGTCATCAGTTTTTGTTTTGTTTATGCACAGAGGTTACAATCACAAGAAATACCAGTTTGTACTTTATCATTATCCCTGGTCACTCCAGGCATACAACACTTTTGGTGGATTTCCAAGCAAATGATACTTAGCATACCAATGTGCTAGTAAATGAACATACAGTTTGAAACCTTTACAGCGATGATTACATTTCATAAAAGAAACAACACGGTGCATCACCTTCTAGCAACGAGTACATCCAACTACTGTTGGACTTAACTGTAGATATTGCAATGGTAACTTAAAAGTTGTTTTTGTATCTTATTTTTTAATTTGACCCTTGTTTTTGCAACCTAATTTAAAATTGCACAATTGGAATGTTGCCTCACCACTCTGTTCACCCGCTGTCAAACTAATACAGATTTCAGCGCTGAACCTAAGCAAAGGATGTTACCAAGCTACTGTACTAAGAACTTGCCTCATCTAACCCTGTGGAAGTGCAAAGGCCATTGCAGCATTCCATGTGTGTCCCCAACCAAGACTGGCAACCTGGTGCATGCAGAATCTTTGTGTTATAACAAAAATGTGTATTCCCAAAAATAGGTACTTATTTTTAAGTACAAAAAATAACATCTATTTTATATGTGTAGAACTGGTTATATAAAAGACACACTCAGACTCTGAATCTGTAAAATTATTGACAGTTATCAGAATAGACTATCCCATTGATTTTGAATGAATACCTTTTAAAGAACAGAAGACTAATTCATAATTAATTTTTAAAGCCCACATTGAGCACTAATTCAAGGCCAAAATATTGTAAGTAATCCTAATGCAATAAAGCATGAATACATATATTGTGTACATGGCAAGCCAGTGGGTAGAAAGCTACTGTATGTGTCTACTCACATCCATCAAGCATCTGCCTCAAAGTATCAAAAGGATCAAAGAGACCTTTTCTATTATGCACAGTGCTTAAGAAGCCACACAATGAGACAAGTGCTAGGTTGATGATTTCCTTTATGTTGCAAAACATCCCACCTGCTGTTCGAATTGCCCTCCTGGTAAATTTCAATGGAAATGTCAACATTTACAGGGAGATTGAGTGGATCTGTTTGCTTCTTTAATCTGATTTATGGAAAAGCAAAATGGTTTGCAGCTATTCAATTATTTATCTGAAAAAAATAATTACCTTTATGAAATGTACACCATGAAGCTAAAGAAATCACTAACATTTCAAGGTGTTAACTGTGAGCAGTTGTGGTTAAATGAAAAAATGAAGAAATCACTTCTGTTTTAATACAAACAAACTTTTTGCTCAGAAAATTTGGGTAAAGGTTTTTAAACAAACTGGTATATATAGGTTTCTGTTAAAATGATAACTGTTTTAATGTGCTTTATGCAACCTAGAGAATGTGTTAAATCTGAAATTCTATGAAATACCATTGTTAGAATGTATCTTGTAAATGTATCCTTCAGTAAATAAGACAGAGACCTGGTCCGCCAACACAGCCTCATGTTTCACTCTTATGCTGACGACACCCAGCTCTACTTAAAACTTGACTCTGGTAGCCCCTCTGCCATGGTCCGGCTTGCATTCAAGACATCAAGGCCTGGATTTTTTTCAGCTGAACACCAGCAAATCTGAACTCCTTCCAATATGATCTAAAACTCAACTTAAGAATCTAAATATAGCTGCCCTGAACCTCGGAAACTGTCTGCTGCTGCCTTCCCCAACAGTACGAAGCCTTGGTGTACTTCTTGACAGCAACCTGTCCTTTGATGCCCATATCTCCTCCGTGATCAAATCTTCCTTCTACAATCTTCCAAACATCTCCAAAGTCCATCCCTACCTTTCCCTCATGATGCGGAGATACTTTGTCAAGCATTTGTCTCCACTCGACTCGACTACTGCAACTCTCTACATGGTGGTCTCCCTGCACGCACCATAAACCGACTGCAGCTAGTTCAGAATGCCGCTGCCAGGATCCTTACTAGATGCAAAAAACGTGATCACATTATCCCCCGTCTTGCCCAGCTGCACTAGCTACCTGTAAAGATTATTTTCAAATCTCTCCTCCTCACCTACAATGTCCATCACACAGGTCCCGAGTACCTCCTCCACCTGCTGACCCACTATGTCCCTGCCCGCAAGCTGAGATCCTCTGACTCTGGCCTGCTTGTTATCCTCAAGCAAAAGTGCACCACACTTGGAGAACGCTTGTTTAGCTTCATGGCTCCGACTCTTTGGAACTCTCTCCCAGCTTTGGTGCGTGATGCTCCCACCGTCGCTCGCTTTAAATCAACCCTCAAGACCCACCTGTTCTCTCTTGCTTTCCATGCTCCTTAAGCCTGATATTAGCTGTAGTGTTGCTGCTACTGTGCACTTTCCACTGTATTTAATGTATTATGCTATTTTTTTACTGTGTATCATATATTATGCATTTCTCGGTATTTAAAGTATTATGGATTTTCTTGTTGTTACTGCATCTTGTAAAGCGCTATGTTATGGTGGTTCACTATGAAAAGCGCTATATAAAACAAAGATTGATTGATGATTGAGTGATAATGTGAACAACTTAAGTGGATCTAAAAGGATCTCTGAAAAGGGCTGCCTGACTTTCAATCACTTACGGAATTAATCATTTATATAATTTAAAAGTATTATCCTTCAGGGAATGACTATTCCCCCAGTAACTGTCCATGTTTATTGCTTCCACATATACAACTGTGAGTCCAAAGCCTGTATTTATAACTAAATGAAATTAAATGTGCATTGGTGTAATGGAGTGGCCATGCAGACAGGCAGGTATCACACAACTAAAAAAAGATGTGTTTTACAGCTTCAGAGCAATTTTATTTCAAATTTGAAAAACCGAACAGTCCTTTGCTTCCTGTATAAAAATGAGCAGCTGATATACCCAATCAATTCTACCTAAATAATGTGTGGTGAGCAGGCATTAAAACCATGTGATTGCCATTCACTCTATTCACTTTCAAAACATGATGATAACACACGATACGGAGCCTTTTCTATCCACACACATAGCTGGCAGATCAATTAACTAAATAACTTAGTTATTGTTTGGCCAGTTGTTCTATTCCAAGCACATTCTCACATAGGGACATGGCAAATACACAAACACCCAGATCCATGCAACATATATAATATATACATTAAGCATGTCCCAGGACTTGTCCCAGGTCCTATCACGGTCGGTCAATAAACAAATGTGATGTATGATGTTTATAGTTTCACTCAGATATCTAGACATGCTTGTCTGATATAATAAAGCTCAAATGCATGGTCAAATTCTATTTTTGCAGCTGTAGGGGAATGCAGTGCTGTCAGTTGCCACATGAATAGTCAATGGTTTATGTTGAATTTATACCAAGGATGTTTCTTTTAAATGTATGACATGATACAACTTCTATGCATTTATGGCAGAATGCTACAAGCCTTTAACAGGGCAACTACATTTAAAGATATCATTAATTGTTTCTGGAAAAGTATTTGTGCACTTCTTAATTTCTGAAAACACAACCTGATTAGAAACAACACATTAACGCAAAATAATGAACTGAAACTTTAAGCATGGGCTTTCATTAATTAAACATTTTCTGAACATTCACAACCTGAAGATATGAGTAATGGTGAAGCCTGTGGAGTATGAGTCAGTGTCACAACACCAGGGCCAAAACTATTCTTAAGCATGCTGCAGAGCAGTGGCCCAAGCTATTTAAAAAAATATATAACCATCAAATTGCCAAATACTGCATTCGCCACATTGTAAACATAACTTAAAAGTATAACATTTGTTCTGGTTAAATCATACCATTTTAACAACTGTTTATTATTTAAAAAGTCTACATAAAGCAAGAATGTGTTTAAACAATGTAATCTATACTTTGAAAAGATTTGCAAAGGTAATTTTAATTACAGGTAGTATTTTATGTGGTAAAAAAAAAAAACATGATTTGTCCAGTTTGTTTTAATATTAATATTTACTAACTTAAGCAATCAAGTACCATATTTTCCAGAGTTCTTCTGTGGTAGCTAAAGCACACTGTTTACAATAATCACATTAGCGTTTCAGGTGCAGTTACCTGTAATTGATTAAGCAATCTGTTTATTAAAGGGCAGCTCAGTGAAGCATATACTTTCAATATGAAAAAAAAATCAGGAACTGCATCAGAATGAAAAAAAAAGCCTCCGGACTTGATGTGAGTGACATGTGTCACCTTTAGTTCTACATCATTTTTGGTGACTCAGAAAGAAGTAGATTCCCACTGAGTAAACCATGGCCTGGTCAAAAAGAACAGACAGTCTGTCAAGTCACTACAGAGCAGTCTGCGCAAAAGTGCCATGGCTTGCATGGGGCTCAGACATTGCAGTAAATATAGCTAGTGACTTGTGTTCTGCATGTAATGAGTCTATTTGGATTCCACCAACTAGACAGGGAAACTAACTTAGAAGCCTATGGGCATTATCGTATTCCCAACTCTTTGGAAATTGATTAGTGGTCTCCTATGTAAGCCACCTGACGATTTGAACATTTTTCAAGCAACCTTCCTCTCATGGTTCATGCAGTATATCTTTTTATTTTCCCTTCATTCTTCTTCAAGAAGGGAGGGAGATAACAGTGTATTATTAATCTCTTGGACAAGCAGCATGATTTCATGGATCACCTAGAGCTTGGTTTTAATGTAAAATATCAAGGAAGGTTAACAGATTACAGGAAGATAGTGACAGCCCACGAATTACATTTCCCAAATATTCTATCATCTGCTAAAGGCTGGATGAGTGTTATCCGATATTATGGGGGAAGTTGCAGCAGAAGCCTTGTAGATCAGATCCAAAACTCAGAACACACATTTATTAATTAAAAATAATCTACAGTAAGCTTACTCTTCTACAGAACATTATTTCTTCAGCAAATTGCAGCCCCCTTTATCCACCCCCATTTATTTTCTAGATGAAACAAAAGAAAAACAGGTCTTTTCCCACTGGTTTTCTAAAGTATTCGCATTACTCTTTTGCATTGTGTTTGAATAAACACAATATATTACAGGCTTGATATTAAATTATTCCTGAGCTGAATGCAAATTTTACTCAAATAGATAATATATTCACATATCTTGCTGTGTATATATATTTTAATTTAGTAGTCACCAATTGTTTTTTTATTATTTTCTCCCAATTTAGAATAGCCAATTATTTTTAGGCTCAGCTCACCACTACCACTCCTGCGCTGACTCAGGAGGGTGAAGACAAACATGCTGTCCTCCAAAGTGTGTGCCGTCAGCTGACCGCTTCTTTTCACACTGCAGACCCACCGTGCAGCCACCTCAGAGCTACAACATCGGAGGACAACGCAGCTCTGGGCAGCTTACAGGCAAGCCGGCCAGACTACAGGGGTCACTGGTGCGCGGTGAGCTGAGGACACCCTGGCCGAC
Organism: Acipenser oxyrinchus oxyrinchus; assembly: GCA_030684275.1. Classification (NCBI taxonomy): domain Eukaryota; kingdom Metazoa; phylum Chordata; class Actinopteri; order Acipenseriformes; family Acipenseridae; genus Acipenser; species Acipenser oxyrinchus. Next base: position 18,654,769 of record CM060256.1, on the reverse strand, counting down.
CTAAGCCTAAAATGTGAAAAAAAACTGAATAGCAAGCAATTAGGTTACAGATTTACAATGATATTCTCAAATGTAAAATATATACAGTCACAGTAGACATGTCATTTTTATTGTTATCTTTATGTTGTATATCCTGCTTCAAACTGACAGATCAGTAAATAATTCATCAGGTTTGTGTTGTTGCTTACAAATTATGTTTCTTTAGGGGCATATAAAGTACCATATTCCTTCAAATTTAAGCGCTTTTTAAACCATTTTTTCCTTCTCAAAATTGCTCATGCCTTAAATTCAAGTACAGTATAGTGATGCATGTATTAAAATTGCCAGCACAAGACATAAATACCAGCGTACACAAACAGCAATGTGACTGATGAGAAAAGACAAACCAAAACCAAAAAGTTACTGCCCAATCTCAAATGATCCATGACATACAGGCAGGTGTGAGTAATCACGACTGGAAATGAAAAGTAGCTTATGTAATGTTCTGTGTGATATAGCAGACAGCTGCAAACTGCTTCCATATGCGTAGCTGAGGTTGTATATTTGTAAATGCATATTCATTTGATGTTTTATTTTTTCCTCAAATTGAGGATGGTAAACTTGGGCTGTATCTTAAATTCAAGGGCATCTTAAATTCGAAGGAATACAGTACTCTATAGGAAAAAGAGCACATTTGTTTGTTTTGTTTAACATTCTTAGTCAATGCAAAAAAGAAATAGCTACACATATTGTAAATACACACACACTTTTATACTGGTGTCATCATGGTTTTACACTGAAAAGACTGTGTCTGTTGAAGTTCAGAAAGGAAGTTCTTAAAGATCTGGAAGTTCTCCTTTTAATGATATTGCACTTCAGTAAAAGTGCACCAAACAGTGACATCTGTATGTGGCTTCATTGAGCAGAAGCACTAATAAAGCATCCAGCTTCTATATATGAAGGGAGGGTGATTTCTAAGATGAGCACCTGCTAATTATTCCATGGAGGGAATATGGTATTCTGTGAGACTGAAGATAAGGAAGCCTGAGTACAAAACCTGATAAATGGCCACTTACCAGACTCCCTTGAGATCTGTATAAATGCATCCACGCCACTCTCTCCATAGTTACCCTCAGAAGCCAGGGTCGACACATAATTCCACCCCATATCTGTGACAATATCAAGCATGGCTTGCGCTTGATACGAGTCGGGTGGAACCACTCGAGAGAAAAAGTCATACCTGGTGTTGTCACTCAATTCAGGGGCTGTAGATGCATAGCTTATCTGAGGTATCTGTTGATTAAAAAAGAGAGGTACACTGCTTGGTTATTCAAAACACTATACATTACTGATAGGAAAACAGATTGACAATAAGAGGAAATCTCAAAGGCAAGCAGAATGTCTAAGAGACTGATTGATTGATTGATGTCATGTAAAAAGTCCAAGGTGTCACTCTCGAGCAACACAGCCTCATTTTCAATTCACACAGCAGAAAGCAAAATACAAATAGCATCCAATCATGTCATATTTACTGATAAATGTTCATTTTAAAGTCATAAATTATTAGTTCATAGGAGAACATGGATTTTTCATGTTCAAAAACCCTTTCTGAGATATAACTAATGGGTTGATTTGATCAACCTATACTACACCAGGATAAGCCACAGCACTGGGGAATCACGCTGGATTACATTTTTAATGGCAATCCTGGGATAGCCACAGATAGTTGGTTAATGCAATCCAGGGTGATTTCCTAGCGCTGAAAAAAAATGCTCCCCGCTTTGGCTCATCCCGAGGTGGGTATGTATAAGTTCATCCGGGTGCCCTTCTCAATTGCCACAATGTCCCTTAAAATGTAGCATGTACCACATATATAATGGGGGTTTGTCTGCTGTTACTACCTTGTACTGCCCACTTCTAATCAATATCACCCCATGTAGCTGGCAGCTCCATGATAATTCCTTTGGTCATCCCTCTTCAGGCTAGACAAATACTAACACTGTAAGTGATGGCACTGGCAAGCCTTTTCAAGGCAATCCTACACCTATGCAATAGAATGCCTTCAGCTGAGGACAGCTATGGTACATTTTAAACAGCTGTCCCTAATTACCCATATGAACATTTGTGGTGAATTTGCACAGCCATTCTGAAAAAACACCTAAAACACTCCCACGGCATTCAGATCTTTTACACTGTGTTGGCTCGAGTACAGCACATTAAAACCATCTAGCTAGAGCTACAAAACCCTACTGTGGTCGCAGCGTATACCTGCTTTCTAATCTTTTTGGCTGTCTAACAAGTGGATACATTCTCTTTCGTTTAGAAAAAGTCCATTTCTGAGCGAGACTCTGTTGAGTAGGAAACGTGGATAATAAAATTGAAACTCAGCATATAAAATAAAAATAATACATTGGGATGTAGGTTGCTACAGCCTGCTATCTATGAATTATCTATAGTCCTCTATTGTATCCCTTGGGCCCTACACAGCTGCATATTTGAGCCACAAGTTGTCTGTTTTAAATCTGTCTTCCAAATACATGGCTCATTGTGTTCAGTATAAAAAATACATAGGTTACCACTGCATCTGCTTACACATTATCACCTGCTGATTTACTTTTTTACAGTGGAATTTCCTAATTTCATCTGCTGAGACATGCTGTTCACTGTTAAAAAAATCACATCCCATGTTTCATCAACATATTCATATGAAGCCAGGAACTTGTCTATTGTGAGTAACACTCAGTAGAGGTAAAGCGGAGAATCTGGTTTCCACTTTGGGCAATTTGCCTGCCTTTTGCAGACTGTGAAATATATAGGTTTAGGTCCTTCATTGTTTTCTTATATGGACCAATGAGCTACCTTTAGAATTTAGATGGATCTCCAGAGCAAAATGGCCTTCAGGTCAATACATTTGTAGAGGGCATGTGACAGGATGATGTCACAGCCCAGGCTGGTGAATATCAGGAAGTAGACACAGACACTGAAGCTGCAAGTTGGAATGCACTAATGCGCCTTTTAATTAAACAAATAAACAAAAAACAAACGGTACAAACACTAACAAAACCACACTGGTCAACAGGCACAAGGGCCAAAACAAAAGGTTTGACAAAAACACACGAAAATGTAAACAAAACAGACAGCACAGCACGGAGCACAAAACACTAACCTTCACCATGTACACTGACATTAATTCTCAGCACTAACCATTTCAACACCTGTGATCACCATATTTATACACCTGTGGCTGGAGCCTTAATTAATCATTTAATCATTTATTCAATTCCTGGCTCCAGCCACGTTCCCACATGTTTTTTCAGGGAGCATTTTAACTCCCTCCCTGCCATCCAATACCCCCCACCCCACACACACATACCCGTGCTTCTGCCTTGCCACACTGCCACAGGGCACCAATGCCACTAAACAAAGTCAAGGCCAAAGTGTAGGATGTTGTGTAATTTTGCTTAGGATCCATATATAAATCTAATTTTCGGCCACAGAAAGAAACAACAGTTTAACTTAATGATAACTATTTATTCAGAAATTGCTGTTTTCTTTTGTCAACCAGCAGCCTAGATTCGAGCCTGCGAGGACATAGCTCCCTGCTCTGAAGCCAGAGATTGACTTTTATCAGTAATCCATGGGACCATGTTTGTTAAATTTTAATAGTATATGTTTTGACTGAGTTTAACAAACTAAACTCAGAAATCTCTTTCCTGCGTGTAACATACAAAATGCCGGGTTGCTGTGCTGCATAAATGGATAAAACTAAAATGTATCTTTATCATAAATGCACAAATAATGAAAATAAACACCATAATACAAAGTATTTCCTACTGTTTTAGTTTCGTTGTGGTAAAAATAAGAACATTAAAATAAGGGGATAACAGCAATTGAAACATATTCAAGTTAATTACAGTCATTTTGTTTTTTTTTTAAACCTGAAAGAAAACCACTTGTAAGTATCATAAAGATTTCTAAACTACTGACCTGAAAATAATATCAAGTTTTGCAATTGTTTTTGTGCAGATTTTGTAAGGCTTACTGCTTTGTTTTTCTGGACTTTTTTCTGAGATGGCATCATTACGCACCGTAGAAATCCATGTGCTTGAAAGGGTAGTGTTGGCTGATGTTGGTTTTTTTTTTCCTTCTGATGCAACTTAACCATGCAAATCATGTAATCAAGTTATTGGTTGGACCCAAACACTTCCTAATACAGGCGTCTCTAATTGCTGTAGCTGAACGGGCACTGCAGCCATAATGGCCGTGAATACACACACATTTTAATTAACATTTTTCTATTTGTTGTGCATCATCAATAGAAATAATTACCATATTTCTTAGACACATTCTTATTTACATTACAAAGTGTTGGCAAATTACATTGATTTATACAATTACTTTTATCTATTTTAACTGGAAGTGTTTAATGAATTAAATTATATTTAATTTAATACTGATGTTATGAACTACCTGGTAAAATTGTGCAGTACTGCAGCTTCCATGTGTATTTTTTTTTTAATTTAACAAATTCAAATGTATTCTCTGCTGAATACTATTTAGTAACAGTTTTAAAATACTAGTTTTGGGAATCCAGATGTCTAAGCATTCAGGGTGCAAAAAAAAAGGACTGAATGGTTTTAAAGCACATTTAAACAGCAAGTAGTTCTGAGTCATATAAATGTGTGATAAAGTAATTTAGGTTGTTTACATCATAGAAAGATTCTGCCTCAGATAAAATCATTTTTGAAAAATACCTGTAAGGGAGAAAAGATACAGCAGTCAGTGGTGGTTTGTAGTTATTCATTATCCAGCCTTGAAGTGTTTGGTACCTCTGTGTGTAGTTTTCTAAATGAAAGTTGGCTCCTATAGAGATTTCACACTGAGTGAACTGATGTTATGGTGATATAACTAATTAACCCCATAATAGTCCTTTATAAATAAATGGAAAGCACATTATAGACCAACAAAAGTATTTGATAATAATAATAATAATAATAGACAGCAGATATATGCTGTCTACATTATTATTATTGCGTTTGTGGGAACTGTGTAAATAAATAATGTATATTTTGAATTTAAGCTTGGCAGGGATGAGGTTAAAATAGCATCTCTGCCAAATCCTTGTGCACAATGTGGCTGGGGCTTGATTGATTAATTGAGGATTAATTAAGCCCAGCCTCAGGCTGTAAAAGGAAAGCCAGCGCCTTTGTTTGGGAGAGGAAGTGTTTGCTGAGAAGATGGAGTGTTTGCTGAAAACTTTTGAAAAACAGGGTTGTGTGCTGTCGCCTTGGTTTATTTTATTATTTTTTTAAACTGAACGTTCACATTTTTGTTTTGGAGATGAAGGCACTATTCCTCCTTGTTAGGTAGGGGGATTCTTGTATAGTTAATGCCTTTTACAACAAGGGTTTTCTTTTCTGTGTGAAGGTATTTTTTGTTTGTTAGTTTTGGAACTGCACTGAGTATGCTAAAATAAATGTGTGCAATGGCACTTTCCTCTAAAATATCATGTGTTGTCTGTCTGCCTCACACATTAGTCGCTACTTAAAGGAAGCAGCTGTCCTGCATTCACCACCCATTAGGGGTGCCCTTCCACACACACTTTATATTTATATGTATATCGCACTGAAGTACAGCAAATATAGTGAAATCATGGAAAACCAGATACTGTAAGTATGGTACAGCATAGTAAACTGTGGTTAACTATAGGGAAGAATTAAATTGTATAATCATAGTGTAAGTTCATTCATAAGGAAAAAAGAAAGACCACACTGTCCTTTTGCTTCTATAAAAGTGATATAATATGTAATTACAATCTTCTGAAACTCCAGGAAGTAGCAGCCACTTGCCTTTTCAATTGCAGCGTGGCACAGGGGCAGGAAGTTTCAAGGGGGGGGAGGACACTTGTGTTCCTCCAGTAACAGCCAAAACAACTGCTTCATTTTCACATTTGATTTTGATGAATTTTTGCAAACCTCTGTAGGGATGTTTGTATTTTTTCTTTGCATTTAAATGTCCATGTTACAGTGAAATGGTTTTCTGTCTGGAATAAATGTGATATTTCTCAGTTTTGTCTCCTTTGTTTGCAGTGGTGGACCTGTGGTGAATAAATCATTTCCCTGCCGCTTTGCTTCATGGCTGATTATGAATACTATTCAGCTGTAGGTGAACCGCTTAGCTGTGACAATTGCGCCACACACATCTGAAGAGCATGCAGCTAGAAAGTCAATTGCACCTATTTGGTCAAAGGTGCAGTACTTCCTTATGCCATGGTATAAACATATAACAAATCTGCACAGTAGAAAAACAAATGGTGAATTAAACCTGGCAGAAGCATAGTAAGACAGCAAACCTCTTGGAACATTGAAGTGGAAACCGGTGTCTTTTAATTTTGAACATGTCACATTAGCATATGGATTTGCATACATTTTTCCTAAAAATATGCCTCATAGATATGAAATTCTGTTCTCAGAAAAAGTTCTCTGGTTTGATCACTAACTTATGCAAGAGTTTCTGTTTATTGCAATTCCACGGTTAATTAATTTTAGACTCCTTGGAGCAGAGAATATTTTAGACTCCTTGGACCAGAGAATTTGGTTAAAGGCTGCTTCAGTTTTCTGTTCATATTTCATGGCTTTGATTTGTTATGCATTTTCTTTAAAAGTGGTTTGCAGTGAGATCACATGCATTCAACTTATTTGTGTCCTTTGTACAGTTCTTTCATGCACTATTATGCCTGAAGATTCTAAATCCTTGGATTTTAATTTTTACCTGCTTGGACAATTCTCCTACCTGCTGGACCCGTAACTGTCTTTGGGCATACACTTCTTTCAAGTGTTTCAGTTGGATTTTGGTATTCCATATTGTTTTGACACTGCTCTGTAGCTATTTTCTTTGTACTTTACTAAGAGTGCTTTTCTCAAACATGCATTCCCATGAATCCAAGACCACCATCTGCTGTGTTGCCAAAATGTTATTCTTCCACAGATGTTGGAAATAATTACCTCTTATTGGCTTTATAATGTAGCTTTATTAATGTGCAATGGTAATAATTAATATAAGGTGTCAATACTTTTGTCATAAACAAATATTTTAAATTGCTTAAGTGCTGCTTAAAAATGTTGCCATTCACTAGAACAAATAATTATACATTTCCATTGGGATGTGCAAATGGTTCATGTGGGCCTTTTTCTTTACAAACAGCAACAGGCAGTATTGATTGTTTTGAATCGTGCCATGCATTGAGCTATTGGTTAAATTTCACACCTAAATGTATACTGGTACTGTTAGTTGGACAGTTGAATAGAGAACAATGAACGCTTTATAGACTCTAGAAGTAAGAGTTTCTGCTGCTTAGTTATAAACATCAATAATTAACAACTATCCAAACTCATCATGGAATACTTTACAGACACATCTCTCTTGTCTGATTTAACCCCTGACATTTTCAGAAATAGCTTCCCTGCTGTTGTATTATTCCTTTTGCTGCAGCATACAGTAGGTAACAATTCATCTCTTCAATGAAAATGTTGAGCTATCTGTTCCTCACCTCAGCTTGTTTTTATAGTTTCAATTTTGGTCATTCCCCAAAGGTAAATGACATTAAAGTCAGAAATGAAATGTGTTGCACAAGTGTTTTTCTTTTATTTTTTAAATGGCTCTGTGTTTATCTTGGATTCTTTCAATGTGTAACAAGTCCATTTATCCCCCGTTCACTTCATCAGCAATGTATAAATATGCATTAAAATTATATGTATGTGTTTATAGAATTTTACTTCATTCACATTCAACAAACCTGACCTGCCTACATCTAATGCATTGTTCACTTGCAGAACTGCTGGACTTGTAAACTAGCAATATTTTTGTATCAAGTATATAAATGAGAAAATGCAAAATCTATATGTTTAATAGATTTCTATATGGAATGATATACAACCCTTTGTATTTATACCATTTTATACTATATCTTTTTGTTTCTTTAGTACGTGTGTGTGTGTGTGCAAGCTGTCAATAAAAGAATTATGAGCTCATTTGCCTTCAATATAAGTAAAATGCAGCCCAATGGACTCTGTAAATGAAATTCCTCCCACAGTACTGTGCTCTGTAGCAGTATTCACTGCACATAAATCACTTTTGATATGATCACATTAGTCTCTAGATGGGAATTATGAGAACATATTTTTCATAACTAATAAAGCTCTAACAAAAAAGAAAAACTCTCTAGCTAATTTCTAACAATGAATGGCTCATATATGGACACACAATTAGATAATGCCTTGATTTAAACACAGACCAGGAGATTTATAATTCACAGACTCCAAATCTCATTACTGTATAACTGCTGTCTTAAGCGATACTTACCTGAATACATCTTTATGTAAACCTATGACACAAATAAATGGCAAAATGATTGTTCATGAATTTACATGCATGTACCACTGGTATCTCAATGTTATGACCAGGTGCACACCAAAAATACGTTGGCAGCATTGAATGTTACTACTACTACATTATCTTAATTGTGCTGCTCTTCCAGGATTGAGCACGGTAAGTGCACATTTAAAGTTGCATTTGTATTTTAATTGTATCGATGTCTTTCTTAAATTAAAATGAATTATACATTTTCCTAATCATTAACACTAATTTCCAAGTTGTATTATTATTATTATTATTATTATTATTATTATTATTATTATTATTATTAGGCTTCCAGGCCATAGGCTGGGAAGCCTATTGTTATTGCTGGGATTCTTCTTCTTATTATTTTTCTTTCTGCCAGAGTTGCTCGAAAACTCGCCAGATTCAGTAGGTTGGTAGATGCTTATGGGAAGATGGAAAATGCTTGTCTTTAAAAGTTGTTCATGGGAAGTTGCTACAATAAAAAAAACTTTGCTGCCACGTTGGATGACATCATCAACATACAAAACTGGCTAATAACTCCCGTGACCTTTGACCTCTCCTAAAGGTCAAATGTAAAACTGGCTCATAACTCATAATATAGTGCAGATAGGGTCATGGTTACTATTGAACACATATAGTAACCCATCTATGCTCTATCAAAAAATGTCATTGCCTGTGACCTTTGACCTCCTAAAGGTCAACTGTAAAACTGCCTTATAACTCATAATATAGTGCATATAGGGTCATGGTAACTATGTAAAAATGCCAATCTGCACTATTTGCTGAAGTGTTTGGTACTGGTACTGCATTCTGCACTATTTGCTAAAGTGTTTAGTAGTACTGGTACTGTTACTGGCATTCTGCACTATTTGCTAAATTGTTTGGTAATGGTACTGGCATTCTGCACTATTTGATAAAGTGTTTAGTACTAGTACTGTTAACTGGCGTTCTGCACTATTTGCTAAAGTGTTTGGTACTGGTACTGGTACTGGTACTGGAAGCCGTAGAGTTGCTGGCAACTCTAGTTATTAGGCTTCCAAGCCAAAGGCTGGGGAAGCCTATTGTTATTGCTGTGTTTATTATTATTATTTATTTATTTATTTATTTTTCTTCCCAAACAACATCTCAGAGTTCTGAAAACGCATACGTAAGTAGATGCCTATGGCTGGACAATCAGACTGGCGTCCCCAAATGAAAAAGTCACATGGTTCGACCGCCATATCGGATCTTGTGGAAATTTTGGGAATTTTTCAAAACTCTTGCCGTTAAAAACAACTTAAGGTGGAACTATGACAATGGCAGCAGATAGTGCAGCAATGGCCTATACAAAACATGTGTTCAATCGAGATCGATTGAACAATTACTTTGCCGCTACGCTGGATTGGCACCAAATATTCAACAATCTTCTTGTCCTAAACCGCAACATCAATCGACACCTAAATTGGCACGCATGTTCATGACCAGGTCCTTTCTACTGTTTGAACACCTTTCTAAAAAAAATAAGCCACGACTGAGGATGTCCCCAATGAATATATGTGATATTTGCAGCACAAGCATATCCTATATTGGGGGCAGAATGATATTTACAGGGGTTAGGTTTGAGAGATACCAGACTTCTGCCTTTTCAGGGAAGCATTCAAACACACCTGTGTAAACAGCCTTACATGTTAATTTCACCTTTTGAAGCCTCTATGCAGAACTGTAAATAAAAAAAATGAAAATATAGTAAATGTCTTTTACAACAAAACTTGTATTTTAAAGGGCTGACAAGTTACCTGTATTCGACATTATCTGAATTAAACAACACTTCAGCTAATTATATAACTATACTGTGGGCAGTTCCCTTACTGAAATATAAAAACAATGGTTCTGTCAACCAGCAAAAAAACATTTTGAACACTGTTGTAAAGTGAAACAGCATTTCAGGTGAGAAGTCAAAGAAATACTACTGTTATTATGTGACATGATGTTTTAAATAAAGATGACATCAACTCCAAATAATGAACAACGGGTTTTAGCAGCAAAGATAGCACTGCAGCACCATTTATTCATGAATTGTAAGCTGTTTCAGCAACACCTGCTTTTAAATCTCTTAAAATCTATCACAAACAACACTCATTCTGCAGAAGAAAACTCTTGAAATAAAAACGTTTCAGCCTGTGTGTGTTTTGATAAATTCCTGACTAGCCATAATTGTTAAACTTGATTTCACATAGGAAGACAAAAGCCTGAGCCAATGTCAAGTTTACTAATAACTGCTTCACCACAAACAAGTTTATGTTGACTCAGAAATGTCTTCATCTAGACTATGTGGGGAAGCTATAAAAAAGGCCAACAAGATGCTCAGATATATTGTGAAAAGTGTTTAATTTAAATCAAGGGAAGTAATGTTAAAACTTTACAATGCATTAGTAAGACCTCACCTAGAATATTGTGTTCAGTTCTGGTCACCTCGTTACAAAAATGATATTACTGATCTAGAAAGAGTGCAAAGAAGAGCGGCCAGAATTATTCCAGGTTTAAAAGGCATGTCATATGCAGACAGACTAAAAGAATTGAATCTATTCAGTCTTGAACAAAGAAGACTATGCTGTGATCTGATTCAAGCATTCAAAATTCTAAAAGGTATTGACAATGTCAATCCAGGGGACTTTTTCGACCTGAAAAAAGAAACAAGGACCAGGGGTCACAAATGGAGATTAGATAAAGGGGCATTCAGAACAGAACATAGGACGCACTTGTGAGGGTCTGGAACCAACTCCCCAGTAATGTTGTTGAAGCTGACACCCTGGGATCCTTCAAGAAGCTGCTTGATGAGATTCTGGGATCAATAAGCTACTAACAGCCAAATGAGCAAGATGGGCCGAATGGCCTCCTCTCGTTTGTAAACTTTCTTATGTTCTTATGTTTAGTGGTAATTCATTTGGTCTACATGGTCTAATCTGATTTATATAAAGATTACCTCACAGGTCCTTGTTTGAATAACAATTATCATTTTGAAGGAAGATCTGAGAAGAAGAAAGAAAACAATTTCATAAAACACAACATGTATGTTTTATAACTACTTAATACATTAACTCATCCTGAATTTATTTCAGAGCATCTATTCTTTTAAGAGCTTAGTTCTGATTTAAAAGGTCAGGAAGTGTGATCCAAATTAGATTTTAGCAAAGGTCACACTTGAAGGAGTTTATTAACTATTCACCACTAGCTCACTAACATAAAACCTAAAAAAAAACAAATGGACATCTTTTTTGTTATATACTGTATTCCCAGCATCTAGGACAGCGCAAGATGCGGTGTGATTGAGTTGAAAATACAAATTGTCAATAAGGTTTGCGGAAGAATGCAGTAGCTCTTCAGCAACTCCTACTGGTCATGTGTCCAACAAGGCCAGGCAGAGATGGGCCAGACAGGCCTTCGCCTCCAGTGCTCTATAAGCTAGAGAGGCTGCCCATCAATCTTCAATCCTGATCATCTATTGGGGAGCAGCAGCAGTCATTCCAAATTGGATAGAAAAACTGATGGTCATTTAAAAAAAATATATATATACCAACAATATGGGTAAGAAAATGAAACTAAACTTCCCTGTAGGAAGAGACTAATATCATTCTGGACCCCCTGGCTTTGACACCTCTTTAGCCAGCTTGTGACTAGGCGTGATATTTGCTGTCAGACAAAGAAATTCCCTGCTCCAGACCTGATTTTCATTGATTTTCAACATACAGTAAAACCATATGTTCTCCCATTTCCTAAAGTATAAGTCTCTAGAGTTGTCAATTTTGAAGACAGACTTGGATCAATGGACTTCTTGCAATCAATACTTCAAACAACCTCAGACGCCATCCTCCAACCCAATCATTCCAAGTTACTGCAACTACATCTTTTTCAACTCCAGTAAACCTTCCGTTGATGCTAGATTTCATTGCTATGATTTCTTTACTTTAAAAAAAATTGTCTTCAGCCATGAAATTAATCTGTTTGTAATTCTGAACCACCTCCCACTTCTGTTATTGTTTTTGCAGCTGTTATTTCATCCAGGCAATCAGCCTTTATGCAGTAGATTAGATGCTACATCCTTCTCTGTAACTGAGCTTCCAGCCTTCTACTGTACTTAATTTCTAACTCTAGCTCAGAAAACCACATCCTTTGCTTTTGGCAGTGTTAATGGTATTCCAAGCTACTAATCTCTAAATTATTTTTAGAAGGTAGCAATGTTTCTTCTCTCTGGTAATTCTATCTCCACATAATGTATTTAATTCATATTTTTTAAATCCATCACCCTTCGCTACATTTAAAATAATTAAATAAAACCTTTTAGGAAAACTTGTGATTGTGATCAGTCTAGAGACATCCAGACATCTTAGTTTACAGCAATGTCTACCAGAAAACCCTATTTTAGTGAGTTTCTTAATTTGCTAAGTCCGCTACCACCTCTTATTTGCTAAATCCGCTTCCATAATACAGCAATTTATACAATGTTCTAGGTTATTTCCTCCAATCAGATGTCAAATAGACATTAAATTACTATGCAGTAACAGTGCACACCCAACCCAAACCACGTACATATACTCTCAACCATGCACTTATACAACCATGTAATTATAGCCATGTAGTTATAATAAAGCCCAGGATGAAACTAGCATCACTATGGAATTGGATGCATTTTATGTACCTTGGTTCAGTTCACACACAGCACATCTCGGTTTCGTTACTAAAGTTTCATAGCCACAGTGGAGCTCACAACATCAGTCGTTTTAAAACCACACAGATAGGAAGCATAAACTTTACCAAAATGTTGCATAAATTAATTTCTGTAATCAAGTTGCAGTGTTTTGTTAACTCAGGGGTAATTACACTAATTATCCCTGAGACACTGCTACGTGATTATTTCATATATAACGTATGCCTCAACACTTTGTTTAAAAGCTTCCCTATGCATCATTATATCCTATTACAGTAGCAATTTCAAACTTCCAGACCCAAATTTCTTCAACTTTCATGAATTTGTTCAGTCCCTCAGTGTCCTTCCCAACCACGGAATCCTCTGATAAGGAACAACACACTTGTGTCAGGCACTCCACAAAGGTCAGTTCTCACCAAGCTTCATATTAATCTGCTTCTAATTGATTGTATGACCATCTTTAGTTATTTCCTTTGGGAATTCTATATATTATTCTACTACTCTTTTTTGTGAATAATTATTTGCTTGGGGTGTTGTAAGGATATTAAAAACCTCCTTAAAACAACAATATGAAACAGAACGAATAAAACATATAACATACAACTCAAATCAATTAATATAAGTGATAAGCAGTCAGGGATGCCACTGTGATTTGCCAAGCCAAGGATGTTTCCAGAAAGACATCCTGGTTTGTTTATCCTTTTCTTGTAGTACAATGTTTATTTCAAATTAAACAAAGGCTCTGGTAATGCTACAAGACTATCAGGAAACCACATTGGTGCCACAGGACATGTATGAAATAAACATTACGTTCCAAAAAATCAAAGGAAAGGATTCTGAAACCAGAGGTCAGCCTTGTTTGTAGTGATTAAGCCAGCCAGCACCAGCTCAGTAAAGAAGAGGAACATCTGCATATAGGAAATATCTTATTTATTGAACCTTCACTTCATTTCTGATGCTCTTTTCCATTTCAAAATTCAGAAACTCAGTCATCCTGTTCCAATGGCATGCCATTGTAGCACTCCATACTTTCTAATTTTGTTTAATAACTCAGGCACTCGTTGGATTTAATATGCTTGTACCACGGTAGTTGGTATTAAAATAAAACAAAACCTACATGTCTCTCCTACACAAAAGGTACTGTGATCTAATGCCCTCCCCAGTCCTTAATGGAGCTAAATTTATGTCCACTCTCTTTTTCCATGATTATAATTTTATGTTCACTCAGTAGCTCTTTTGAAGTTTGCTTCCTTTCAGCAGCAAATTTATAAGACACTGAAAACATTTTATCACCCCAAGCTTCAGATCATTTATGAATGATCTTACTGTTGTAGCGTGCCGGTCCTCCCTTCACTAGGTGTAATGAAGTGGGATACACAGCAGGGAGTCAAGACCCTTTTTAGATTACCTTTCCCATTTGAACATTACTACATTACATTTGTCATCAAAGTCAGTAGGGAAAAGAAGTGCTGAGGCTGTGTACGGTGATTGTACACACCCCCTGAAATATGAATGCCTCTTGCCTCTTAACATGCATACACAGGTCATTTTAGTTTAAGACTTGTTTCCTTTTCAAAATGGGATTGGCAATCCTATTGGGCTAATAAGATGGTAGTTTTGCAAGGGAGAGTGTGGTTTTCATGTTTGATAAAGAGAACAAGAGCTGTGAACTAGATTAGATGTTGCTAAACCCAACTGTGGGCATCCTAACCTTGAATAAAAGTATCCAAAAATTAACATAATGGTGCATTTTTAAAGTATCTGATTTAGTTACTTCTAATTTAGAATAGGTTGTTCAGTACAGTAGTCTCCGGCTAAGAGAACAACCCTCGGGAAGCAAGCAAAGTGTTCTCTTAGCCGAAGTGTTCTTTAAGAAGAGTTGACCATCAGACACAATATGAATCAATAAATAAATAAATATTTATTATTTGTCATGACTCAAGGCATCGACATATGAGTTGAGCAGAATAAGTTAGAGAAAAGCAATAGGCAAGTGTATGTTAATAAACTATAATAATAAAGTAACACAGACAAACTAACATGAATAAACTGTCAAACTAAATTAACACAGCACCCCTACACACATAAAAAAAAATGCAGCAGCAGCTCTAGATTAATTATGAATACATGTACAGGAGCAATATTCAAGACATGCATAAAATTATTTAACAGAATGGTAAAGCAACTCACCAGAATGGAAAACAAAAAAACAAATTGCTCGCCGACTTGTGTCTGATACAGGTTTTTCTCAGGAACTCAAACAATTTCCAACTTTTTGTAGCAAGAGAAACAGCGGTGCATTTCGCCGTGTGTTTACATGCCATTTTGTAGCAATGAGGTGCACTTGTGGAAATCAGAATACAAAACGAGGCAATGATATGATGGACGTTATGGAAAGATTGAATAAACCAACCATTGTGCCTCAAGACACTCTTGCGATGATAAGTCACATTTGAAAAGATTTTGAATAAACCATTTGAATTTAAGTTCAATGATGATGAGTTATCAGGTTACAAAACAGTACCGTATCTGTTGTGAACGAATCAATGGCGATGCCAAAAAGGTGTTCTTTTAAGCAGAGTTCCTGTTCCTTTAGG
The DNA here is from genome assembly GCA_030684275.1 of Acipenser oxyrinchus oxyrinchus. NCBI lineage: Eukaryota > Metazoa > Chordata > Actinopteri > Acipenseriformes > Acipenseridae > Acipenser > Acipenser oxyrinchus. Next base: position 18,639,109 of record CM060256.1, on the reverse strand, counting down.
CGGAGCATTTACAATGGGAAAAATCAGTTTCACTAAAAGAGTGTTCTCTTAGGCAAAGTGTTCTCTTAGGAGGTGTTCCTATACACGGAGACTACTGTATCATTAATTATCTTATTTTTCCTGCAAAATCAATGCTAATATATAATATGGGCCAAGGACTAATGTCAATCTATTCAGTCTTTTCCAAGAGTCTTTTCCAAGTGTATGCATAATAATCCACCACCACCCACGACTCCTAATTTGAAATCAGTTACACATTAGTTATAGAACTGTCTGATTGATCTGCAGCACCACCTATGTTGACTCTCAAATTGCAGAAAATTACTTCCTTCGATGAACTTATTCAATTCTATTGATTTAATAAGGGATATCCCTGTGAGATTGTTATGGCATTTACAAAGAACATCTGGGGAGCAGAAGACTCAATCATGCACATTATTGTGCATTATATAAACACAGCTAACTGGCATTCCTGGAATAAGGCAAGGTAGAGAGTATGTGCAGCAGAGAAGACTACTATGCCTTTTTGATGTTCTGATTTGAATGACAGAATACATATCTTGTCACCAATGCTTGCTTTTTATATACTGCACACAATATATGATTCAAGTGACTAAGAAAGATAAAAGTAAACATTCTATAACTTTTGTTTCTACTTATTTCAAATACGATAAATAACATAATACATACTCATTGGGACATATTGTCAACCGATCCCAAATTAAGATCTGTTTTGCAGAATCCTCCGCGCTTTACGTTTAAATGCAAAATAAATTGAGAAATGTATTTGTTAAAGCAGACTTTTATTCCACCTTCTCACTTTCACTCTTTTCCCCATACACTCAAAAGAACTGCAGTTTATCAAGCTACAGTAGCTGGTTACCGTGTTTGAAATGTCTACGTGTACAGATTCAGACAATCGGGTATTGTGGTATTATTGTAAAGCAATAGTATATGCAACAAGGCACTAGACTTAGAGCTATTTATATTAAATATAAATACCTATTTTCATAACCAGTTTCATACACTAATACAGACATGATTAAAACACTGTCATTAAACTGCATTTGAATACATGAAAAAAGAATCAAGATAAATTATATTAACTCATCAAAAGTGTGTATCAGTCACTCACTGCTACAAGTGTTTCCAAAGCGGGTCTCTTGGAATCAGATCAGCCTCTGTCACTCTCGTTTGTGCGTCATCGGCTGAGTGGTGACTCCGCAACCAAGTAGTGACGTAAGGTTTGGGATCCCGTTCTGAGAGTAGTGCTCCGTGGAGTTTCAGAAACATGAGGGCAGATACTCGATGAAGCAGAAGTTTTGCGCGCAATGGTGAAATTATTAAATTCGTCTGGCTAAATCCTTGTTCGCATTCAACTGAGCTGCATGGAATTAATTTGGCACAGTTAAGCAATAGCTGGAGCTCCCTTGGGGTATTATGTCCTTGTGCATCAATATAATCCCAGTAGGAATTTATAGTTGTTGTTGTTGGCACTTTAAATCTCCTGGACAGAGACATCACTTGCGGTTCCCCATATCTTGCATAAAGTTCCTAAGGCCAATGATCACGGTCCAGAATGCTCAATACTTCCATCAGTTTTTTTTTTCACCATCAGATACAGATTGTCCAGTCGAGGTGTCTGATAAGGTCGTAGTGAACATTCGACGGGTTAAGTTGTTGACTATGCTCGTCAGGAACTGTTGACTGTTGATGGCAATGATTTTGCTGTTGTCAGTCAGGGATACAGCTCCAAATTTTCCCTCCCTAATTGCAACTTCTGTCTCGAGAGTTTTTGTTCAAAGTCGTTCCTTGAGTGCTTCTATGAAATGAATACTACGGCGATGAGTTTGTCTGCTTGCACAATTGTAGTGTCTCATTTCTGCAGACACACAGAAACAAGGGAAAGTTCACATAAGGTATCATACATACATCAGCGCTAGACCTAGCAAAAACTGTTTTGATGACAGCCTCCTATGCAGTCCATTATATGTCTTTCTGTCAGCCGGTGTCCTCCTTGTGTCATTCATTGCATGTCGAAAATGATCACAAATGACTGTCAAAAAAGAACTAGCAACCCATCTAGTGCTAAGAACACAGACGATTTTCGTTATTTGTTGATCCAATTGTGCAGCACACTCAGCCAGTTCTCGTTGATTTTGGGGAGATCGACTGTATACACAATATAATGTGTCCATAAATAGCTGAAAATGATTAATGCCCTTAGTTTTGGAGATAGCATCCCCTACTGCCAACGCCAGTCTGTGATTCAAGCAATGCCTAACAATGATATCAGGATATTTTTCAGTGATTCTCTGAGCTACGCCGGATTTTCTGCTAAGCATGACACTTGCCCCGTCACTTGTAAACACCACCAGGTGTTGTTTCAAATAGTTATCACAGAATCCGTATTTATCCAAACACTTCAACAGTTGCTCAAACACAGTGTCAGCTGAAATGAGGCTCCTCATTTTTGTCACTTTCACACTTCAGATAAACAATAAGTGCTGACTTGCTACTCAGACTTATTGATTCGTCAATGATCACAGAAATTTTGCAATTGTTATGGTGCTGACAGATTTTCTTTCTCATTTCAGAAGCTACGTGGTCTGTTATTTTCGTAGCACTGCATCTAGAATGCAAGCCAATGCCAATATCAACACCGTTAATCTTCTGAAGCTCTAATAAGTTGAAGTGGTCAGAGAAGGGTCTGTCACTTTTTGCAAGGCAATACACAGATCAAAAAAATAACAAGAATGCTATTAAACTTTGATGCATTCCATTTATCGCACATTTTCTCAAGAGTTTGCTCCTGTGACTTTTCCTGTAATTTATTTGCAGTAATATGTGCCTTTGACTGTTGGTGGCGCAAAATTTTCTTTCGCAATGCTTTCAAATTTTCACCTGAAATGTTGACATTCTTAAAAGCACCGAGACTCCTGACGTTTAAGTAGATATTACAGCCAAGTTTACCATCACTGCAGCCAATCCAAGGATAAACCTTCTGTTTCTCCTGCCACATTTCTGCAGTCTAAACAGCAGGCCACAGACACAGGGATTCCCCACTTTGGCTTCTGTTATCTTCAGAAAAATCAGATGCATCACTGTTTATCACTAAGGCCGTAAGAGTAGTCTCGGTTTTCTCTTGATCCATAGACTCTTTCTAATCTATTTTTTTTTTGCTATCCCGCCATACTGCTAGGTATTAACTTTAACTCTCAGTGGTTCTGTTTATGTCTGTAACATCAGCTATAAAGAAATGTACAGTAGGCTAATATCGCGCTGTTTGACTGGGGGACTACAAAACTAAATAACATCACTTACACGACCTTCATAAAAAAATGATGCATCTACAAATGACTACTACATGAATAAAATAATATTGAAATTATTATTGTTAAATATTACTAATAATCATATATGCGTAGACACAGATGGATCATCTGTGGAGTTGTTAGTTCTTTATTAATACTAAACTGGGCCAAATCCGAGTGGTCGTCGAACAGGTGTTAGGGCTATTGCAAGGGAGGGGGTGATACTACTGAAGCGTATTGAAGTGAACCAAGAGCTTGTTCCCCAAATTATTACAGCCTGCTGTATGCTGCACAATCTGTGCCAGGACCGTAAGGAGGTGTTCAGGCAAGCAGAGGAACAGCTACCTCAGCCTCCAGCAAGAATTGCACAACAGTTATATGAAGAGGGTCCTGCTATTAGAGATGCACGGCTAGCTTTATTTTTGTAACCCGACAGTGTACTTTTATTTTGGATCACATTTTTGTTTCATTAGCTTGTTTTGTATCTCTTTATACCAAATATAGCATCCTCATTTGTGCTGTACTTATATGACAGGGCAGCAGTGTGGAGTAGTGGTTAGGGCTCTGGACTCTTGACCGGAGGGTCGTGGGTTCAATCCCAGGTGGGGGATACTGCTGCTGTACCCTTGAGCAAGGTACTTTACCTAGATTGCTCCACTAAAAAACCCAACTGTATAAATGGGTAATTGTATGTAAAATTAATGTGATATATTGTAACAATTGTAAGTCGCCCTAGATAAGGGCGTCTGCTAAGAAATAAATAATAATAATAATGACTGCTTCTGCTTAATAAAGAATTGGAATATTGAGAAGTATTGTTGATTCCCAAGAAATAAGTCGTGAAAATTCCACACCACATTTTATTTTGAGAGTGGGTTAAACAATGTTCATGTTGTGCATTGTATCAAGCTGCCTCATCATATCCTCTTCCCTTATGGATATTAACACCCGAGTCTCTTCATCGCTCCAACGGACGTAAGAGGAGGATGGACACAGGTTTTGCTCAGACATAAGTAACTAGGAGAAATTACATCGGAGTATAGTTATACACATTTAAACATAGTACATAGGCCTACTTTACAATAAAGACGTTTTGACAGTTGTTTGGAAAGCTATTTGCAAGTGTATTCTGGAGTACTGTACAGTAACTGTAACCACCTGAATCCACAAGCCTTAGATAGCAGTTTATCAAACATTTTTAGTAATAGTTTTAAACAGAAACTTGGTAAATATAATCTGTATGATACTTTACAAACACATTTAGATCCGTGTATGTGGGGTTATCGCAACATCAATCTGATAAAGGAAATACTGCAAACAAAACATTAATTTCCCTGCTGCCATCTTTGGACCATGGTAACTTACGTATTCCCATGTGACTTTTATAGCAGCTTTAGGAAAGGACTTGAACGAGCTAATTAACATTTTCACAAGAAACTCGTGTTTACATGTGTAAGTGGGCGTTGATTTCACGAGCATTACCTGGAATCTCACAAGAAATGGAGACTTTCATGTAAAATATTGAGACCATTTTTTGGGACACTTTCACAAGCTTTCCCTGTAAACTGGCCAAATGACTATTGTCCAAGTTCTTAGCAGTATTACATTGGGGACGGTTTATCCAGTTCCACAGAATGCTGTGCCAAGTTATATAAGCAATGATAGAGAACATCAAAACAAATAAAGCAAGTTTCTCAGTGTTGTTTATGGAATAGGCAGATTATTTGGACCATACCAGAAAGAGTGAAAAGCAAGAATTAAATAATAATTCAAACTGTATTAAAGTCCAGAGAATAAATACCAATGGATACCTAACCTATTATTACAGGGTAGCTGTAGTATCAGTCGTTTCAAAACCACACCGATAGGAAATATAAACTTTACATAAATGAATTACTGAAATCAAGTTGCAGTGTTTTGTTAACTCAGGAATAATTACACTTGGCCAGCTTTCTAATGCTGGCCTCGTATAACAGTATTCATATTCAACACACATTGTTTGAGCAAGGTTTAATGTGCATATTTGGACTTTTAATAAAGGCAGGTTAATTTAATTGAAAGCTAGCCTTCACCAAGTGGCTTAACACAACAACTATGAAAGTGCTCTAGGAAAAATGATACAGCTTGACAGACGGGTTGCAGTTAGGCATTATATACATGTATCACATTTTTTATTAATTTGTCACCATAGAATAACCTTATTATATGAAGGTTACGGGTCATTTTCATGTACTGTTAAGGAGCTGAATAAAGGGCTCTTTATCCTGATCCACCTTCGTTTTAATGTTTGTAAAGAAGTACAGAAACAGTTTAAAAAACTTGATGGGAAACAATTTGGAACTCTGAACGAAATAATTGAATTAGCCTGAAGAGGATGCAATTGAATTAGCCTGAAGAGGATGTAATTTGGGAAAGATACTGACTCAGCACTAAAACAATCTGGAGCACAAAAGCACCTACAATGCCTTGCAGTCACAGATGTACCCAACACAAACCTGCTGGCCCAGAAGAGTACCAGGAACTCTATGTTTCTGGCCCTGCTTTAGTCAGCATCTGGCATGGGAATCTTGGCTACTTTACATCGACATCTGCTTAACACTTGTAATGTTTTTAAACCACACAGGAGAGTAGTGTATTTAACAATAAATCAACCATAGTGTCACAAGGCTATAAATAGGAGTAAGGCCAGTGTTTATTGAAACAAAATAGTAATGGTGTATGAGCAAAATTATACACAGGGATGTACAAATTGTATTATAGATTGTATTGTATTACTATATAACGAGGGTGATTAAAAAGCCACCTGGCCACTTTGTTCTCCTGCTATGGAAAACAAAACACTGAAGGATGTCATCCATTAAGGTTTTCTTTTCCCCACAACTGCAGGCTGAAGAGGCTAGGTGCATATTACATGAAGTTACATTTTTTTTATGAGAATTCTGTGTAAAACTTTGCTGATTACATTGTAACAAATTATGTTATTACACAACTGGCTCATTGTGTTACAATAATTTGGTGACTTGGTGTATTAGAGATTTTAAATAACTGAGCCATTAATTCTAGTCATTTAGTTTAGAAAAGTCATGCTATTATTCAAAAGCTCTTTGGTTCACAGCTACTCAAGAATGCATATTCAGAGAGGGTAAATTTGTGCGGCCCCTATTGCAAATGCATGAAGCAACATGACTTTGCACTGCCCCAGCTAGGTTTACAGTGCAAGTCATTAATGAAACACTGTGTTAAAAAGTATGGTTAATATATTTCCTACTTACACATCACAAAGCATTTTCATTATATTTATTTTCTTTCTAAATTATATGTAAAACAGTTTTCAATTGAGTCAGAGGAATGCCAACAGTCCAGACCAGTTTCTCAGTTTGCACAGTGGCTGAGCAAAATCAACATGGCATTCCTTTGCTCTTTAGTTCCCAAAACAGCATGAGCAGCACTTTCTTATTCTGTGTCCCAAAACATAACGTTAGGGAGCCAGTATCAGGTCTACTCTGTGGATATTAAGCATCCTCTAACATGTTTACAAAGAAGAGCTTAACCTTGGCTAAATCCCATACAGATCAATACAAATTTGGCCCGGCTAATTCTCAACAAACAAGTCTTCAGTTGTGCTTCCCCTGTAAATTGAAGCTTACATCCCATCCCTTTAAACCTGAAGTTGCACCACAGTGATTCTATCCAGCATAGATATTTGCAAACAAATAAATACACCCACACTTATGCAGACAAATTAGCAGAGGTCCAACATGTTTTCTCTTATGTACCTTACACTATTTAAAGCAGGAGAATGATATTGATGTAGTACTCTAGCAATGACCTTATCAATCACAGCCTGATCTATTTGTTGCATTTGCAATTAGAAGCTTGTCCTGTCAGTTTATGTATGAGATTCTAGGTTCTAGCATTGTAATACAGTTTTACTGGTTGGCAGTGTGATCTTATTACTTTGTTATTGTGCTGTAAGCTAACACATTTGTCAGTCAGTGTGAAGAAAGTGTATCTTGTAATGCTGAATTAAGATGCCATTCCATGTTCCAGCAACTGTATGTTATCAGTGTTAATTGAAGTGTGTGCATTGATAGGCCAGTTATCTGAGATAAAGCACTGAAAATCCATACAGACTCACTGCAGGAAAATCTGGAAAGACTATTAACCCAGGAGCACCTCGATCTGGACAAAGCAGATTAAACCTTCACTGAAGAAACATAGCATTGATAGCAGCTCCCAAATGGGAAAGCCATCCTCAATATTAAAATCCTAATATTTAGATTGAGACATTCCCATATGTATAACACCAAAGAAGGTAGATTGATGAAATGTTGATTGCAATATTTTTTGTTTTCCAGGACACCCCTCCTGTCATATACTGTACCAAGGTAACAGCATTATTTATATTCACCAAAAATTCACCAAAGCTTATATTTTTATTTTTGGTTTGACAAGTTGATATACACTGTGATGCAGTGTATATCCCGACTTGGAAAGTCCAAGCTTCTAAGCCCTGGGAGACTTATGTAACTGACACCCAGCTTGGCTCGAAGGTAACTACTGGACAATCACTTGGAGTTAAGATGGCTGCCAATCAGTCAGACTATAGAGCACAGGTGAAGTCAATTGCTGTTAACCCAGGAAGGGATAAAAGGACAGGGTGATGTTGGGGAGAAGAGGGATAAGAGGAGACAAACGCAATTGTGAAGGTTTGATTTAATGTGCTTTACAATACTGACCAACCGTGTGACGAACTGTATTTTGGACTGATTTTATGATTTTGGATTATAAATAAAAGATTGTTGTTTTGTTTGAACTAAGGGATAAAAGGCTTATCCTTTTCTGAGACAGTTAGAGGAATAATATTAAGTTCAGTCAGCGCGCCAAGGGAGCTAGGTTCTATTTTTCTGTTTTCTGTTTTGTTTCCTGTTGCTGCCATAAATATAAGTGTGTCAGAAGACACTAAAACGTATAATGGTTGTCTGTGCCTTTCACTGAATTAGTGGTGGTAAGTGGCTGGCCATTCTGACAATTGTGCCACTTTACCACACATACCTACAGTATTAACAGAAAGTTAATTCAAATCACATTAGGGGAGAAATGAGGAAGTTGACACATCACAATATTATGAACTAGACCACAACAAGCTTTTTAACATTACACCACAGCAATTAGGAAAGAATAAAGTGAGTAAAATTTACCAAATTGTTGTAATTGTTTTTTTCTCTCAGGATAATGGCAACATTTTACAACCTATAAATCAAACAGCGATTAGGGGTTCAAACAGCTCTGCAGAGTAGCCTACAAAAATCACTTTTGATAGCTCTTAAACATCAATAAATGGCTTTTGGTTCTAATTTATAACCTTGTAGCAATTTCTATGAGGTTAGGAGTAATCAGCTCCACCAGGGCCAAAACACATTATATTTGGGAGTGCTCAGGAATTACATATCTAGCATGAAAAGCAAACCTCTTATAGAGCTATGTAAAGAGCAGGCTTAATAGCACAACACCACAGTGTGTTTTGTATCAGAATGAATTATTTGAACATATATAAAAGCATATGCTAATGTAGCTTAGATGTATTTTCATTACAATGCTGTTATAGCTTTAATAAACAAGCAGGACTCCTAATGTGATAATCACAGGAGTGTGGAAAGAAGCTTTTATCATTTCAAATATAAATCTCAGAAACAAATTTCAATTGTCTTGTAGAAAGATCCTATCTCGTATAAGTGTAAACGTTTCATCGCTATCATTTAATATTCTCTTTTTTTCTCATCACTTCAAGATTTTTGAACTGGATTCAATGAGCAATTAAATGTTATCTTTAACGGATGGCTTTTTTTCAAAGCAAATTAAAACTTCATTTAAATTTGAGATACTAATCGGATTCTCTAGAGTAAATGGAATAAACAATTATTGATATGTTAATGATAACGCTTATCATATAAAAATGCCTTTTGGACGTTAATTTGATCCAAAGTCTTAAGGTCTTCTGCCAAGTAATTAAATGTATGTATTTTATAAAAACTAGGCAATCAATTTAATTTTCTACATAAAAAGAATTTTACTACCTCTGCACTTTTAGAAACATGACTCACATTGCAACATAAAAAAGTGTAATAGGGTATTGCCAAAATGCTTCTGTTCTTGTAGGATTTTTGGAAGTGCTTCAGTACAGGAATACATGTATTCAATTGCATTTTTCTAAGGTCAAATTGCTCATTGTTACCTATCTATGAGGACTGCAGTGTTCCTAGTGAACATGTAGGTTCAATATACTTGCACTCATATCATGTCACCAAAGAAAAAGCAACAAGTGAAGATGGCGATACTGATATTATAAACATGCCCTGCAATGCTATAAAAAGAGGCAACTTCTTAAGTCCAGAGGGAAAGGGAGAGAGGGGGTAGAGTGAGATCAGTGCCGATTTCTGTAAACAAGCTCTTAATGAAGCTAGCAAGGACAGGCGGGATCCAGTGACATATTAGCCACGTACTGTACTCCAAGGCCAGGCATGAAGGCCTGCAAGCTCCTCTGCCGGTCTATGAGACACAGGACCTCCAACCTGGCACAAGACAACCCCAGCTCAACGGAGGAAGCTGCTAGTCAACGAGGTGCAAAAGCAGGGGGTGAGGATGAGGTGTGTAAAGGCCATTTCCCAGGCCAAGCAGGGAGAATGGAAGAGATTATTTATTATTATTTATTTCTTAGCAGACACCCTTATCCAGGGCAACTTACAATTGTTACCAGACATCACATTAGTTTTTACATACAATTACCCATTTATACAGTTGGGTTTTTACTGGAGCAATCTAGGTCAAGGGTACAGCAGCACCTGGGACTGAACCCATGACCCGCCGGTCAAGAGTCCAGAGTCCAGAGCCCTAACCACTGCTCCACACAGAGTGTAGAACAACACAAGATCGGCTGGCAAGACCTACGGACAATGGAACAGAGCAGGATCAGTTTCCTCATCAGATCAACATATGATGTTCTCCCATCACCACAGAACCTAAACCTCTGAGTGGGTGAGGATCCCTTGTGTCCTTTGTGTTCATCACCTCCAACATTAAGGCACATTTTGACAGGAAGGTGAGTCTTAGCCAAGGACGGTTTAGTTGGCGCCATGACCAGGTGCTGAGATGTTTGGCCTTAGCATTAGAAGACAAGCGTAAAATGACCAATAAGTTGCCACCAGTTCCATCAAAGCATTACACACAAAAGACAATATTCCTCCGTCCAGGAGAGCAACCACCAAGAAACGGTGTTAAAACCAAGCCTCGCCCAGGACAACTTGAAGCTGCTAGAGACTGGAAAATGCTGGGAGATGTTGGTCAACGGCTTATTTTTCCACCTGAGATTGCCACCACTAACCTTCAACCAGACATTGTCTTGTGGTCTGGATCAGCACGCCTTGTTCATCTGGTAGAGTTAACAGTAACGGTGATGAGGCGTATGAGAGGAAGAAACTTTACTATGCTCAACTAGCTGCTGAAGCAGAACAGCAAGGATGGAGAGTCCGGGTTTACCCAGTGGAAGTGGGTTGTCGAGGATTTGTGGCACACTCTACAACCCAGTTTCTCAGAGATGTCGGGTTCAGTGGTCAAGAGTTGCGTCGCACAGTGAAGAACTTATCTGAAGCTGCAGAAAGGAGCAGCAACAAGCACAATAGAAAGAAAGTAACGCTGATGTACGGGTAAGTAAGCTGGGCTGAATTGAGGGGGGATGGAGGGGGGTGATGCTGGGACAGCAGAACCACTGTCGAGCCCTCTTGAGGTGTCGTGGGCTAGTCGATGAAACACAGAGGATGGAAGGTGCCCACTTGAAGACCCCAGAGATGTGCCCTACTTAGCTCAATCCAGACGGTTGTCAGACAAGATCCTATGGTAGCTAGATAAAACCTACCAGTTTGTCTCAGTAATATTTATTTGTTTGAAATTTGGTGATTTTTAAGGATCACCATGCTCAACAGGATTAGTTTTAGTTTAGGTTTTTTGGTCTTTTTCATATTCCAATATGATCAAGACAAAGAAAATGCTTATATTAAATGAAGTCAATGGTAATTAGTAATAACATATTTCCTGTAAGAATATAACAGTCTATTTATGTTCATTTACTATGAAAGGTAAGCTTAAAGTACACATAATGCATCCAAAATACAGGAATCATGATACTTTAAGCCATCTTGCTAAGCAACGTTATTATACTTTCAATCTTCAGTCGCTGTTGTTTCTCTTTGTGACACTTGAGCATCATTGTTTATTTGTGTTTGCAAAATGTGAGGGTGGTTGATTTTTATTCATGTATCAGCTTGTTGCAATGTTGCCAACCTTGAAGACATAAGTTTTATTTAGCATTGAAAAGATACAAGACATTTAAAGTATAATATCTGTTTTTCTTCAATTTAATAAAGCTAAATATTTTACGTTACCTATGTGTTGACTCTCTTCATTTCCTTGGAAAATAAATAGGCAAGTGTGGCAGGGCAAAAGCCCTACTTGTGTTGATAGTGTGTGTGGGGATGTAAGGTTGGCAGGGATGGGGTTAATTCTGTCCCTTCCTGTATAAAGGGGAGGACAAAATCCTTTATTTGGGGAACAGGGAGGTAGGTGAGTGTAACTGGGTTTTGTTTGCAACTTTGTATTAAAGGCTAATGCCCAGCCTACATCTGTTTAATCTTTTGCTTGAAACTTTATTTTGGCCCTTGTGCCTGTTTATTTGTTCCTGTGTTTGTTTGTTTAATAGATGTGCGGTTTAGCGTTTGAACTGCAGCTTCTTGACTCTGAGTCTCTAATTCCCAGTAACATCTTGGGCCACAGCGTTACCCTGTCAGAGCAAGCATAAATAAATCAAACAAACATGACAAATATGTTGATTTTCTATTAATAGTCTTACTTTGTCCTGGAATATTGTGATTTACATTGTAAGTCAAATATGCTTGTGAAGTCTAAGAGGAAAACATTGAATGTCTCACATAGTAGAGTCCCCTCTACTTTTTGTCCCATAATTCGAGCACTGGTAATAACTATGCATGTAGTAGTGAGAGTCAGGGGACATAAATGGCACCTACTAATGATTACCTTTGAGGTTATTATATTTTCAGCATGAACTTACTGCACTTGAATTACTCACACACATTCAAGATGACGGATGAACTTAAATTTGAGGAACTATAGTGGAGTTTTAAATTGTGCTGTGTGTAAAGGTCAACAGGATGGCTCTGCCAAAGAAGCAATCTATTACAAAGATATTTTGTAATTATTATTATTATTTTATACAAGTCTCCAGCCCCTGGCAGGGTATGTTAATATGAGACGAGGCGGAGTTTAAAAGCCACTAATAGATTTCTGAAAAGAGATCATAAAAAAAAATATATATAATAATTACTGGTATTCAATATATTTGTAATTCTCATTATATGATGAATGATATCCTCAAAATTAACCCCACACCTAAAGCTAGAACCTTTGATTATGGCAATGCATTTTGTGTATGTCCTTACTCATGTTTGCTCAGAGACTTATTATGCAAATTCACTCTTTTATGAAAATTAAATGTTGTAAGTATTCTTCTTTTTATTCCCTCTTAAGTAACAGGAAATGTCCTGATTTCTGAATCGTACACGGGTCGACTAGACATTCTTTATAGTCTTGCTTTGAGTAGATGAGGACTTTAGCAGAATACAGTTTCTGAGTCTCAAGCACTATAGTGTTGTAAGAACAATAGAGATGAACATCAGGAGTATATTTATTGATTCTACATTGAATCATAGTACTAGGTATTGTTGCAATATGCCATTGATGGATCCATCCCAATTGTGCATTGTTACAGGATGACATAAAACAAAATGCCTGCAGCTACTGCCATCTACTAGAAGTATAACATTTATAAAAGTTACTGAATGCTGAACTTCAAAATGACCCATTGTTTTGTAAAAAAGCGACATTTAGTATTTAACACTGTACAGTATACGTCTATTATTTTAGAACATAAATGTATACAAATAGAACAAATGCATCTACTGAAAAGGCATTTAGACATACATGACTGCTGAAGGAGCACAACAAAAAAGAATTATAGAAAAGAAGTATGCATCTTTAATGAGGTTTTCATTGAAGTGCAATTTTTTTTCTTCGGTATTTCATGTTTCTTGATAACGGTCAAACATTATTATTATTTCTTATTATTTGTTTATTTAGCAGACGCCTTTACCCAAGGCAACTTACAGAGACTAGGGTGAGTGAACTATGCATCAGCTGCAGAGTCACTTACAATTACGTCTCACCCGAAAGACGGAGCACAAGGAGGTTAAGTGACTTGCTCAAGGTCACACAATGAGTCAGTGGCTGAGGTGAGATTTGAAGCGGGGACCTCCTGGTTAGAAGCCCATTTCTTTAACCACTGGACCACACAGCCTCAAACATCTATTGAACAGTTTTCAGTCACTGGTGGGATAGCTTGGATCCTATGGGGAAACCTGCTTTAAATGGTTACTGTTAGATCCTTGGCGGTGACATTGCTTTGTAAATGAAAATGGCCCCATAGAAGTTGAATTTAAATTAAACCAAGCAGAACCGAAACAGGGTTCATGATGTGATTTGATAATTTAAGTAAAAAGTATATGCACTATACATAAAGGGAAGAGTCTTTTCAATATATCGATACAGTAGATAATATAAATACCACCATTGTTTAAAATATTACAAATCCTGACATTTTGTCTTCCAATGTCACAGAATGTATTTAACCAGATGAAATTATTTTGTGTTTTTCAGTAGTTACTGTATTTCAGGTTTCATTTTGATACTGGTGCTGTCTTATTTTCGATTGGAAGCTAATGTTTTTTGTTTTTTTTTTGACAAGACCCTACCCATAGTTTAAAAAATGTAAACGTGGCACCGTTAGGTACAACATGCGTGGATTCTTACACAGTTGCAGAATACTGACTATACAGTTTTTTACTTTTAGGTTGTCTCCTAAAACATCAGCAGTTCAACAGAAATTCGGCATGGGTGGAAGCTCTGGGCTATGCAGAGCTGCTCTCCCTTCCGAAGATGATTTATTATCTAGAGCAGTGGAGTTTGAGCTAAAATTGCTGGTAGCATAACATTTCCTGGTTAATAGCACAAAAGTGTAATTGAAAAAAGTTTTTATTTTCTTCAAAAGCAAATTTTAAGCCTCATTTGCACTTTCTGATTTCTTGTTCACACATTGGTGCTCAAATGCAAACACTTGATTGCAAGGTCAGGAAGGCTGTAATGTGTTCAACATGTTCAGAGACACAGTCCCGTGTTTCCTTTAAAATATTATTGTTGACCTGCAAGGCTTTGCCCAGGGATGTAAGGGCCTTCCTAGCCCTTACACCCCTGGGAGGCAGCTTAGATCCTCTAACTCTGGATTATTAAAATGCATGGTTCCAAAACGTGTTACACTCAAAGGGCATAGTTTTAGCTGTGTTGCTCCTTTTCTTTGGAACTCATTACACACTTTTATTAGAGAAACCACAACAGTTGCCAAATTTAAAAATACCCTTAAGACGCACTTTTCTCTGCTGTATTTTTTTAACTGTTTGACTCTACTGCAGTCTGCACTTTATAATTAATATACTGTACTTTTATGATGATCGATTTTATCTTTATATTTACCTATTTTATTGTATTTAATTTATTTATGTATTTATAGAATGTTTTTTTAACTGATTAATTGTGTTTCATTGTGCTTTGTAATGTTGATTTATGTTTGTTTTGTAAAGTGCCTTGAGACACCTAGGTGTGAAAGGCACTATAATAAATAACACTTTTATTAGTCTTTATTAAGGGGCATGCCTGATAATGAAGCTGCGTTTAGCCTCATTATTGGGCAGGTAATAACATGGAAGTGGTTGCTGCAACAAAGCTTTATTGCTGTGGTAAACTGTAGCTGAGATCAGTAGCTTTTTGTTTCCGTAATTTGGGGATCTGGCGGGTTTCTTTTAGATACTTTTTATCTCGAAGTGAGAAAGAGGCGCTTGTCACTATTTTTGTTATGTGAGTTTGGTCCATTTTATTTATTTTAATCATGTTTGTGTGTTATTTATTGTACACATTTAATTGTCTTCTTCTTCTTCTTCTTCTTCTTCTTCTTCTTCTTCTTCTTCTTCTTACTATGTTATGTGATGGTGAGGTTGTCTAGCTTGGCTGGGTACCCACATGGAGTGCTGCACTGGCCATTGTGCTCCTGCAGTTTACAAGGGGAAAACATCTGTGGTTGCTTTACATCACCAGGCCACAATGACTCCTACTGCACAGGCTCCAGACTAGGCCAGGCAGATAACAGCTGAACTCTGTCCTCCAGTTCGGTAGCTTGGTGACATTCTATTTCTAGGTTTTCCTGCTGAGAAGAGTAATTGGCTAGACTGCAGGAGTGGAGGACTTCAGACCTCCTGAACCTGTATGTGGGCTGCAGTCTGGCAGAGATGAGCTATGTTATATTTCATAAACATGATTTTTTTTTAACAATGCAACCTTGCATGTATTAGGGCACAAGGGTTCTGAAATAATTTTACTATTTACAAAATACCTATTTATTTTTTAAATATTTCTCAGAGGCTATTTCTACTTCTGTTTCAAATACTTTTTTAGAATGGAAAACTATTTTGTAAATAGTGTTTTAAAATAGATTTTTTTTGTATACCAATTTGACTTTTAATGTCTCAATAAAAATATAACATCTAAGTGCAAGTATGTGTCTTTCATTAAGGGTGAAAAAGGATGAATTTCTGCCCAATCTGCAAGAAATATCTAGTTATTAACTGTGCTACTTTGATTTAAAAAAAAAAAAAAAAGTATTCGATTACTGGGTAAAGTAGAGCAATAATTTGTTAAATATGAATATAGATACCAGAAGGACATACTATAAATACATGTAAGAGGATTCAAATTGACATCAATAAGTCCTAATAACATAACAGTAGAAAATGCTGTGAATCTTTGGAAAAGTGTTAACAAATGTTAAACCGTGTCAGTGAGTCAACCTAAATAAAATTTTAAAAAAATATGCAGTAAAGAATATGAATATTACATTATCACAGATTTGATGATGACACGAGGGATTGTGAGATGATACAATAATTTATATAGAGCCGTACATTAGTTCACCATTATGTATACCCTCTCAGCCAACCAGAGCGCAGGGATTATCCACATTGCATTCTTCTTCTGCACTTGGAATATGAAATCCCTGCAGACATCCGTCCATCACACACATTTCTGGAGAATTGCTTATCCTATTGTCATGAAACGTGGTATTACCATTATTTAGTTTAAGTTATTTAGGGGGGGAGGGGTGGTCTGCATGTCTGTACATTCACCCATCTGTCCATCTGTATGTCTGTGGCAAAGTGCCCCCCCCGTGTATATTGTATGTTACGCGTTGTGTGTAAATGTTGGTGTATAGGCATTGGTACACGGGATATAAGCGGGTCTGTGTTTCACGTGTATTTAAAAATGTAGATTTGTATTTAGGCACGAGGATGGCACAAATCACTTCACGTGCATTTAAAGTATTAGTATGTGAACACGGGGAAAGTGCACTTTAATTTATTCACGTGCAGTTGTACCGAGATTCCAATTGAATGATTGACTAGCAATCGAGTCTCGGTACAACTGCATAAAAGCAGCATGTTTTCACTCACTCGGGGTGGTGTGTTCGGTGAGTGGAGAACGGGAGAGAGAGGAGATATAAATAATTGCTATCGCGTGCTGGTAGGACCAGCACGATACTTGTCTGTTTAAACCTTTTACTTTGTTTATTAAATGCTGAGCACAACCAAGTGCTCAGCTTCATCAAAACCCCAAGTCTCTGTTCTGTGTATTACTTCCTGTTTCTGGTCTGACGTCACCCACTGTCAGCCGTCTTTGTGACACGTGGTGTCAGAACCGGGATCTACAGCGCCTCCAGGACTCAGGCCAGAGCAGGAACCGCAATTTGTTGTTTAAAAAAAAAACAAATAACAACAACAACAACAAAATAAAAAAAAAATGGAAGGCTGGAACTGGAGAGATGGCTGCCAGGATCTGGAGGTCCTCCTCGGTGGTCTAGAGGACCAAGGCTGGTGCCTTGCCTGTGGGGAGTTCGGGCACCCGGTGGTGCGCTGGAAGGTGAGGAGGAGGCAGAGAAGGGGGAAGAGGAAGGCTGAGCATCCTACGCCTGAGTGGGAGGAGCCCGAACGTCCTACGCCTGAGTGGGAGGAGCCCGAACGTCCTACGCCTGAGTGGGAGGAGCCCGAACGTCCTACGCCTGAATGGGAGAAGTCGGTGCGTCCACAGCCCAAGAGGGAGGATGTCGGTGCGTCCACAGCCCAAAAGGGAGGAGTCGGTACGTCCACAGCCCAAGAGGGAGGAGTCGGTGCGTCCACGGCCCAAGAAGGGGAAGGTAGAGCGTCCACAGCCCCAGTTTCCACCAGCAGAGGGTGAATTCCTGCTGGTTCCACCTCCATTGCCATGGGAGGACTGCTTGCAGCTCCCACCTCCACCAGCAGAGGGTGAATTCCTGCTGGTCCCGCCTCCGCCACCTCCATCAGCAGGAGCAGAGCAGCAGGAGCTGCCTCTGCCTCCGCCACCTCCACCGCCAGGAGCAGAGCAGCAGGAGCTGCCTCTGCCTCCTCCACCAGTAGAGGGTGAATGCCTGCTGGGTCCCTGTCCACCAGCAGAGGGTGAATGCCTGCTGGGTCCCTGTTCACCAGCAGAGGGTGAATGCCTGCTGGGTCCCTGTCCACCAGCAGAGGGTGAATGCCTGCTGGGTCCCTGTCCACCAGCAGAGGGTGAATGCCTGCTGGGTCCCTGTCCACCAGCAGAGGGTGAATGCCTGCTGGGTGCCTGTCCACCAGCAGAGGGTGAATGCCTGCTGGGTCCCTGTCCACCAGCAGAGGGTGAAGGCCTGCTGGGTCCCCCACCAGCAGAGGGAGAATGCCTGCTGGTCTCCCCTTCCGAGGCAGAGCCGCACCAGTCCCCTGCAAGAGAGGGAGGGCCGCACCAGTCCCCTGAAACAAGGGTAGACTACACGCCGCTCCCACCTCCACTGGCAGGAGCAGAGCAGCAGGAGCTCCCTCTGCCTCCGCCACCTCCACCGGCAGGAGCAGAGCAGCAGGAGCTGCCTCTGCTTCCGCCAACTCCACCAGCAGAGGAGGAATGCCTGCTGGTATCACTTCCCCAACCAGCAGAGGATGAATGCCTGCTGGTATCACTTCCCCCACCGTCACGAGGAGAGGAGCAGGAGCTGCCTCTCCCTTCACCAGAAAAACCAGGACTAGATGCTGGCGGTCCTCAGCAGCCCTTGCATAGGCTGCTGAGGAAAGCATGGGGAAGAACCGCCCGGCCGCAGTGGCCGAGAAGAGGGCCAAAACCCGCACCCCAGCTTGTCCTGCCTCGCCGCCAAGGATGCCTGCCTCGCCGCCCAAGGATGCCTGCCTCGCCGCCCAAGGATGCCTGCCTCGCCGCCTAAGGATGCCTGCCTCGCCGCCCAAGGATGCCAGCCTCGCCGCCCAAGGATGCTTGCCTTGCATCGCCCAAGGATGCTTGCCTTGCATCGCCTGGGGTTGCCAGCCGCCCGCGCACGCCTGGGTTGCCAGCCGCCCGCATCGCCTGGGTTGCCAGCCGCCCGCATCGCCTGGGGTTGCCAGCCGCCCGCGACGCCTGGGTTGCCAGCCGCCCACATCGCCTGGGGTTGCCAGCCGCCCGCGACGCTTGGGGCTGCCTGTCGCCCGCGACGCCTGGGGCTGCCTTTTGCTCCACACAGGGTACAGGGTACGAGGGAGAAGTGGAGCTCCCGCCGCCTATGGCCAGGGGCTCCTCCCGAAGTTCGCCTCCCGAGGGTCCACTGCTGCTGCCGCTGCCTCCTGAGGGTCCGCTGCTGCTGCCGCCGCCTCCTGAGGGTCCGCTGCTGCTGCCATCGCCTCCCGAGGGTCCGCTGCTGCTGCCGCCGCCTCCCGAGGGTCCGCTGCTTTTGCCGCCGCCTCCCGGCGTCCGCTGCTGCTGCCGCTGCCTCCCGAGGGTCCGCTGCTGCTGCCATCGCCCCGAGGGTCCGCTGCTGCTGCCGCCGCCTCCCGAGGGTCCGCTGCTGCTGCCGCCTGGGGTCGCCAGGGATCCTGCTTCGCCTGGGGTCGCCGAGGGTCCTGCTTCGCCTGGGGTCGCTACACTGTGGCCAGAACCCCATGAAGGGGAGCTGCCGGCCATGAAGAAAGGGGGAGGTCAGGAGACCAGCTCCCCAGCCGCATTTCCGTGGCAGGAAACACGGTGGCCAGAGCCCCACGGAGGGGAGCTGGCGGCCACGGCGAGGGGGAGGTCAGGAGACCAGCTCCCTCGCAGCAGTTTCGCTGCTGGAGATCGTGGTGGTCTGAGCCCCACGGAGGGGAAATGCTGGCCATGAAGAAGGGGGAGGTCAGGAGACCAGCTTCCCAGCCGCACTTTCAAGGCAGGATAGTGTGTGGCGGGAGCCCCGGAAGAGGGAGCTGATAGCCATGAAGAAGTGGGGAGTGGAGGACATTCCACCATGGCCACCCCCAGAAACACCTTGCTTCTCCCTCTTCCGGACTTTAAGACTGAGGGGAGGTGGCCATTGAGGCCATATGTGCTTTGCACAAGGGGGTATATGTGGCAAAGTGCCCCCCTGTGTATATTGTATGTTACGTGTTGTGTGTAAATGTTGGTGTATAGGCATTGGTACACGGATATAAGCGGTCTGTGTTTCACGGTATTTAAAATGTAGATTTGTATTTAGGCATGAGGATGGCACAAATCACTTCACGTGCATTTAAAGTATTAGTATGTGAACACGGGAAAGTGCACTTTAATTTATTCACGTGCAGTTGTACCAAGATTCCAATTGAATGATTGACTAGCAATTGAGTCTCGCACAACTGCATAAAAGCAGCATGTTTTCACTCACTGGGTGGTGTGTTCGGTGAGTGGAGAACGGAGAGAGGAGATATAAATACTGCTATCGCGTGCTGGTAGGACCAGCACGATACTTGTCTGTTTAAACCTTTTACTTTGTTTATTAAATGCTGAGCACAACCAAGTGCTCAGCTTCATCAAAACCCCAAGTCTCTGTTCTGTGTATTACTTCCTGTATCTGGTCTGACGTCACCCACTGTCAGCCGTCTTTGTGACAATGTCACACAAACATTTTTTAAAAATATATCTAGAGAATAGCTTATCAAATTGTGATTAAACATTGAATTGCTATTATTGTTATGGATGTTACTGACCCACACGTGTTGACTGCGGCAGTACTGTCATTTTCACATCCTTATTGTGGAAAAAAAAAAAAAAAAAAACTATTTACAAAAACCCTATTTGCAAAATTGTATTTATTATTTTCTATTTCAAATGCATTACCAGAAACATATTTTCTATTTCCTATGTTATATTTAAGTAGTTTCCTTGACTATTGTGGCCACCCCTGGTATGTATGCACCTAGTCTTATTAACATCATCCACTTTCTCATCATCCAGTTTGGCTGCCTGACACAACAGCTGATTGTTTATCTTCCAAATATTTAGTCTCATCAGAGATGTGATGATTTGATTTTGGACAGGATCTAATCAAAAGATCTGACAGTGCTTTTTTTGGCAGTAGGATTCAGTGAATGGCAGAAGCGAGCAGACCCCAGCAAAACTTTCTTTGTTGGCAACATGTTGCAGCATGGGCCAACTATTAGGAAGCCAGTGAATATCAGTTTGCTCAACACAGTGGATAGACACAGTTTTAAAAATGTGTTCAGCTTTCTAAAAAATATATATATATACAGTACTGTGCAAAGTTTTAGGCAGGTGTGAAAAAATGCTGTAAAGTAAGAATGCTTTCAAAAATAGACATGTTAATAGATTATATTTATCAATTGACTAAATGCAAAGTGAGTGAACAGAAGAAAAATCTAAATCAAATCCATATTTGGTGTGACCACCCTTTGCCTTCAAAACAGCATCAATTCTTCTAGGTACACTTGCACAAAGTCAGGGATTTTGTAGGCATATAGTCAGGTGTATGATTAAACAATTATACCAAACAGGTGCTAATGATCATCAATTCAATATGTAGGTTGAAACACAATCATTAACTGAAACAGAAACAGCTGTGTAGGAGGAATAAAACTGGGTGAGGAACAGCCAAACTCAGCTAACAAGGTGAGGTTGCTGAAGACAGTTTACTGTCAAAAGTCATACACCATGGTAAGACTGAGCACAGCAACAAGACACAAGGTAGTTATACTGCATCAGCAAGGTCTCTCCCAGGCAGAAATTTCAAGGCAGACAGGGGTTTCCAGATGTGCTGTCCAAGCTCTTTTGAAGAAGCACAAAGAAACGGGCAACGTTGAGGACCGTAGACGCAGTGGTCGGCCAAGGAAACTTACTTCCCTTTGCAATCGGAAGATGTCCAGCAGTGCCATCAGCTCAGAACTGGCAGAAAACAGTGGGACCCTGGTACACCCATCTACTGTCCGGAGAAGTCTGGTCAGAAGTGGCCTTCATGGAAGACTTATGCCAAAGGCCATACCTCCGACGTGGAAACAAGGCCAAGCGACTCAACTATGCACGAAAACACAGGAACTGGGGTGCAGAAAAATGGCAGCAGGTGCTCTGGACTGATGAGTCAAAATTTGAAATATTTGGCTGTAGCAGAATGCAGTTTGTTCGCAGAAGGGCTGGAGAGCGCATACAATGAGTGTCTGCAGGCAACAGTGAAGCATGGTGGAGGTTCCTTGCAAGTTTGGGGCTGCATTTCTGCAAATGGAGTTGGGGATTTGGTCAGAATTAATGGTCTCCTCAATGCTGAGAAGTACATGCAGATACTTATCCATCATGCAATACCATAAGGGAGGCATCTGATTGGCCCCAAATTTATTCTGCAGCATGACAACGACCCCAAACATACAGCAAAAGTCATTAAGAACTATCTTCAGCGTAAAGAAGAACAAGGAGTCCTGGAAGTGATGGTATGGCCCCACAGAGCCCTGATCTCAACATCATCGAGTCTGTCTGGGATTACATGAAGAGAGAGAAGCAACTGAGGCTGCCTAAATCCACAGAAGAACTGTGGTTAGTTCTCCAAGATGTTTGGGCCAACCTACCTGCCGAGTTCCTTCAAAAACTGTGTGCAAGTGTACCTAGAAGAATTGATGCTTGATGCTGTTTTGAAGGCAAAGGGTGGTCACACCAAATATGGATTTGATTTAGATTTTTCTTCTGTTCACTCACTTTGCATTTAGTTAATTGATAAATATAATCTATTAACATGTCTATTTTTGAAAGCATTCTTACTTTACAGCATTTTTTCACACCTGCCTAAAACTTTTGCACAGTACTGTATATTTTGGAGGTGCAGATGTGCTGCGTTGCTGAATGACACATTTACATATCATCCCACAGAGCACTGACAGACTGTCGCCGCGTTTGCATGTATAATAATGTAATCTGCTACATGAAGAAAAAAAAGGATATTTCTGACATTTTGTTTATAGGTTGTATTGTGCAGTCCACCAGGCAATTCACCAGATTTATGTCCCTTCTGTAAGACATGAATTTTCATATTTTTAAAAAATGATGCTGTCGATTTTTTCCTGAACAATATATGTTGTGGTTTTTTCTATTTAAACTAGCATGGTTTACGGAATAGGACGTGTTGACATAATTTTTCATGCATCTTTAATTTCTTACCAGCCACTATTTTTAAAATAAACCTGTATTAGTATTGTAAGAGGATGGCTGAGCTATGATGAGGAAGTTGACACAGATGCAAACAGGTACTTGAGGGTTGAAAATAAAAATAAAATTAAAAGGTTTAACAAAACAATTGAACACCATGAACCAAACACACGAACACCATGAACCAAACACAGAAACAAAATTTGGTTCAAGAGCCAAAATAAAGGTTCAAACAAAAGACTAAACAGTTGTAGGCTGGGCATTAGCCTTCACTGCAAAGTTTTGATATATAATACAGCGAGTGCGAGCACTCACAGTGTACAGTGTACAGTGTAAACGCTTCCAAACAAAGGATTTTCTCCTCCTTAAATACCATGTGGCTGGAGCCTAATTAACCCTTAATCATTCAATTTAGCTCCAGCCACATTCTCACATGTATTTGTCAGGGATAGGAAATTAACCCCATCCCTACCAACCACCACCAACTATTCTTTATTAGGGGGCATGCCTGATAATCAAGCTGCGCTTAGCCTCATTATTGGGCAGGTAATAACATGGAAGTGGTTGCTGCAACAAAGCTTTATTGCTGTGGTAAACTGTAGCTGAGATCAGTAGCTTTTTGTTTCCGTAATTTGGGGATCTGGCGGGTTTCTTTTAGATAGTTTTTATCTCGAAGTGAGAAAGTGGCGCTTGTCATTATTTTATTTATTTGTATCATGTTTGTGTGTTATTTGACATATTTATTGTAAACATTTAATTGTGTTTGTATTATTATTATTATTATTATTATTATTATTATTATTATTGCTGCATGGCATTGTCACCAGTATAAGATACAGAGACAATTTCATATTGTCATCAGAATGTTTTACATGAGAAGTTCGTTCAATAGTGTACAGTTCCACAGCAAGCTAGTAGTTTGAGCGCCATGGTATGTCCTAAAACAGGATCTGCGGGGTACTTGCGATTGCAAATTGTTGCAAAACACTTTTATTGGCACATTATTAAGCACAACAAAGACCTATAGTTTGAAATCTCTTCAGATACCATCCCAGTTCATTTTCTAACTACACTGTACCTGCACTGCATTTACACTTTATATTTAATACATATATTTACAACAGAGTTTTGTGATCAGGTTAATGTTATATAATGTAATAAACAAAGTTCCATCCTCACAATTGAATGCATGTAGCAAATTATAAATACAGTGTAACTAGGTGTAGGGAATGTACCTGTATTTTAAAGTTTATCAAAAGAAAGAAAGAAAGAAAGAAAGAAAGAAAGAAAGAAAGAAAGAAAGAAAGAAAGAAAGAAAGAAAGAAAATATAAATGCTGTTGCTTATCCCTTTCACCTTTGAGAAAGATTGAGTGTCATGACCTTTTTACATTAGTATAGACAAGACAGTACACACAGCAGAGTCCTGTACCTCATGCAGTGCATGTCTTTTAATTGACATATAGTCAATACTACCTTTGTGCTACAAGTGAAATAAAAAATGCAACTATTTAACACCTTGCATTGCCTTTCTCATGAAGCTCATGAAGATGAGAAGATATAAAGAGAATTATACATTCCTGGTAGGGAGGCCCAAGTCATTTACTCAAGGGGCTTTTTATGTTAGAAAGCTACTGGAGGAAAATGAGGGACTGCAATCTCCCTCCTTGTATAATAACTGGACGCGAGTGGATAATTTAGAAGTAACTGGAGTGTATGGGTATGTGCAATCAGGTAATCTGACATTTTAGCAGTACTGCCCGTTTGCTTTTCCATCAGCCAAAGGTAAAAAAGATTTAAAATATATCAACAGTGTATATATTACTGTAAATTACCTGCACCACAGCCTAAAATACTGTATTTAACAGATCTGTTTTTAGTTTACCGTAAGCTTTCAAGTTTCTGACTACGAAGTTTCTGAATACCGTTTGAAAGAAATACGTTAAATAAAATGAAAAATCTGCTTAATTGCGATGAAGCTGATATGATAAACTTGTAGTTCTGCCCTGAAAGGAAAGCACAATGAGAAAATGTTGCAAGTTTCAGTCTTTTTTTCTTCATTCTGATATATTGTTAAATACTGGTTATACCTTCCAGTTTTGCCAAGGTTTTTGGAAGTACCCGCTGACTATTTTCAAGATTTATTTTTTGCACACCTGTAACAGGGGGAAGTGTTACGTGTGTGGGTCATCACTGAATAATAATGAGTCCGACACAGAGCATTGGGTGTCAGATTTAATAAAAAAAAAAACAAAGCTAAAAATAAAAGTTTGCCACACAAGGTGAGCGCAAGTCTCATTAAAAGAGACGTCCTGCTCCAGGAACCTACTACACTACAAAACCCTCTCTATATTGGTTGTGATCAACATTCCCTAAATTAAGCTACTGGTGTTGCTCCTGAATTCCCGGCCTCCCAGTGACTCCAGGTCATTGCAACAGTCCTGGCTGGGCAGAGCCCTCACAGACACCATCTTGCAATTGAAGGGTTCCATAGTAATTATCCTGCGGAGTGGATGCTCTCCTCCTCTATGTAAACAAAGTGCCTGTCTGTGTAGCATGGTGGTGCAGTCGCCTCGAGCTGTGGTGCAGACGCTTCTTGAGCTGCGTGCAGCCTCCCTGGACACGCCCCCCAGCCAATCCGGACCTCTCAATCAGCTCAGCGCTGGACGAGTCTACCTGCTCAATTAGTCAATGCGTCTCCTGTTACAGGTCCTAGCTGCACACATCCGCACAAGAACCAGTGACATACTTCCCTGTCACATACCCTCCCCCTCCGAATGACACCACCTGTACATTCGATTTTCTTCAGCTGGTTCCTCTTCTGTTTGTGGGGGTCAGCGGGTGAAAGGAGGTCCAGTCATGGCGGTGGGGTGTCTGGAAGTACGGGCCGAGGGAGCTGAGCCATAGGCACCGGATTGGAGCGCAGGGGTTGTGGTCGGGCATGTGGTGGAGCTGGTCTCCTTGACTCCTCAACATAGAAACCTGGTCCTTCCGTCCTCGGTCTTGGGGATGGCAGTTCCTCCTCCTCAGGCTGTCGGATGGCAGCTCCTCCACCTCAGGCTGTCAGGACGGTAGCTCCTCCTTCTTTGACCCTCGGGACAGCAGCTACTCCTTCTTGGACCATAGCTCCTCCTCTGGCTCTTCAGACAGGCAGGCAGCCACTCCTGCTCTGGCCTTTATAGGTCATTATTTTATAACTGACTGTGCTGAGAAACTAAATTGAGCGTGTACAAGTGGCAATAGCAAAAAGATATAATTAATGCAGTGACATAAACAAGACAGTACAATCACTACCCTTAGATCTAAAACTGTCTTTCTCGGGTGGTAGATTACAAAGAAATGAACACACAACTCTGTATTAAAATGCAATTCAGTCTATCCTGTCAGTATTGTAGTGTGCTTTATTATTTCTTTCCCACAACCTGCAGAGTTACCAAGTGGTATTGCTCAGTTTATAGAAGAGGATTATAAAGTTATATTTTATCATCTGTTCCCAGTGGTAATGATGACAAAATCAATTACCTTTTTCTAAAAATGTAGTCGTCGCCAATGGTTTTTACCCTGGTTTTCTCCCTAATTTGGAATGCCCAATTATTGTTTTTTTCCTAGTTCACCGCTGCAACCCCCCGGTGACTCGGGAAACGGAGGCTGAAACACACGTCCTCTGAAACGTGTTCCTGCCAATCCGTCATTTTTTGCACTGCGATCCACAGCGAAGCCACCAGACCTATAGTGCTGGAGGACAACACAGATCTGAATGGCTCCACTGCAGACCCGCAGACGCCCTATCAGCCACAGGGGTCCCTGGTGTGCGGTGAACCGTGGGTTCCCCTGCAAACCTAATCCCTCCCTAACCTGGCGGCACTCGGCCAATTGTGCACCACCCCCTAGGAACCCCCGGTCACGGTCGGCAATGACATAGCCTAGATTCGAAACTGCAATCTCCAAGATATAGGGCACATCCTGCACTCCACATGGAGCGCCTTTACTGGATGCGCCACTCGGGAGCCCTTCAATTACCTTTTTCAATCTGACTTTATACATTCAATTCACTGTGCAAGGCATTGTGTTAATGTGAATTACATTCTACATCTCCAAATTTCCATTCAACCATACAAAAATGTACTGAAACCTGAATATATTATCAGTTTTCTCCTTGCTACTACTAGTTGTAATAAGATATTTTTTGTTATATTGATATCATTTTAAAGCAATAGTGTATATGATGAATGAACAATAATATGGCTACCAATGCAGTTACTGCTATTTATATGCCAATGCAATTATTGTTGTATTCTAAAAGGCAACAACAACAACCAACAAAATAAAAAGTACTCTTTGGGCCTACAGTCAAGATCATAAATATCAGAATAATATCACAAAACCACTTTTATTAGCTTTTTCCCATTTCTCATAATGTGCCTTCCCCTACGCAAGCCCCTATTAATAAACTGTATTCTTCCCTTCCAGAGTCCCTGGGCTCTTCAGTTTAGGCACACTGAGTTATCGACATTATCAACACTGGTAATTTCATTTACCAAAGTCCTGCTGTTATCATATCTGGCCTCCTTAGAGCTTTCTTTCAACTGTTCACTAGCATCTGTGCTACATTTGGTTTTGGAAACAGAAATACAGGTACTGGCAGCTGTCCTTCTGGAATGTCTACAGGTTGCTTTTCTATAGGTGCAGACATTTAATTTCTAGAGGACAAACATTAGACTGACAGGGACGAGAACTGAAGGGGAAGAGAACAGAATTAAAGAGCAGAACCAGGGAAAAACAACCCCCATCATCAGTTACAGATGCCTTCATTCATTAGATCATTTTAGAAGCCAGTGATAGCAGGAACCACTTTTTTATGGGTATTCTTTAGGATAATCACAGAAAGGAGTGATGCAACAGTTAAAGTAATATCAATAATGGATGTAGGATTCCCACGATATATCTGTGATGGCCTCTTTAGATAAGCATTGCTTTATCTATCTTCAAATACAGCTCAGCATCACAAGAGCCAGTGACACTGTGCACGCCAGGTTTCTTTAAGACTACTTCTATCCTGGCAAAGGGCTGAACCTACAACCTCCAATTGTGTAGTCTCTGCCAGGCAATCAGGCAATAACACATCTTATTCATTCAAGTTCTATATTTGTGAAGTTTTAATAGAAGGCCTATTTTTTAGTGTGTTGCTGTATACTATTTATCATTTTTTGTGCCTCACAGAAGGTAAAAGAAGACACATCTTCATTTTCCCCTCTCTCTTTGGTTTCAGGATAGTGGAAACACCCAAGAAGACGGAATATTCTGATCTGCCTATGCAACCACAATAACCAGACGGTTTTCTCACAAAGGAATTATAAGGCAGTCACACAGATATACAAGCAAGAACAGACTGTCAGCAACATACCTACAAAGGGACGTGGCTTATGATGGTATTAAATAGCTGTGAGGATGTTATAATATATATATTTTTTAAATGATAACAATAAGGGGAGTTGATTTTATTAGGAGTTCCCCAACAATCTGGCAAAATAAGCATTAAAACACAGAAGTGCTGATAAAGCAAGCATGTCTATTTTGCTGTGGAACTCCAAGCATAGCACCACAGTAGGTATTTCACTGATTTCAACAGCATTCATTAAAAAATGTATTTTTGACCAGCACAGTCTATTATATTGTGCAAAAGGGACCACGTTTTTAAACAGGATTTAGTAATTTGCATAAGATTTTACTACAGCACTCAGAAATCATACATGTGTTTTTTTTAAATGCTGATTTGTTTTTGTTTTTTTGTTAAAAATCTAGGAACATACCACCATGGAATGATAAAAAGAAACGTGTGGGATTGGGTGAATGTATAGAGATTTTCACCATGTGATTGAACAATGAAAAGGCATACCTGGAATACCTTTTGTTTAAATATTTCCATAGCCTAATCTTATTTACATTTGAATTACAAACAACCACGTCCTTTGCAATAACGCAACAGCAACCTGAAGTTTAAAGGCATGAGTCTGACCCCAGTGAAGAGCTTTAAGAACCCAACAACCTCAGCAAAATCATTACTAACACCACATTATATTCTACATCAATATGAACAATAATAATTGGAATACGTTATAGTTTAAAGCTATTCACCGAGTTTAACCATACAATGCACAACAGTAATTATTTAGTTATACATCGGAGGGAGTGCCAACTCAAAGGCTGCCTAGGGTACTAGTTAACCTAACACCGGCCCTGTCCTTCTGTGACGTTCAGTTTATGTACATACTCCTGGTGTTGCAGATGTTCCCAGAGCCTTTTTCAGTTCTATAACCTGCTTGCAGAACATGCGGAAATCTAATTGTGTGTTAAAGAAATAGGCTGTGATTATTGAACCATAGCTTTCCTGAAAGCTTAAGATGCAGTTTTAAAAAAAAAAAAAAGTATTTGAAGTAAGTTTCCTTATTTTACCCTCTAATGCAGGCTCGTATTGGAAGTACAAAATAATGAAACCAAAGGCACTTAAGTCACTTAAACCTTTATTTATTTTTTTACATTTAAACCTGAAGTATACATTTCAGTGTGTCAGTACAAATGGGATCAGAGTGTTCGGTCCTTTTCCATATTCAGACTTGTTGACTGTTCTTAATTGCTTTGAAAATCAATTTCTGTCAGCCAATACAAAATCTTCAGATAATGACAGCAACTAACAAATTCAGAGACACCAAGTCAACAAACTTATATGCTGCATCTCAACTAGATTGCATATGACAGTAGGTTGATTTAAATACAGTATCATACTTGCCCTTGTGAACAGCATGTCTCTACACCTTCCACAGGTCATAACTGTTTATATGGTAGAAACTGATTTTAATTGATGACATGAAGTCTATATGAATAATTACGAAAATGACATTGAATTGCATTCCCCATTCAATAGCTGAATATAAAGCAGCACTATATACAATCTCTGCATTAATAAAGCATTCATAAACGTCTCCTTTTTTGCCAGAAACGGTGCTACATCAGTTTACATCAGTAAATAGGAGACTTCCCAAAGGGGGTTGCCTGTGACCTTGTATTGATTAAGACTGCAGTGGAATGTTATCTGCAATCTCATTGCATAACAGAAATCAGCAGGTAGCCGTGATGCTTTTATAAGACGAATTGCTGGCATTTGAGAAAAATCACCTTTTTACCCTTTCTCTTATGATCGCCTTTTACTGCTAATGTGTATCCTAAAGCCTTTAAATACTGTATCAGTCTGTCACCCCAAACAGACAACAACAATAACAACAACAACAACAAAATCTACAGTAGGTGACCATGCATTAAATGGGTTTTTAAAATACTACAATGACCATTGCATCTCTCATTACTTTGATAGCTCTGCAGCTAGTTTCAGTTATAAATAATTTAACAGGGTAATACAACTTCCAAAAGGACACAGTATTAAAAATGCATATGGACAAGGTAGTTTGAAATGTTCTACCTTTCAGATAAAATGCTATATTAAATACATGAAAAGAAGGGAACCCCTGTGTGCACTGATTTCCATGAATGATTGAGGATTTTGTGTTTTTTTGATTTTTTTTTTTTACTGAAAGTGGGTTACTTGTCCATATTAAGCTTAAGTATATATTGATAAAATATCTTGAAAGAGATTCAATGCTTGGGAGTGAAGACTACTGATATCATTTTGACCAGGCCCTTCTTAAAGGACAATGTTCTAACTGTGGGGTGATTCTAACTACAGCATCTCATTTTTTAAGGATGTCCTGTAAGGGTTGAAAAATAAAATAAGCATCAGATAAATTACTGAAGGGAGAGTGAATTTAGCCAAGTCAAATGTGTGAACTTATACTGAAGAGTATACCCTGGTCTTTCTCATAATTGTGCCAACCTGGTATATATTGTAGCTGCAGACAGTATATCATTTGGAAGAGAAAAAAAAACAAATACAAAAACATTCCCCTCTTGTAAACATTTAAATGAAGCTGTGCTGTATTAGAAGATAATCTGATTTAGTACTGAAACATTTAATGCAAGAAACCAGTTTGTACACATAACCCACATATTCTTCTTCCCCAAAGATCTTGGAAAGATGCATTGTGTGTTAAAATGTATTCAGCTGGGAAAATATTTTATGAATCAGTAATCACTGATGCTCTTGCTCAAATCTCACAGTAACGTTCTAATTATAAATGTCTTCTTCTATGACTCCTCAGTTAGAGATGTTGAACGCAGATACGTTATTGATTCGTAACTCGCTGTAAAGTAAAAGAAAGTAAAGTCATTTTCAGCCTTAAACTAAGATTGGTTTTCCATTCTTGTATGAAAGCATTCATTATTTTCCGTTCTTGTATAAAAGCATGAATTTGATAAGAACAATTAAAATTGCATTTGCAATTAGAAATTATTAAATAAAGAGGCAATACAAAATGTATCCCAGACACGTATGATGCAAATTGGTGTGCATCTGTTTGCTAATTCTGCTTTTACTCTAACTGTTTTTTGGTGTCCTTCAATGATGTGTGTAATCAATCTCAACTATTAGCTTACAACACAGATCTTTCCCTCACTGCTTTGATGCAGTTCCTGTTTGACTGTGAACTTTGACATTTGGCTTACGTGCCTTAACAGATTTGATATTGAAACAGCTTGAGCTTCAGTAATTAACAATGGTATTTGGTAACCTTGGTCTCATATTCAATAACCAAGGTATGCTACAAGGCCTCCAAACCACTATATACTGTATAATTTCCATTTCAGTGAGTATATTTGTGGTTCTACACATTCAGTAGTACCGACAGCTATGACCCAAGGTTTTGCATCATCTACAATTTTAGAATTGAGACATAATTTAACAAAAAAAAAACTACAAAAACATAATTTGATGATGTAATCAACTACAAACTGATATCGCAAACGTCTACCGGAAGCTATAATAGTAGTACCATATTTAATGTTAGATTTCGAAATGTCACATTTTTCAATTTTTGTTTTTTGTTAAGTATATGGAAAACTGCAAAGCAGTATGTGATTCAATATGTTAACGTAACATTATTTAGCAGGTTTCATTCAACAAAATGAATTCATTCTATAGGGTGATGCAAAACTATTGGCCATAGCTGTAAGTACACAGCAGGGAATGGCTAAATTTGGAAGCAAATGATTAATGAATTACTAAAACTCCAGCATAACTAACTCTACTAAAGGTTCTCAATATCTACAGCCCCTTGAGAGATTCTGACATGTGATACCGAATGCATTACTACATGACACTGAATCCTTTTCCCTTAGAAGAAACTGAAGAAACAAAGAACCAACTGCCCCTTGGAAATAACATCTGTTTCCAGCTGCATTACAGAAAAGAGCAGCCAGAGTCATTTTTGTGGGCTGTGTGAAGCTGTCAGGGGTTGTAAATGTGAGTTAATTTACAGGTTGCCAACAGTCACAGTCAGCTTCCCAGGCTGGTATTGGCATTACAAAGAAGTCCTTGACAATGAGGTGTCGTTTTAAGTTTACCACTCTCCACTCTGCATTGTATCTGTTCTAACATCTCTTGAGGTCAAACCAATAATGGCCTCAGCAATAATTCATGGTTTTTCCCCTTACTAAATGTCGCTACGTGCCAGACATGATGATTTTTTCAATGGGTGACAAGATACTTTCATAGCAACTTGACCATACACACCTGAATTGACACAGATGCGATGTGACAGATTTGAAAACTGCCATATCTATAAAACTATTAAAATTGCTATTGACAAAACTATGATCAAGATTGGTACATATTCGTCAACATTATGTGGAAATTATGAGTGTCTTCTCTGATGGTATTTCAACAGATATGGCAATAAATCATACATACCAGGCTTATCCAGTTCTTTAAAAATGGACTCCCATATATTATCTTTCATCTCTGTATCTTTATATTTGCTATGATCATCTGTGGGTGTTTTTCCACGTCAAGTATTATGGTTTCCTCTGTCATTTTGGGTACTGCTTCACCCTGGTGGACCTCGTGCATTGAAGCTGTTCTCTGATTGCTCAATTCCCTAGTTGTCGTGCGACAAAATCCCAAAAAATAGGATTCAATCCTATTTATTTAGTGTCGCCCCCACGTCGCCTTTCATGTCATCTGTGGTGTGAGTTTTATTAATTTTGTTGCTTCACTGCACATTTGCACTTGTCGCATCGCGTCTGGTGTGTAGCTGCCTTTACTCAAACCCACTTTGGTGATAAAGCTTTTTTTCATGTGTTTTAGTAACTCACGCCTCCAGAACATGTTTATGATTTCGATGCTTCATTACGTGCAATTATATTTTCAGTTATCATTTATGTTTTTGTTTTGTTTTTTCAAACATTTTTTCATGTATCTTAATGTGTAAAATAAAGAAATGATCATTTTAAAAAATACAGTAGGGGCTCCCGAGTGACGCATCTAGTAAAGGAGCTCTGTGTGGAGTACAGGATGCGCCCTATAGCCTGGAGATCGCAGATTCGAATCCAGGCTATGTCACTGCCGACCGTGATCGGGGGTTCCTAGGGGGCGGCGCACAATTGGCTGAGCGCTGCCTGGGTAGGGAGGGCTTAGGTCAGGAGGGCAATCCATGGTTCACCGCGCACCAGCGACCCCTGTGGCTGATAGGGCGCCTGCGGGTCTGCAGTGGAACCATTCAGATCTGTGCTGTCCTCTGGTTCTATAGGTCTGGTGGCTTCGCTGTGGACCTGCAGTGCGAAAAATTACGGATTGGCAGGAACACGTTTCGGAGGACGCGTATTTCAGCCTCCGTTTCCCGAGTCGCCGGAGGGTTGCAGAGGTGAACCGGGATAAAAATAATAATTGGGCATTCCAAATTGGGGAGAAAACTGGGGTAAAAACCATTGGCGACGACTAAATTAAAATAAAAATACAGTAATAAATAAGCAAACAGATGAATTTAGAAAAAAAGTTTTTTCAAAATAATCTATTTCAGTCTGGTTACATTTCATATCAATTTGTTATACTGCATTTAAATCATACTGTGCCATGTTGTATTTCTATGAAACATACATTAACATGATGATGTTTATTTAACAGTGTAGCTGTCCCTTTTAGCTGTTGGGTTTAAAATTGAAATGCAGAGATCTCCAGAAGCGTGACTTGTGTATAACACAGGGTTTTTTTCCATTATTTTATGGAACAATCCAAACAGATTAGGAATGCACCAGAGGATGTGATTTCTTCATCACTGTCTGTGTTTCACATCACTGCCACAGTGAGAAGTGCAGCAAAGCCTATTAAGCGAGAGCCAACAAAAATACATTGTTTACCCCTTTTTTTGTGTCACTAAGCTATGGCTGCAGAAACACCTGTCAGACTGACTTGTACTTTAAAAGACAATTGTTTCATTCAGACAAATGCTGTTTTTTCTAGCTTTTGGTTTAATACCCTATCCCATTTTTCCCACTCGGACCCCTTTGCATATTAAACATTCTAGTATCCCTTAACAGAACATCCTCCTCCTCTTCAAGCATAAGCATGCTATTCAGTGGAGCCCTGTATGAATGCATTGGGACACCATAAGGTTGTACATTCTCTAGGTATGCAGAATGGCTAGAGAAAGACTGCCAATGATGATTGCCCAGACTGGTACTGCACCAAGGGCTGTACCAGACAGCAGTAACCGTAGCAGAAGTATATTTTTAGAGAGGAAAATACAAGGATGTATTGGTAGTATTTGGGACAGCATTGTATTTGTGAGACAGGGAAACTGGAGGCTGTTTTAACAACAACAGATCTAAACAGCAGTATAACTAAACAGCAGAGGATCTCAATATGTTAACCTAAATTTGAAACCTGATTTGTTGTACAACTTTTAGTAATGTTATTAAGTGGATAAATAAATAAAACCTGGTGGACCCAGCTTGATTATTAGACTGGTGGTATTTAGACCCCCAAAACTGTCCTTTTTATTTGACAGCTATTCCAAGATTGTATTACCAGTAATAGGAAACCTATGTTTTTATTTCTATACCCCAGGCACAGAACATATTCAGAAAAGCAAGATCTTACCTTAAAAAGTCTTAGAATATTGGCAACCATGATTGACACTGAACTTGCAGCAGCACCTATTACTCCAACGATCTTGTCAGGCTTGGCGAAGATAGGGGGATCCCCACTGGCACACCTTACGTCTGATGCATCTTTCTCAATGAGAGCTTGCACAAATGTCAAAGACTGCTCCAAGGCATAAGTGTCCCTGGAACAAGTGTCAAGGACCCGGGCACCCAGCGTGATATTAGGAAGGAGGTCAGGATCCTTATTGATCTGGTCTATGGCATAAAGCATAGCTTCCAGTCTATGGATCCCTTTTTCCTTCTTCAAATCCCCACAAGGCACGCCTCGATCTCCTCTAGAATGAACAGGGAAAAGTCCTCCCAAAATGATATCACCTTCCAGGCGGATGGAGTGGGCATGTTCCTGGGCCTCTGTTTTTTGCATGGTGAGCAGCCAGCAGTATTTGGCTGTCAGTAGAAAGAAGCATTGGCAGGAAAAAGATCTCTTCCTTTCCCTCACCATGTTTGCTTAAGATACAGCAACTGTCAAAGAAGTGAAGGTTCTTCTGGTTAGAGTATACAGACCATCTGAAGGTGCACAAAATAAACTCGACCATCAGTCCCAACCCAGTATCAATTTAGAGCCATGCAGCTGGTCGACAAATCAATGCTGTTCAGAGAAGGATGGCTGTCAATTTTTATAACATCTCTGCCACATGTGCCTTGCATTTGAAAAATGTATCTTTTGGAGTGCCAAAGGAACTCTGAAGTGCAATGCCGCTGCTGAGTCTCAGTATGATTTTGAGGGCATTATATTCCTAATTTTCATCTGCTCTCAGTGTCCTGCAAAAGATGCATCAATAAAAATAGCTTTAGTATCTAGTCCAATGATTATTAATGCATTTTTAATTTCATAGCATATTGCCTTGTTTTCTTTAACACACACACACACACACTCACACACATAGTTTAATGCATTGAAAATTCCCTTACGAATGTTAAACACCTGGCACCGAGTGCAAGATACATTATTATGTGTCTAAATATATGATATGCATTGTATTTTTCTAAACTACTTCAAAATGCTTCAAAAGTATAATAATAAGTATGCATGGAAGTCTTGATATTTCTGTACAAATATCCATGCATATATATTGGAAGGTTCTATGAATCGCCATGTTTGTTTGACTATTATTATCATAAACTGTTAATAATAGAGCACATGATTAACATTGAAAGTGTTTTTGTTTTTCTGCATTGAAATTCAGGAGACTCGCTTTTAATTAAGGAAGAGTGAAAACTAAAACACCCATTCTCTTTGGAGAATTTACTACGAATAAGTAACTGTAGGACATCACACTAAAAAAGAAAGTCTGCTGATGGATCAATCTTTTTTCATTCAAGACCCACAAGATATACTGTCATGCAAGATACTGCATACGGTTCTAGCTAATTATAATTTAATTCAAGCACAACTCTTGAAAATGTGAGATTCTTAACAACCCAAAGGCACTACTAAGTTGTAGTCTCCTAAAGATCAGCCTTATTCGGTCTTAGTGCTGACCTAATTAGATCTGTGTTGCACCTTTCACTCTGATCTTCCTGAATAAAGATGCTCTGTTCTGTCAAGAGCATAAATACAAGCAGCATTGTGTAACTACCTGCAATACCACTAGATGTGTGGTGCCATGTCTAGCACAATTGCTGGTTTTGTTAGCACTAAACGGTTGCTTCTTATTTTTTAAGTGTTTTATTTCTTGACAAGTAATAACATCTGCCATTGGCCCTTTTACAAGATGCTATGAATAGGCATCCTAATATTTTACTGACCATTATTCATTGTCTGCTTAAATGACAAACCAGGGCCATCAATTGAGGAAACACATGAGGATAATAATGTTGTTTTTAGTGCCTCTGGTCTTCAGTTTCATTAAGGGCTTTTGTTGTAATGTCCCATGACATCACTCTTTTAAATGCAATTGACATGCATTCTGCACTGTTTGCCAACTTTAAATTATTTTACATGCTGTATTGCTCCTAAACATCCTATAAACAGACTAAACGTTTATTTATATTTTTGGTAACTAAAAGCACTATTAACATTAGGGGAAGGATTTAATTCATGTATTATGCACTCTAAGAAAAAAGAATGTTCGAATGTCGTGGAACCACTAGCTTGTAGAAAGAAAAATAGGAAACGATTTGTCTTCACCATTTGACCTTAACTTGTAGCAATCAGTGTACATGTTACATGGGATCAAGCCCTAAAATATCTAGTCAACCATTGAAATTCTTTGAAGCAGGAGTTCTTCAAAGCTGACAGCTGCATACAAGAGAAAACACAGTTCCTCTAGTATACAATGACCACTTAAAACTATTAAAGTCCTCTGCTACATAAAGTGCAGTTGTGAACTCCAAAACATAGTAAAACAGACAATTGGTCTTATTCTACTTTAACCAAGATACTGATCAGCACTGCTTTATTTCAGCATTGAAAACCTTCTCAGAATAAGAACAACTCAGGCTTAACCACATTATTGGTGATAAAATGCCTTACAATTAATTACATTTAAATCTCAGTGGGGTACCATATCTCAGAATTGTGATGGCAATGTCTAACATGGTGGTTCTTGTATGTCATAAACCTGAATGTTGCTAATTTGTTTATTTGTTTATTTAGCAGACACCTTTATCCAAGGCGACTTACAGAGACTAGGGTGTATGAACTATGCATCAGCTGCAGATTCACTTACAATTACGTCTCACCCGAAAGACGGAGCACAAGGAGGTTAAGTGGCTTGCTCAGGGTCACACAATGAGTCAATGGCTGAGGTGGGATTTGAACCGGGGACCTCCTGGTTACAAGCCCTTTTCTTTAACCACTGGACCACTCAGCCTCCAATCTGGTTAAAGAATGTATACCTCAATCAGTTAATATGAATACTTTTTACAGAATTTAAGATTCAAAATCCAATCATTTTTTTAAAGTCGTCCAGACCATGTCAAATGTTCAACCTCTCATTGGTGTTGTTGATAAAACATGTTTTCCCTTTAAAAAAAAAATCGTCCTATTCCAAACCTTCATATCGTTATGAAAATGTATTGATTACATAATGCAGTACGGTAATAATACTATATGTGATCTTGCCCTTCAAATGCAGGAATATTACCAAAAATATCAATATCAACTTGATAGGAACATAATGTTTCCCCAGATCTATGGCAATAGGGATGCGATGTAATCGTCTGTATATAATAATTTGCTCAATAAAAATGCAATGCAGTTGTAGCCATTTTATTTTATTCTCTCAGGGATAGTGCATATTATTTCAGGTTACCTAGCATAGCTGATACTAGTGCTTCATTTAGATAATTTAGGATTTATCGGCATTTAGAATATTATCCACAATTCGCTTGGTTGTCAGATTAATTTCTAAACATGTGCCTGAATTGAAAGTTGGTTAGTTTTAAGTTAATCATATAATATTCTACAAAATATTTGCCATATTTTTTACCAACTGTACGGGCTTCTTTGCGAGTATAAGCATCTTATGGAAAATTACATATCGGATAGCTAAATAAATTGTGACTATTGACTGTAACCCAATAAAACGTCCAAGAAATAGTATAATATCAATAAATAACACTAGTAATAATAGAAGTCCAAAGAAAACAAACAGGAAGAACAGAGCAGTCTGCGTGGATTACTTTCCAGCACTGAACATATGTAACCTGCACCCTTCCCCAAAAACAATTACATTGGAAGGAAGCACTCTCCAATCTTCCTTTTTAATTTACACGATCCGGTATGTGTCAAACACGAAGCATCTTCTGGCGATTCTATTACATTTTCTCCAACTGTACAATCCTCTAGGGATCGTCACGCTATTTTGTGGAACAGATAGCTTTTGTAGCCCTGTTGCTAGGAGAATGTATCATTTTAATCCTCTCTATACTCAAACTGTTAATTGTTACTGATAATCTGACATAATTAATCATGCTGACACGGATCGCATCAGATTAAAGCACAATCGGAAACAAATCCTTTGGGGAAATATAAAACATGTTCATTAAAAAAAAGCATACTTGCAATTATTATAGTGCATCAACAGTTCATTTTAAACTTTTTTTTTAACAGTATTCAAAATCTCAATATATCACACATAAGTGATGGGGAAGGATAGCCAAGCCTTAATTAAAATGTGAGCAGA
Organism: Acipenser oxyrinchus oxyrinchus; assembly: GCA_030684275.1. Lineage (NCBI taxonomy): Eukaryota > Metazoa > Chordata > Actinopteri > Acipenseriformes > Acipenseridae > Acipenser > Acipenser oxyrinchus. The sequence continues at coordinate 18,599,870 of CM060256.1, read as the reverse complement.
AGCGGGCAGGCGGCAGCATTTCCAAATTTCTAAAAGCTTCTATCTTTTTTGTGTCCCCAAACAATCACAAAGTGTATTTTTTTAATGAAACACGTTTTATTTGGTTCTAGGCAGTAGCATTTGTGACGTTATTTGATGCTTAAATTGAATTAGTAATACATTCAGAATCCTCTTTTAGTTGCAGAAGCATACAAATCATGGTATTTCATACCTTAGCATAAAAAAATACTAATGTGTTCAATAGAGCATATAGTCAAATACTATTAAATATTAATATTATTAGTAACTGTAGTACAGTAATAGACTTTCTGGAGCGAACGTTTCTATTTTTTTATGTTTGTTCTTTTGTCGAAGCATATTGAATTATTACTGCTGCATGAAGAAGTTCCATGGAAAATATACTGCACTGCAAAGAACATATCAAAAAATACTAATTAAGAAAACGCACACTTACTTTGGCAAATTTTCCCGGCAAATTCAGCATATGTTTTTATACAGTTTGTTCAAATGCCCACAACATTCCTCTTACAGCACTTTAATGAAAGTAATCGTAATACTTTTTGTATAACCTACCTGGCTCGGTGTTTTGGTAGATTTTTTATTTATTTATTTTTTTGTTAATCAGTGGTATCTCCATTTCATTTGAAGATAAAATATAGGACATTCTTGTTCACATGCCGTTCTATATTTTTTTGTAGCTGCACAGATATCATTTAGAAGTAGGAGACAAAAGATTATGGCACATTGTTACATTCAGCAGATTATCTTATCTGGTCTATGCCCAGAGAAAATACAGTCGGAACACTTGATGCAGAAATCACACCCATGCTTCCAATATGACTTTATAAAAGGGACGATTACACTAAAAATAACTTATTTCAGTACGTACCTGCTGTTTTTCATTCTACTCCCGTTTCCTCTTGCTCTTTTCAGCCCGCTTGAAGCGGCATTAGTAACTGTTCTTGGTGCTGAAAGGGACAGCGAATCGAGAAAGGAGGAGCGCGTCTCCTCCAAATGAATAGCAAAATACTCCCACTGGCAGTGAGTGGTCTTCTCAACTCTCATTCTAATCCTCATCTGATGCTTAGTATCAGCCGTTCAATCAATCCACAGGCAATGATATTGTTTATTGTCATATTGTTTTACTTTTTACATGTTGTTTTGCGTTACTACGGAATACATAATACGACTGGAATTTTACATACATGTGCTATATATGGCAGTAAAAAAATAACACTCTACACATACTATTGAGTATCATTGACATGGACAGAACAGAATCGCATTTCGGTGAACTAACCCCTTGCATTAATTAAAACACTTACGCATAGTTATTAGAGTGGTAAAGGGGCGCAGACAATATTCTGAAAAAATAATTGAAATACTGAATTTATAGAAACGTATAGATTCTAGATTTTATTAAAAAAACAACATTGTACTCAGCAGATCTCTATCTGAGAGAAACATCCCATCCGCATAAATATTTTAGCTTTTGAATATCACAACCGGTGATTTCAGTATATTGAATTGAATGAATCACAGATAACTATATATAGTGTATAATGCATGTGGTGTGTAACTGAGCCTCTGACAAATATAAAGCAGGGGCGCTGGAACTAGGGGTGCTGGGGTTGCGGCAGCACCCCCTGGCTTTGTATGGCTTCCATCATATACAGGGGTTACAGTTTTGTTATAGCTTTCAACACCCCCACTTTAAAAATTGTTCCAGCGCCACTGATATAAAGGCTAATTAATTTCAGATTATGTATAACATTGTATTCCCGGTGCCACGAGGAACATGAATGTATATGGAGCCCATTTAAATTTAAATATTCAAAAATACCCCGTCCAGTCTGAAATCAGACAAAGACAGAAAGCAATAGTGTCTAGTATTTAGTTTTCCCAAATTAATGGTTTATAAAACCAGTTAATACGGAGCCTTATGGTTTATCCTTGGTTTCTATTCTTAAACACATTATTGTTAGAGTAGCCAGCAAGTTTTCAAAATTAACATTTGCCTAGATATTGCCAAGTTACTTTATATACCCTATAACACGTTTTTAATACATTACATATTTCCCCAGACACAGACAGTATTTACCCTACAACAATATTTGTGTATTTTGTTTAAATTTTCAATAATGCTTGCTTCTTAGGTTGAAAAGATTGGTTTTCAGACGCTGCAATACATGTATTTCTAGCATGCAAAATACAAACGTCAGGTTCTGATCAGTAGTCTAGCTCTATCTAGTGGCTAAACAATGCAACAGTTGATCAGCCTTTCACTGACATTTTGTTCATACACTAATGCATTTCTACCACAGGGATGGATTAAAGCAGCAATCTCACATGAGCACACATCCTAAAGTATATTACTAATTGACACGAATCCACATGAACTTAAAAAGAACGAATGGGGGGCAAATTATAATTAAATCCGTCATTCTGTATGCAAGATCATTTGCGTTTTTCAACGTATATGTAGGTGAATTAATGCGTGAAAGATGTAATAAGGCCAAACGAGTAGGTTTCGGATACTAAAGACATTGTATTAGCTGCTCAAGGTAAATGATCTTGACAGCATCACAAAAGCATTTTTGAGAATGTGGCTTTGATTGTAATTAATCTTGGCAACTAGGCCAAGTAATCTTTTTTTTTTAATTCCTATTCAAATACATTGGTTCTTTCATACTAGTTATTCAAACGTTTTGCACCCGAAGCTTATTATACCACAATTCAAGGTAACAGATTAAGGCCTATTTTTAATAAAACACAATTTCTTATAATTTAACAAATAGTCAATAAAAAAAATCACATTAATTTCATTTAAAGTATTTGTTCATGACAAAAGTATTGGCACCCCTGCTTTAGTATTTTGTGTCCTCTTTTTGTTTTATTATGACTTTCTGATGTTTATAATTCTTAACCAGTATGTTACATCTTGCTGGTGAAATTTGGGCCCATTCTGTTTTGCATATTTCCTTCGGCTTAGACAGACTGGATACCCAATGCTTGGCTACAGCTTTTTTCAGATCATTCTAAAGCATTTCTAATGGATTGAGATCTGGTGATTGTGAAGGCTACTCCAGAACTTTTATCTTTATTTTCTTCAAGAATTCCAGAGTTGACTTAGCCGTATGCTTCTGGTCGTTATCATGTCGGAAGATAAACTGTCTGCTAATCAGCGTACAAGCAGATGGTATCATTTTACTTTGTAGAATTGATACAAGGCTGCATGTCTAATATTTTCCATAATAATGACCATAAAATGAAACTATATATATATATGCGTTCTTGCAGACTGCTCTGACCTTTTTTGGTGTACCAGGAAATTACATCAGAGGAAAAAGTGCAGTTTACTGCAAAGTTTGTTTGGCATAGAAAAGAAAACTGGGGTGTTAGGGTACAAGGGACATATATAATGATTTGAATGTTTAAACGGCAAGCAAGAGAAACAATACATCCAAGAAAAGGAGAAATGTGCACAAAACAAAAAGATAAGCACAACAAAAGTAAACTTTCATATCTACCAATAGCTAATCATTTATTTAGTTCACCTATATATAGCATGGTCCAAAATGTCTATATAAACAAAATCTACACCAACAGTCCTTGGCAACCGAGCGATCCTAATAGCGGTCATTTTCCTTGCTCACCTGATACCAAAATTGTATGAAGTTGAATCTATAGCCACTTCATCTTTGCCTTTCCTTGAAGAGACTGCTGTGGCTTGAAGCGTGTAAATCAGGGGATTGCCCTATATGGAGTGATATGAGGAATTATAAAAATAAAAAATAAATCTATCTATATATATATATATTAGCATAATCTTATCTTCTTCATGCTTTACATTATTCAATTTATATTTGGAACAGCTACACCTCCAGCTCTGTCAATTGGGAACATGTATTATTAAGGCTTTTAGGGCTCTAATTCACTCCAGGTATAAACCTTTCCTATTGTATTCATCTGTAGTTTACATAAAGATCTCAGGACAGTCAAGCATGGGAATGTTGTATATGTAATACTTTTTACTATGTGGTGTGTGCATAGAAGAGATGATACTGGATCATGGCCCCTGTTCCCCAAGATCACCAAAATGTGACATTTGCAAAATCCAGACATTTCACTAAATTCTGGCAGCAACAGTCTCCATTTTGTTCTAGAAATAAATCATCATTACCAATGTTTAAACTTTATAGTTCTTTTAAAGTTTGACTGTTAATCAAAAATGAGTTCCTACATAAGAACATAAACGTTTGAAAATGAAAAAAGGCCATTTAGCCCATCAAGGGGAACTCATTTACAGTTAGTCTAGCATCCCAAACTAAAAACACAGCTATATTCCAGCTCAGTTTATTACAAGTAAAATACAGTGCATTTATCCATCATCGTACACATTCAATTGAACAGTAAAAGCAATAATACTATCTCTTTGTTTCATATTCACTGCATTGTTTTGTTAGTGAAAAGCACTGGGAAGACTACCATAATTACAAGTAGAAGATCTATGCTATTTACTTTGCATTCTGAAACAGCAGATATTTGTAAAAATGACCATGGCAGAATGATCATGTTAAAACATTTATAATGATCACTTTAAAAATGAATGTTTTAAAACACCATGTACAGTATCTGTTATATACATCAATTGTGCTTCATTAGAAAACAAACTACCTTATATATGCAATCATCCTGCTTCAACCAACACCAATGGCATTTGTGAATTGTTCATTTGAATACTGGATCTTACAACTTAAAATGTGATCTTGTATATACAGCTTAATATTAAATTCAAAATAAACCTTTTGTACTTAAATGTGCTGTTGATGTTTGTTGTCCATCAATTTAAGTTTACCAAACTATAGTACATTTACACAAATATTAGTCAAAATCATTTGCTTCCCATTCTTCTATAAAAAAAGACATAGCATTCAAGAAGAGTACAAATCAAGTTATCAAAATACATATTTAATGTACAATTCAAGACAAAAACAAGCATGTTATGATGTTGCCTATCAGTTATTAACCACATTTAAATCCTGAATTGAGATTTAATGGAACATATATGACAGATAGCAAAACAAGAGTACTGTGTATAGTGTGTCTATAGTATAGTACAATATAATATAGACGTGTACACACCTAAAACCACGACCCACGAGTACATAGAGAATCTACTCGTATATTTGGAAAGCTGTCAGCTTAATTATTCCCAAGCTTTTTAACTTTAAACATATTCTCTTCAAAAACAAGTTTGAACCCAAAGAAAAAATAAACCTCAAAAAAGCATGAAGAAAACTCACAACTAGTCAATCATATGATTGCAGATTCAAAACACTGACCAAAGGTATTGTTGCAAATAAAGGCTTGCAGATAGCTTATTTTTTCTCAAAAAAGATTAATGTCTGTATGTTCCATTATGTGTGCACAATGAGTAAGGTATCATAACTCCAAGTTTTCTTCAATGACATGTAGAAACACATTTGGTATCTCACAAATCCATTATGTTTCCTATATTACATTATAGTATTTGTGTGATAAATTGTGTTATCACCTGCAGTGGAGACAAAAAAATGTCGAATGTAATATCACGTTGCAATTGGTCACCATTATGATATAATAATAAAAACTCTCCTCCTCCAGAAGAAATGACTCCTTTGTCTTTGACTTTAGTCTGTATAGTATTTTTCTTTCTTGAAATGAAATAACGCGTGGTTCAGGAAGTGGTAACTTTTACCACACTCATGACAACGGCCTGACATCATAAACGTGTGTCTTCACCATTCGTGCATTATTAAGCCATCTTTAATTGTGTGATAAAAGCCGTTACCACATGCTGAACAATACATACTGCACACATACATACTGCACACATTTTATATAACATAGACTTTTAAACTTTAGGGCTTATTTTACTGAACTGGAAATGGAACAAAAACAAAATAAACTTATTTTCTGAGCTAGAGATTCTGCATCTCTTAAAAGAAATGTTTAAACAAATTGGATTTGGATCTTGTTGCCAAACCAGTCCGTTGTAGGTTTATGAATTTACTACACATACAGCGACCCCTAACCTGAAATAGCAGTGGGAACCCAAAGCCGAGTGCAATGAAGTACTTCAAACATTTCCACACATTAACTTTAAAAATACTGAAATCATTACATTATTTATTAATGTTAATTTAGCAAACTATTGTGATGAAAGCTGTTAGTATACATGTGAAAGACTGCATTGTATTCTTCATTGTTGTCCTCTCCTCTTGTCGTAGAAATTTCTGCAGTATTGTAAGTGGTTTTCATTTCCAGTACATTTTACAATTATTAATCCAGTGCAAGCACGCTGTACATGAGTTGGAAGTATCTGGGAAAGACAACAAAAACTGTTAAATACTTTATGTACTGTTACACAAAAAATGATGTCTTCTTGTTTCTTAAACGCTTACTCAAACGGACAAACTCTTTCATAGGTCAGTGACTGGGGACTACTGAACCAAAGAAGGTTCTGTTCTTGTATCATCTGCCCTTCCTATAATTCATTCAAATGCAATTTCAACCAATAGGGAATAACCAAAAGGTGTATATAACCACTTTGTTCAACTAGCTTTTAAGCCAACACCACCTCAAGGGTATACTATGTACATGTTAAAATACCTTCTGAATCCACTTATCTGCATGACTGTGTGGGATTTTCCTAAGAGTTGCCTTTTATTGAAATGGGGAAGAATTCTTCAATTGGGGACTTCCGGTTGCTGGTTGAATGGAGTAGCCATACCTTATAACTGTCCACAGCAGTTCAGTAACAAGTGTTGTCCATGGCTTATATTTCAATTGTGCTAAGGAACATGATAGCATCCACATTTTGTTTTAATTCAAGCGATGACTGGCACTTGCACTTACAATCTGCCCAGCATTACTGAATACCCGCTCACTAGGGACCGACGTTGCCGGGATGCTTAATACTTCTGACCAACTTTTTGGAACGATCTTGGAGTTTTTCTTCATTTTTACTTGAGGGGGGTAGTTCAGATGAATAAATGCAATTTCCTTTTGAAGTTTTGTAGGGTGTGGTCACGTAAATTAGTTATGTTACTGGAGTATCCCAAACATTACTTTTACTTTTTTGCCATCTTACTTCAGAAAATAATTGCCAAACATCAGAAGGCAATGTAGCTCGGTCGATAGTGTTTGTAATTCTAGCACAACGCTCTTAACTTGTTCTGTTACTTTGAAGTCTCCTGCACAGATGCAATCCCATCAGTAAACACTCACAGAGGGCGGGACAGGAGGGGAGACTGTGAGCTCAATCGCATGCAGATTCAGGAAGTCAGACCTGAAGGGAGCAGTGAAGCTCTGCGCTTAATGCAAAAAATAATTGCCAATTCCAAATTTAATAAAAACTTTCCTTTGCTTAAACCCTTTACACAAAAACGATGCACAGGCTTGACTATCGATAGTTGTCAAACGATACGATGCATAGACTCAGCCTTACTGCAGATCATGAAAAATAGTCAGAAGTGTCACAAAGCATGAACGTAGTGCCACTTACTATAATAGAAGCATCTCTACAGAGAGCTATTTGGGGAAAGATAAGATTTGTGAAGCAATTCCAACTCTGTCACCAGGAATTTTCATTTTTGGTATCTATGGTACAATTCAGTGACTAAGATCAGTAATTCAATGGTTTGAAAAGATCAACTTTTATGAATGCAGAAAAAGGCATACTGTAGAACCCAGTGCATTGTAAACCACTATTTTAAACTGTGTTCTAACCCATTTATTTAGTTCACCCATACATACACACACACAAATTAGTCAGTCATTTAGCAGACACTTTTATACAAAGCGACCTACAGAGACTGGGGGACGACTATGCATCAACAACTGCTGCTGCAGTCACTTACAATAGACCTCGGTTTTTACGTCTCATCCGAAGGACGGAGCACAATGAGGTTAAATGACTTGCTCAGGATCACACACAGTGAGTCAGTGGCTGAGCTGGGTTTGGTAACAATCCCCTTAATCTAACCACTAGATCACCAAGCCTCCCATGGTGTTTAGAAAGTATGTTTACCACATCTACGCAGCATATAAAATCAACCTCTATATAGCTGGCTCTTTTGAGCAAAAAGATTATACATACAGAGAGTGGGCGTGTAGTAAAATAAAAAATAATGCACAGGTATATATGCTCTATCAATACATGTCAAATCTTTAACTTTGCAAATGTAATGACACTAAGATAATGATGTGTTTTTCTGTGGGCCCCTTGACAATCAATATGAAAACTTCAGAGGCAAACTGCAGTTTAAAAAACAAAAGCCATTTTCAACATTTTACTCAGTGGCAGACAGAAAAATGACTGACAAGTTTGCTCTTTTGCTTCACTGAAAAAGTCATTACATCCCAAACAATTCAAAGTTAAGATAAATTTATGTAATAGACAGAATATTTTAGAAGCACAGGTGATGCAAGACACTGAAGTGATGTTCAGCCTACATGTCCGTCAATAATCTGTATGGTACTGAAGTTTTGTGCACACCCATCTGATTGCTAAGGGATCAATTACAATGTGGCCACTGTGGCTGTGTTGTGGTAGGCAAAACATTCCATGAGATTACACCACCATGTTTATCCACAGAATTTAAAATTTTCTGAGAAATCATTTTAATACTAAAATTGTACACACACACACAAGCCTACAGAAATTAAATCAATCAAAAGGGAACATTACAAAAAACAAATGTAAAAACTTCCACGCCTACAAAGACCGACTTCAAGCTAATTCTGGGGATCAGCTCCACCACAAATTACAAAAGCAACTAGACGCAATGATGTACAGATCTAGATCTGCAAAGACCTACAGTGTGCACGTCAGAGTCGTTGTTTAGCAGTCCGAAAAAGGTGGCGTCGATGTGTAAATGTGGAAGATACTACATACTGCATATATATTTGTTGTCCCTATAAATGGCAAATACATAAATACATTTTTCCCCAGTGATTAAAGAATAATTTGAGCAGCAAGCATGTCAAATTAAGCAGCATTTTGCTCTGCAGCTCACTGAAATGTATTTACAGTAGCAGGAAACACTGCCACTGTTTAATAACTAAGAAATACTATTAGAATGTAGCAAGAGAACAAGAATAGCAGATGTTCCTTATCCTATGGCTGTAGTTTATTAATTAAAAGTATTTGTTTTACTTTTAAGCCATAAAATTATTATTTTCAGTCTTTTTAATTCCTATCTTTTAAGCTGTTAAATGGAGTCAGGCCAGAGCACGGAAGTGAATGGGACCTGCAACATAAAAAAGTAATAGTAGCAGGAGTTCACATTTTCTGAACCTACTGTATTTAGTAGCAGTATATTTCTAAGGGTAAAAGAAAATAATCATACAGATTCTTGCAACAAAGTGGTCTTTCCATACTTACTAAAAAACTGCCTTTGACCGTGTACTACGACCTGTGGTTTTGCTTTCTTCAGGGGAGCTGGACGCGGTTGTCCTAAGGGTTTTCTTATGCTGCTCAAGATACGTCTTTTTTGCAAAGGCTTTTCCACACTTATTATACGTGTGCAGGGAGAGGTTTTTGGTGAATTTGACTTCTGTGCCTACTTCAACAGTGTCAGGTTTTCTGCTAGACTGAGAGCTAGGTGTGCCATCTTGCTTTGAATTCATGCTTTTCCCTTCATCCTTCTGGGGCCCCCGCTTAACCACGCTGTTTAGTACCATCTCAACAGGCTTCTTTACTGCTCTGCTTTCTAAGTTTGCAGTTATTTTAGCTAGGTATCGCGAGGACTTCTTGTGCACAACTGTGATGTGCCGGATCACATCTCTCTTACGGCGGGTCTCGTACAAGCAGAGGGGGCACCGGTAGAACTTGATGTAGATCTCATTTCCATCTGTGTGCAAATCAATGTGCTTTGTTAAATTCTGTTTGGAGGTAAACTGCCGCTTGCAAAGTTTGCAGTACAGCTGCTTGAAGTCAAAGCCCATTGATAGTTTGGGCTTCCTGACCTTCTGCTGGCCACCTGCTGCAGGAGGACTGGATGACTTTGGACTGTCGCTGTCTTGTTTACCCTTATTCTTCTGTGCTGTGGGTGTATGTCTCTTGTCCGCTGCTTGACCTGTGCCCTTTGAGTCATTCGGAGGAGACTGACCGACATTTGGTTCAGATGATTCTGCATTGTGATCTGCTAAATCAGAGGTTTCAACTTTAACTTTGATTTCTGTGCAGCTGGTCGTACCATTTGAACCTCTCTCCAGTTTGGTCATTTTGTGGACTATTCGCAAGTGTTTTTTCAGCATTACCTGTGATGAGTATTTCCTCTTACACAGGAGACACTTACGAGCAGTCAGGTTGTACTCCGCCCTAGTAGAGTACTTTTTCCTGCGTGGCCGAGAGCCAGGTGATTTCTTAGGAGAGCCGTTGGTTTCTAGAGACAGAGGTTGACCTGGTTTTGTAGCAATATCAGGAGTTATACAATCTCTCCTTAACCCTCTGTGAACTTCGTCAAAATGTCTGCGGACATTGGCTTTGGTAGCAAATGATTTTTGACAAACAGGACAGCTTCTGCCTGATGAAAGCAATGCACTCTTTGAACGACCAGTCATGACAGACGGCGGATTTGGACCCCCCCTCCTCGTCTCCATGTTCTTTTTCAATTCTTCCATCTTTTTCTTGTGAACCTTCCTTATATGACGACGAACACTGCGTCTTGTATTAAAGTCTTTTCCACAGATGCAGCAAGCAACGTGCTGATCTACAGTATCACTGTTCGAGGTTTCATCTAGACAAAGGAAAGGCTCTATTGCTTCGTCTTCCATAGACACTTTAACTTCCTTTTTAATATCTTCTACAGGAATTGGCTCTACAATTTCTGTGCCTGGTGGTACTTCAGTTTGGTTCTGCTCAGGACTGGGCTCCTCCAAATGTCCTTGGTGTTGAGTTTGAGAACTGTAATTCACTGTCTCTTGATCATCTGTTCCAGCGACATATTGATACACTGCATTCTGATTGGTCTCTATTGGTTCCAGTCTTACAACATATTCCTGCTTCTCCTTTCTTGGATATATGGCTTCCAGAAGATCTTTTATGGCTTGACTCTGTTTATCATTTGAAGCTGAAGGGTCTGAAAATTAAAAAAAATAAAAACATATTGTAGTTCGATACCCCTTTAATTAAAGTGATCTAAATAATAAGGCCAGGAAAAGGCACAGATAATTATGTACTGCAAGATTCTGTAGGGCAGATTCCTTTGCTTCATTTGCATTGGGTCTCAACAGTTTTGCATAGAAACAGAGAAGGTAGTGCAGACAACACAGTAGGCTACATCTTTGGTTGTGTGACACAAACCTCCACTCTCTCTCTCTTTTGCAAGGGATTCCAACTATTACAATATGACCAGCCAGTACATTTCCAGTTAACAGGCTGACATTGTTTGTTTGTTTTTTTGTTACAAATCAGACCGAGGAAAAGCCTTAATTATTTTTATTGTAAAATATTGAGTCAGGTCTGACCATAGTTTAACAGCAAGCACCAGATCAAGTTTCTTAGTCTCTTTCTTTTCTTGAGCAAACTTAAAGTGAATATGTTTTATAGGTGTGAAGTTTAACAAAGCAGAGCTTACCTTAGTTTTGTTTAACATTTCCATTACTTTGATTAATTTCTTTAGGCTCGTACATGCAATTTTACCATGAAAATGATTTTAAGCATCTCTCCTCTGAAATTCCCCATCAAACATGGTTGTGTATTGTTTCTTAATCTGACAATGTAATCCTGACCCCAAGCAAAGCCATGGTGGTCACGTGCAAATCGACCCCTTAACGATCAAGTAACATCATATTATTATAACGGCGCGATAGCTTGATTTTCAGAGGTATGTCTTCTCGGTTGTTTCAAAATGGGCCGGGACGGCATTTCATATGCTCCATGTCCATGCGACAGAGAACTTTTTGTTCAAGTTTCGTGAAAATCTGTGCGGTAGTTACAGAATCGCTAATCAGTTTTTTTTGCCCTAAAATCACTAAAACGGCTGCGTGTTTAAACACCATATCCGGCAGGCAGATAGTACTCATTGACCAGGAATGCCTTTTTTTGGAACCGAAAAAATGTATAAATTATTTATAGTTATTTTCATCTTTCTTCGTGCATGCTCTCTTTATTTTTGCTAACTCAAAAAAGTTACACATGCGCAAGTTGGGCTCCACCACCAACAGTAAGTTAGTGGGTATTCGTCAGTTTAATAATTCTGTGGGTAATTTAATTTGAATTCCTTAGGTCACTTATGTCTTGTGGTTCTTGTGGACTATTTTTTAAATGCTTCTGACCTTAACTAAGTCTGTGAAGCTAAACCCCTTATGCAGTACCATGATTGACAGCAGTATCTCCAACGGGGACTCCACAAGCTGATGTAGCAACAAATAAAATTGTACCTCTTAAATTTTTACAGTCAAGATACTAGTCAGTATATTTGTAGTTTATATGCATTACATACACTTTGAAACATAAAACACACACACACATATATATATATATACAGTACTGTGCAAAAGTTTTAGGCAGCTGTGAAAAAATGCTGTAAAGTAAGAATGCTTTCAAAAATAGACATGTTAATAGATTATATTTATCAATTAACTAAATGCAAAGTGAGTGAACAGAAGAAAAATCTAAATCAAATCCATATTTGGTGTGACCACCCTTTGCCTTCAAAACAGCATCAAGCATCAATTCTTCTAGGTACACTTGCACACAGTTTTTGAAGGAACTCGGCAGGTAGGTTGGCCCAAACATCTTGGAGAACTAACCACAGTTCTTCTGTGGATTTAGGCAGCCTTAGTTGCTTCTCTCTCTTCATGTAATCCCAGACAGACTCGATGATGTTGAGATCAGGGCTCTGTGGGGGCCATACCATCACTTCCAGCACTCCTTGTTCTTCTTTACGCTGAAGATAGTTCTTAATGACTTTCGCTGTATGTTTGGGGTTCGTTGTCATGCTGCAGAATAAATTTGGGGCCAATCAGATGCCTCCCTGATGGTATTGCATGATGGATAAGTATCTGCCTGTACTTCTCAGCATTGAGGAGACCATTAATTCTGACCAAATCCCCAACTCCATTTGCAGAAATGCAGCCCCAAACTTGCAAGGAACCTCCACCATGCTTCACTGTTGCCTGCAGACACTCATTCGTGTACGCTCTCCAGCCCTTCGGCGAACAAACTGCCTTCTGCTACAGCCAAATATTTCAAATTTTGACTCATCAGTCCAGAGCACCTGCTGCCATTTTTCTGCACACCAGTTCCTGTGTTTTCGTGCATAGTTGAGTCGCTTGGCCTTGTTTCCACGCCGGAGGTATGGCTTTTGGCCGCAAGTCTTCCATGAAGGCCACTTCTGACCAGACTTCTCCGGACAGTAGATGGGTGTACCAGGGTCCCACTGTTTACTGCCAGTTCTGAGCTAATGGCACTGCTGGACATCTTCCAATTGCGAAGGGAAGTAAGCATGATGTGTCTTTCATCTGCTGCAGTAAGTTTCCTTGGCCAACCACTGCGTCTCACGGTCCTCAACGTTGCCCGTTTCTTTGTGCTTCTTCAAAAGAGCTTGGACAGCACATCTGGAAACCCCTGTCTGCCTTGAAATTTCTGCCTGGGAGAGACCTTGCTGATGCAGTATAACTACCTTGTGTCTTGTTGCTGTGCTCAGTCTTGCCATGGTGTATGACTTTTGACAGTAAACTGTCTTCAGCAACCTCACCTTGTTAGCTGAGTTTGGCTGTTCCTCACCCAGTTTTATTCCTCCTACACAGCTGTTTCTGTTTCAGTTAATGATTGTGTTTCAACCTACATATTGAATTGATGATCATTAGCACCTGTTTGTTATAATTGTTTAATCATACACCTGACTATATGCCTACAAAATCCCTGACTTTGTGCAAGTGTACCTAGAAGAATTGATGCTGTTTTGAAGGCAAAGGGTTGTCACACCAAATATGGATTTGATTTAGATTTTTCTTCTGTTCACTCACTTTGCATTTAGTTAATTGATAAATATAATCTATTAACATGTCTATTTTTGAAAGCATTCTTACTTTACAGCATTTTTTCACACCTGCCTAAAACTTTTGCACAGTACTGTATATATATATATATATTTTTTTTTTTTTCGTAATACTAATATTGTGTATTAGGGTTTGTTTCCGAACACAAAAATCACGTAATAAATTGATCACAAACAATTATGGATTTGCAGCATTTGACTTTTGTGTTCAGAACTTCAGTGTGAAATGTGACACACAATACACACAGTATTGTTGTGTATACAATAGGGTAGCTGCATTTGAAACAAAAAAAAAAGTAAAACACAGCGCTTAAGTCTTTTTCTATTTATTTACTTATGTGATTTACCCCAGCATTTTGTTTAAAATGTTGAAATCCCTTGTTAACAGCATTACAAGTATCTGGAAGATCCTGTTTATTAGGCTTTATCTTGTTTATATAAAATGATGAAATGGCTGAATCAATTGTATGGAAATGTGCCGTTCTCCTCCTAATGATGCAATTTTAATCAATGTACATTTTTAAACAAGGTATAAATAGAAACACATGTATCAATATATTTATGTTATTAATAATCAGATAGCTAGCCTAATAAACGTAACTAAAGTATTCATGTTTTTAAAAATTGTTAAATGTAATAGCCTAATAATAATAGCTTGTTTTATGTATTAGAAGTCTATATATGGTCCTACTTGGGTATGTTTGTTCAGTGTGAACTGCAGCCTGTGTCTGTTCATATCGTCCGTCTGAATCGTATGCCCAGTGTGAACCAGCCTTAAGAGCTGACGTACAGTAACTGCTTAACTGGTACAGTAGGTGGGTTCACTTCAGACACAGTGTTGTCACCAGTGGGTTGCTGAGGATTCAAAAGTTCTCTTAAACAACCTAATACATATCCTTTAGAAGTTCAGAAGAGTCACTGTCATAAATGGATAAGAAAGATCTATAAAGTTCATGGATTGATTGGTTGGAAAATGCTATTTTTCTCCTTACAATGATCTCATTGCTACGGAACCCCTAAAGGGACATGGTGTAAATTAAAAAGGGAGGCTACACTCTTGTGCACGTGAGATAGTAGCCTTCCATTTTATTTTTTTTTTACACCATTTACATTTAGTGGTTCCGTACATTACTATGCCACACATACATCACATTTCTTCTCGACCATATCAAAACACATGTTTTTGTGTCCATCCTAAACAAAAACAAAAATAAAAGAAAAGCTGAAATAGTTATGGCAGTTGTAAATATTTGTATACTTGGGAAAAGTACATAATAAATAACTTGTCTCACTCCAGATGTGTTAATATTCCAACTACAGTGCTCCCCCTTTATAATGCAGCCCTTTAAACTGTGGAACAGGTTATATATGGCACGGTCATGGCTCCCATTTGCCTCATAATGCCATTACACTAACACTAATAGTCTCGTTATAAGGCGGAACACAAATGGCAGTGTCTCTTAGCTATGGCTAGCCACTGCAGGGGGAGCAATGTATTATAATTCGCTTTTCCAATTCACATATAAATTCTATCAACACATGAAAACAACCATGGGTGTTCTGGTTTTAGACCTCACCTGACATGCCCAGTGGTGACTAGACATGTTGTCTGCAGTGAACCCATCTACTGTACCAGTTACGCAGTGTGTGCTGGAAAGCCTTGTCAGAACATGGGTCAGGTAAGGGCACAGTGGCGGCCTCATCTGACAATTTCCCATCTTTTTCAGAATTGTCAGCTCTTACCGTCAAGTAAAACTTAGTTTTTTGTGTTTAATAATATTACCCCAACTGCTAAACGTTAACCTTTATTCAAGCTCTGGTATTAGGTTAAAATACATTCATATAATATACAGATGTAGTATTTAAATAATGGTTACTTTAGACACGGGCACTGCAGAAGGTCTTTACATGACGTTTAGCCTGTCTCTCTGTCAATCATCTCTGTGGTACCTGAGTTTTGTGCACGCTCATCATTGAACTTTGCGAACACTTGATGTTGCTTAATGAATTAATTTCATTTGGATTTAAACATGCATAAAACATTAACCACAGTAAAATGTTCTGGATTATTTAGATCTTTCTGTTACGGGGCAAAAAAAGTGTGTCAGGTCTGATTCGATCAAATGCAAGTAATACTCTAATTTAAAAACAAAAAGAAGCAGAAGAAATAGAAGTTTGTTGGTACTTTGTTAAATTGCCATACTCACCATTGTCCAACTTTAGCCTGGGAAAGCAATAGAACTCCTTATGTGTGATCAGGTTTGGCAAACCTCGAAAGAGACTTCGACAGAGTTTACATTCAAAAATAGTATCCACTTCCTTCAGTAAAATATTCTTAAGCTGTGCAGTTCCTTCAGATAAAAAACAAAGAAATAAACACACACTTAACATACCTACCAACAGATAAAATATTATTGTATACATATTATTCAAAATGCATTTGAGTTATCTTATTAAGTTATCCTAATGGACAAAATAACTGGTATGGCTTAACAGGCATTCAAATGTAATTCACACTGAAGAACCATTTGTCAAACTTCCTGAAGCTGTGTAGTGATGCTTTATTGTGTATAACAATACATAATAGAAACTATTACAAGTATTCCAACAAAGAACTTGTCAATACCTGATCGGAAGCACTCAATGATTTGCTGAATACCAGATTTTGATGTTTGAAGTTGCTGCTGTAATAAAGGAGGATCGCCAGGCTCCATAGCATAGGCTATAAAAACAGAAAACAAAATCACGTTATCCCATTCACACTTCAAAACTGCCATTTCCTTGGGCAGAAAATGTTTGCAGACAGACCAGAACTAAGTTAAATATCATTGTATAATTGGAATGACATAAACTTCTGATATCTCTCCATTTAAAATGAATTAAGGGATGTTACACATTCTAGAACTGTAAAGTGATTTCTTAGATAAATCTAACACTTTACAAAACGTTTTCAAAATATTCTTGAAAATCATGGCCTGGTTTGATCCAAGATATTGAGATAGACTTCATGAAGGATCAGTTAAATGCAGTCTCTGTGAGCATTTTAGGTGTGCAAAAAGCCAGCAAAGCACAGCATATCACAATAGTTTGTAGTGGAGAACAGGTGTCCAGGAATGTTTGTATAATTCAGTGTTTTGATTGGCCGAGAGAGATTTGAGGATTCAGAATTTCTAAATGTCAGTAGGGGGGACAGGACAGGGACATCCTCAGCATAGCACATGTTATTGGTTAATGTATTCAGCTGCCTTTGTTTCTTTTCATTCACAGGCTGTAAAATGTAGTGCATATTTAAACATATAATTCATTAGTGTCAATAAAACTGACAGTTCAACTGATTAACAAATTTAAGCAATTACAGCTGACAGTCTGTCAAGCTCATCATGAAAGGTCAGCTGCCACAGTTATGGCATCTCATTATGCAAAATGCTAACTGGGTCTAAGCTTGTAGGTCGTTCTGGTTAATTTGCTTTATTTACAATTAAATCATTAGGGCTTTGCAACACTGTGGCACCGTTCCATATGTAATGTTTGATAATTAAAAAGGATTTTACTAATTAAAGCAGTTTAAATCTAAAGTTATTTATTATTTAGCCAATATGCTTAATCTAAAACATTTCATTTTGCATAGACAGGAATCAATCAATGTTCATAATATAAATGATTTCAAATGATTACAGTTCAAAATTAGATATTTCTATTTTACATGCACAATTCACTTCTTGTAACTAAAGTTCAAACAATACTGTATGTAGGCCCAATGAGAGAATTAATACAACTATATCTGAAACCAGTCTTTATCCCAGAAATCAAAGTTATAAAATGACCACTGCCAAACAGTGTACAATAGAATGCATGGGGCATAATCACATTTCACCTGATGTGTTTAATAACCCTGAAAATATGCATATACAATGTTTTCATAGATATGAAGTGTTGAAAGAGTAACTGCTGAGCACTACCTTACCGAGTCTGCTTAATTCATAGCCTAGAGATGCAACCATCATTGAAGGGTAAATCAGTTCAAATTCAAGTTTTTTTTTTCTGACATTTCAATATTTCTTTTAATTATTCTGGATATACATTCAAAATAATTTGCTTTAAGTTTTTTTTTTTTTTTTTTTTTTTTTATAAACACTAACCACTAGTATAGAGCATATGATATTTTATAGCACTTTTGTTTTATAATTCAATTATTCTGAGGCAATTAACTACACTATGGCCAACAGTTTAGCAACACTATAGAATTAACAAATTTTGCTTCATAAAGTCAAATCTGCTGAATAGTGTTACATTAACATACTGAATTACATAATGCTTTGTAGTTTTCCATATACTTAATGAAAAACTGACATCTGAAATCTAATATGAAATACTGTACTACTATTATGGCTTCCGGTAGACTTTTGCGATATCATTTTGTAGTTTATTTGATTGCATGATGTTAAATTATGTTAATATCAAGGGTGCAATTTCTGAAAAAAGACTTGTCCAAGGGACAAAATGCTAGAAAAATCTACTTGTCCTTAAAAAATACTTGCCCCCTCCAGTCAAACAAAACACACACAAAAAAAGTAGAATATAACTTATAATTTTGGTTTTATTTAACAGTGCACACAATCAACCAATTAGTGATTAACAGGGGCAGATCTACCTTGTACGTAGCTTGATGGGTTCACTAAATTCTTCAAGATACACAAAAGGTTCCCTGTGACCCAACCTCACCAACAAATTTAGAACATACTTTAAGGAAATATTTCTTTCAGTGCAGTTTAGAATACATTTGCTAGTAAATTTAAGTAACCTACTATAATAAACTATAATAAGCAATACTTGGGAGTTATTCAAATATAAAAATAGCCGCTGCCTGTTTTTCCCACTCTTTCTCTATAAGCTGAATTCATCTTTTGATGTACAGGTGTTTTAGTTTCTTACATCACATACACAAATTCATTGCCAACTATTACTGCTGCTTTGTGGAATTCTGATTTTTCTTTCAGTTTTGTAACTGCTGGACCCCAGATTTAAAGGATGTGTATAACTGGATGTATATATTATTATTATTCTCCTTCACTGCAGCGACTCCCCACACAGGTCAGGAACTCGAGGCTCAGTGGGCGCCCTCCGATCCCACAAGCCCATCGGCTTCTTTTTACACCCAGAAACTGAGAGCGGATGTCTGCAGGTTACTGACCTCTGGAAGACAAAGACCAGCCCAGCAAATCTCCACCCCCCAAGCTCACTCGGCACCTGGCCTGTAGGGGTGGCTGCGGAGCGGTGAGGAGAAAAATCCATTGTGAACGAATCCCTATCGGTGCCAAAAAGATGTTCTTTAAAGCGAAGTTCCGAAGTTCCTGTTCCTTTAGCCGGAGCATTTACAATGGGGAAAAATCTGTTTCACCACAAATGTGTTCCCTTAGGCGAAGTGTTCTCTTAGAAGGATGTTCCTACACATGGAGACTGCTGTATCCCCTAATTGGTTGGTATATTCACATCGGATATCCAGAAGAAACCTCCCCAATATCTGCACATGCACCTCATGGAAACTAAAGACTCACAGGAAAACATCTTTCTTGAACCCAGTTATGAAACCTGAAGGTGTGTTTATCCAGTTCCAAGCATCTCAATTATTTGATTTATTTTTACAAATGCTGCCTCATGGTTTCTAATTTAAACACAATTGACTGCCAGAACGTTAAGCTTGCAGAGAGATTGTTTTTTTTTTATTTGAGCCTGAAGGTGAATATAATAGGTTTTATGATAGATGAGATTCCAGCGCCTTGCACCAACAGAGATCACAGAACTGCAAAAACAGATCATAGGAAGTATAAACAGATTATCATCCCCATAATGCAACAGATACTGAACCTAAATGTATGACTTCAGACTTCAAATCTTCAAAGCAACTCAAGGAAAAAAGAATCGCATGGGAAAAGGGCTCATAAAATATAATCCAGAATAGGACAGAGCTGAATGGTTCTCTGTAGATAAAGTGAACCTACAAAAGTGACTCCAGGAGGCTGTACCCATATGAACTCCTTTGGTTCTCCCAGTTTAGCTACATTGATCTGTGTACACAGCATCTGGATTCTGGAGAGATTTATATATGGAAGCTCCCCCCCTCCTTCCATAAAGATTCTGCTTAAAGAAATGCCAAGTAAAACCACCTTACTATAAGTATGTTTGGAGGAGGCTTGATGAAACTGGAGGGAATCACTCTGACTTGATGAAACTGGAGGGAATCATTTTCTGTACTTTGATTTCACTAGATTTAATTATACTGTTACGCCTGTTCTCAGCTTGAGTATTCAGCAATTCACTTTTCACAGCAAGATGTATTTTAAAAAAATCATCGTAGTATCAAATAAGTAGGGCTGTGTATGTTTGGGTTCACTACGACTCACACCTCGATCCATGGGTTACGATACAATATGTATCCCTATACAATTAAAACATGAAAAATTGCTCTTTGTTATTGTGAACTTGCAAGTTTAATTTGCTTTTTTATAGTAATGTGTAAGAGAGAATGAGAAGTTTCTTTCTTTCATTACTTGAATTTATGTATAATTACTAATAAAATATAGTTAAGCTTAACAGTTAAATCAATGCTGCCTGTAGCAGAAGTTGCCTGGAGTTGATAATTGGCTAAAAACAGATGTCTCAAGAGAGAACAGACTAAGGGGGTTGGAGGCTAGTTGACAACAGTAAAGTACTGAGAACAAACACTTTGTGAGGGTTGATGTGACACAAGGCACAACAGTTTGTGGGGGCGTATACTGATGTTGTTTTGCATGCATAAAACAAAGTTGTGACCTCTGCTGCGTTAGAGTTTTGAAGTTTTCTCCAGAGCTGTAACCTCGCTCTTGTGTGATTACAATAAAGCAACCTCAGGTTTTGAAACTGGAACTTGGTGTGTGACATCTCTTCTTACAAATGTAAACAAATAGAATAAAATTTGATATCAACTGCTGAAATAACTCAACTAGCTGAATATAGCTTAACAATATGACACTAAAATATTTTACAAAAAATAAGGGGAAAAAAATCCCCTGGTTAAACTCATGTGTACTCTACTTTCTTCAGAATTAGTGTTTTTGAAGAAAAACTTAAGTGAATAATGCATGTCTTATAATTTATGTGACATCCCTACAGCTAACAGTGAAGAATGTAAACAAACCTGACTGTCAACATGATTCTTAGTTTTTTGGGGGGTTTTTTTGTTTCTTTGTCAGATTTTACATGGTGTGAAATAAAACTGGCTTCCTGATCCCTACAGCTCATGACTTTTAAAATGTATAACGTTACCTGGTTCACAGCAGCCATGGTGATGGTGCTCTGTCTGAGAGCACTGGTCTTTCACAGGTGTTCTTTGCATCCGTGGTTTATTATCCTCTACGTCCGAGTCATTTTTACTGGGGTGCTGACATGAAAAATACAGAAGCATGGTTTTTTTTTGTGGTTTTTTTTTTTTTTTTTTAATTATTTGAAAGTTTCTCTGCCAGCAAATTTCAAAAGCACTATTTAAGCCTTTTGATCTCTTGAATTACAGTGTTGTATAGACAGATAAAAGTGAAAACAACTGAACAAAAAAAACAGATAAATAACTCAAGGAAAATAAAATGATAACATTTACCCAATAAACAGCAACGACATGGCTGTTCTCTGATTCTGTAAATGTTAACTTTACGGACACATCCAATGTACACTATAAAGTACTGCATGCCTGACTGCTACTGTATTATGATCCATAATAAACTACCTAATTGTGTTTAGGTTTTGTATCTGTGACTTATGGAATTATATATATATATATATATATATATATATATATATATATATATATATATATATATATATATATATATGCTATATAAAGGTCATTTGTGCACTACAATGCTTGATATTGACGAGGTGCTGACCAGTATAAGGTAATTACATGGAATGAAAGTAGAGTCTCTACAACAATGCAAAAGTTCAAAACGTTTTCAGCCAAATTTTCAGTATAGATAGCTTACCAAAAGAGTTTCTGTAGAGACATTCATGGTCGCACTCTTGTCGTCTTGCTTCAAAAGGATTCATTATATAACTCCTGCCATTTATTTATTTATTTTTTGAAGAAAATAAATGGCAGGATATAATTAATCCCTTTGAAGCAAGATGACAAGAGTGCGACCATGAATTAAAAAAATAAATAAATAAATGTCTGTATTTGCTTCACAGTCATATTGTTTGTGGTCAATAAAGCTAAGAAGAATAATTGTTGTTTTTATTGCAAGACCAAGCTTTTGTACAGTAGTTCAAAGTAAAATTAGTTAAAATATAAGACTGTAGTTAATGCATACCCCATAAGATTTAGCATCGGGTATGTACAGTATTTATTGAAAGTACGCATTTCACTCTCAGTGTCTAAATTGGACAGTGAATGACTCAATGACCCACAACCGTATCTGGAGCTCTGGTTACCGGTATGTGTGTGAGCTGCATGGATGTTTGTGTTGAAAGCTTGCGAGGATTAGAACTTTTAAACACCTTATTGGACTGATCTAAAATAATGGTGGGTGGGGGTACAAACAGTGCTGATTTGTATACTTAAATTAACATTGGTGTTATTTGATCATGCAGCACTTGCATGCAGTATAGTCTAAATCTTCCAAACAAAAAGGACACAACTTATTTTTATAAAGCCCTTAACATTTAACAGTACCTATATCTGATTATGCTTTTCCTCTCTGCATTCACACTATAACCATCATAGCGCTCAGCAAAAAAACGTCCTCTAAACCTGAACCGTACTAATTGTGAATGCTAAATAAATCTGGCTGCTCGCAAACACAGTACTTAAACTGTCATGTAGAATGTAGCATGTGTGAACAGCTGAATGCTACATACAAATGATGCAACAGTAGGACTATCAACTAAACTGTGTTTAAAACTGCAGTGGCACAGTTTACAAAATACTTATGACTTATTTTTTTTTAATGCAGGCTGTTAGGATATTTGTTGCCTACTGTATGCAATTAGAGAGTAGAATTACATTTCCAAAGATGTGAGGATCAGACCAACATTAAAAACATTAAAAAAAACACTTAAGTCTAGTCTACCTGGTTACGCAAAAAGTGTGAAGTCTTCCTAATGGCAGAGGGAGATTTCTCCATAGTTTTCACCACAGGACAGCAAGCTTCAGTTCAGTTCAACCTGTTTAACAATAAGAACATTGTTTGAAATAAAAAGCAGATCACAACTATGGGGCTTAGTTGTAAAAGGTTAGTGTGTGGTTTTTTGCAAATGTTAGTTTTGTTTTTGAAAAAATATATGTACAGTTCTGGTCATATTTTATTTTAGTTAGCTGTTGAGGCTGCTCCAGTGTCACTATTTTTCATTGGGAGCCTATTTTATTAGAGTTTTCTAATGAAGGGTTTTGAAGTCTTACCTTAATTTAATTCTAATTTTGTAGTAAATTGGCTCAGCGGACCATCAAGACACAACTACAGTAAGTAACCAGAATATTAAAATTAACCAGACGATTAAATCAAAATGATGCTGCTCCATAGCTACTGTACATGATTACAGTATAGTTAGGGCACTGTCATAAACGTTAATTCATTCTTTCCCCTGTTAACTATTCATGTTAAGAACATGGTAGTCACCATGCTATGCAATTAGTCTGGGGAAGTCTAACATTATTTACACATGGAATACTCGATTTCAGAAAATGAGGATAAGCTCCTGTGTTCAAATCTCAGCACACTGTACTACTGTATATGCATTACTTTATTGGCTGTGGATCGCAGAACCCACTGAGATCCACCAAAATGGATGTATTGGCCACCACTGCTGTAAACTATTCCCACAAACACAATGCAATTTAAATGAACCCAAAAGACAGCATTTTGTAACTTGAGTTATATTTCTTACAGAAATTGTTCGGAACATGAACTTTGCATGACACATGCTGCGTGTACAGGACAGAATGGCACAACGCTATGACAGTGAATACTTGTGCACAGAAATATTTTAGCAGTAGGCTGTTGGTGTAACAGGAATGCTCCACAACTTTTAGCATGTCCAATGATGAAACCACAAACACACCTCTCGTTAAATTCCACAAGAAAATAAAACTAGTGCACTGTACTGTAAATGTAAACATAGAATTGTAGGGTTAAATTAGCTTAGTGTTCTTTGATCATTGAGTTTTTTTTTGTTTTGTTTTTTAACTGTACTTGCTTACAGTATAGTCTAAATCTTCCAAACAAAAAGGTAAAAACGTACTGTTATAAAGCCATTACTAGTTAATGTAACTTCGTTACAGCAGTTTTCAAAACAATTAGCAAAATGTATCAATCTACATATTTTAATATTTAACAAGGTTTGTCTGAATAATTTATATTTATGCTTTTTTCCTCTGCACTATAACCTTCATAGTGCAATCATTTTAAACTTGACTGAGGAGTGTACTGTGACTGTAATGGTCTAAACATACATTAGTACATTTGAAAGAAGACTGTATACATAAACTATGGTTCACACCTTTTATTTTCTAATTCTGAAATATAACTTGAGAATCTTCCTAAAGCCAGCAGAGGGAGACAGAAAAATGAAATGTAACACGTTCCCAGGGCTTACTGTAACACTGCAAGCACCATAGACTTATACAAAGGAAACAGTACATAAGATCTGCAAATTAGGTCGAATAAAAGGGTACTGTATATTTTAATTTAAACTGTATAGTAATTAAATTAGTTTGCACTAATGCCAGTGGCCATTAGCAGTATACTTTTGACAATAATAAATAGAATAGCAAGGTAAAATTAGCTTTCCATAGCAATTATAGAAGATGATAATGTGGCAGGGTGAAAGCCCTAAATGTAAATATGTGAGGGAATGTAAGGTTGGCAGGGATGGGGTTAAATCCGCCCCTGCCAACAATCACAGGTGTGGTCATTCCCCATTAGGTAATTGAGTGCTAATTGGGGAGTGCCTACAGTATATAAAAAGGGGAACAATCCTTTGTTTGGGGAAGGTGTATAGAGTTTGGTGAGTGTAAACTGGTCTTTTGATAACTTTGTAGTGAAGGTGAATGCCCACCACATATTTTTTTGTCTTTTGTTTGAACCCTTTATTTTGGCCCCGCTGCTATGCGGTCTCTGCCTGCGTTCTGAGCAATATATTGGCTTTTATTACTTTTTGAAAATGAGCGAATATTCAAAATTATGAGCAAATATCAGAACATGAAAATCCAGTGTTTGTCCCAGCACTAGTATTTATGGGCTTGTGATATTTTGTGTGAAATCAAGAAGGGATGTGCAATAAAACCTTAACACTGTTGTGTGGCTAAAGAACTTCTCTTTGAGGTATTATTTCCTTTGGTTTCTAATGGGATTTATACTTGAGGATTGCACTGTAGCACAGTAACTGAATCATTATTTGCAAGAGAAATGTCAATATCTTTCAAAGAATAAAACAGCTCACATTTCGATTTTCTGTAAATCAATTTGTCTGAAAGATAATGCAACATGACTTGCTAATAAAATGGTCTTGTGGTTAGTATCGCCGTGTATTAGGAGATCAAGCGTGTAGCTGATTTTTGAAAGAGGTTACTCGGCCATTAATCAAAACAGATCACGTTTCTGGGAAAGACAATCCATTTGGATCCTTACCAGTGTTTTTTTTATGATTATTCTATTTGTTTTATTGCTTACAGTAGTTAAACCCAGGTGACAATATTGTTAAGCACCTCTCCACCACAAACAAAAAAGGTGTTAAGAAGGACTACAGTATGCACAATAAATAAATAAAATACAAGGTAGGTATCAGGGTCTTGAACTTGGAATAAAGGTACCACTTGAAGTGCAAAAGGTAAGATGTATGATGTTCACATACAGGTCAGCAGGGAATAGCTGTGAATGTGCAAATTAAACTAAGTATCAAAAACATTTATTCCACCCCCACCGCTAGACAACTCAATTTAATTTCTCGATTTTTTTTTTTTTTTTTAGGCTTTTGGACCCTTCAGCTCTAAATGTTTTTTTTTTTTTTTTTAAAAAGGGTTTGGTTTGTGGTTTGTTATGTACCAAGTGCAAATCACCATAAAACATTAACTAGTGCATTTCAGCTCAATAGATTACTTGTGCATAAGATTTCAGACTGCGCTGGAACAAAAAGGCTAGCGCATAAAAACATTGTATCCAATAGGAAAAGGTTGTTTAGAAGCTGCTGCCCTACTGCCGTGACACTAAATACATCTTAAAAGATGGAAAAGGAAAGGGAAAAACGATTTCTTACTTCACTGATAAGTCTTTGCTAGCAGGATACAGATGCTTTTTTCAATATGGCAACTTTCTGTGCCAAAAATGTCAAGTGCACAATGAAGTCTGTGGCTGTAGCGCAGGCCATAAGGGACCACTGCAGGTGTACAAATGCTGTTAAATAATACACACATAATTGGGTTGTTCTGTATACATTTCCAAATGCTCCTGAAACATTACTACAATGAAAAGCTACTACCCTGAACTGCAGTAAAATCCATTCATTCAGCTGCGAAGTAAAATTGTCACACTGAGGGCTCCAAACTGAGATTTAGGTGCCAAGCTAAAAGGAAGTGACAAGCAGGAAGAAAAACTTCCAAAACACAATGAGTGTAAGCTGGCAAGTAAACCTCCTTACTGGATATAATCCATCGAAAAGCCTCAAGCTCTCTGTTAAACTACATACTGTCTTATTTTATTTTACAAAATTACACTATTAATGGAAGAAGAATATTTAAGAAAGCTTTGAACAGGTAGTTTCAGGTGTGCTGTACAAATGTGCTGTAAAAATACCAGCAGACAGACTGACTTTAGCAGCCTATTTCCCTATGGGATACTTATGTTGAAACCAATGAAGCTGAACAAACTAATTTTGACAGACACTGGACCAATGCATCACTGAAAATCCCACTTCAAAAGTGTGTGTGAGGGGGTTGGCCATGCATGACCAGAGCAAAAAAATAAATGAAAAGGGTCATCATCACTCTGCTATACCCTCTGCCACATGTTCGTAATTTGTGGTATTGATGGCTCTCAGTTATCATGGTTTTGGAAACAGGTGACTGGTGCACAGGGTACATGGAAAGCATCTTGAAATAAATATTTCCAGAAGTAAAGTGGTTAAGGAAAAGAATACAAAATGTGCAAAGTGTTTAAAATGCCATCAAATTATAGAGCCCGATAACCAGGGATGGTAAGAAGACACCCACTACATAGACATTAGGGATGTACAGACTTATTTTCAATAGCTTTCCAGGGAGCCTGATCAGGTGAAACAAGTCCGGTTGGTACCTCCGGTCAACAATGTAATTGCATTATTAGCCCCTTAACAGTGCTAGCTCTTTCTCCATCTCTGCCTCTATTGCTTCATATTGATACTGTAGGTGTGCACTATTGTCCCCTCCAAGTTTGTTCTTGGCAAAGGTCTGTTTGGAGATGTGCAGCTATTTGCTGGGTATAAATTTCCCTTTTCTATTTCATAACTGCCACACAGAGATATGTCTTTACAGGCATGGATAATATGCTTGGTTTGCTGTCTTAACAGCAGCCAGCTCTGTACTGAAATCAATTAGCATTAGCGGTATCTAAACACAGTAGCATTTTCAATATAATGTGGAGCGCCTAAGATTTCAAACCAAACTGCACTCCACTCCTTACGGATTTTCTGCATGGACATAAGTGTGATCAGGTGAAGTATACCCAGCCAATCTCCCTCCATCTGTGCCCAGCCAAGATGCTCAACTTGGTGCAAAATGGATTTATATCACTCACATGACTTTCCCTGCCCTCCAAGCAACAGTGCTTTTACAGAATGAGCCACTGGGTCCCCATGATAGTCACTTGCATCAGTTAAAATAAGTCTCCTGCTGGTCTTAAAATTGGAAGGGGCTGCCAAACACTCATTATCTCATGACAGTCTAATTATTTATCTAGGTCCTGATACATACCTTTTCATTTAATGAAGTTTACATTGGAATAACCCACATTTACATTACATGCAGATTCTTAAATTCTGAAACACACTGTACAGTTCTACAATTTTCTAAAGCACATCAAGGATATTGTCACAGCTCTGTTTAGAGTATGAAAACCAAATATCTAACAATGCATGGGAGTTCAGTTAGGGTATTTCTGTCTGTAAAAATATGCAAATATGTATTTTAAAGCTTAATATGTAATTATAGCCATCTCCATTTAGATCATATGATTCGGTCACCACATTTAAAATGATTAAAGAAACAGCCCAACTAGAGATCCCAAGTGGTGCCCTATAGCTTGGCCATCGCCAGTTTGAATCCAGGCTATGCCACTGCCCACCGTGGCCAGGAGTTTACTGTGTATGTATGTATACATAGACCATAGGATTTCTGTCTGTCACCATTAATATGCAAAAGTGTAATCAGCAGAACAGTAGTTTTGCAAATCAAAGTATCATTCCCCATGCCAAAACACAGCACATGAAGACCAAGGTGGTAAAATAAAATAAAAAAAACTCTAAAGTGCACAGAACTAGGAATAGAAATGAGTCTAATGGCTTTCAATACTGTATGTGGTAACTGATCGGCAGCACTGCATTTTAAACTGCTGCATGCACCATTAGCCAGGATCAAAGTGTAATGCATACACTAAGTTCCACCACAACCTTGACAGTTTTTCCAGTGCATCTCCACATAAAGGCAAAAAAACAGCAGTACATCGAATAAGTATGCAAATTCTTTGCTACGTGTGTTTTGAACAAGGATGGAGGTGCTCTATAATGGATGGAAATGGGAAAAAAAACCTTGGTTGTTGCTCAAACCGAGCTGCTGCAATATCACCAAAGCCTTAGTTATCTTGTTAGGCTACAGCCAGACTCTACTTTCTTTAGAGGGGATTCACAAGGTACTGTATAAATCCACCTGTCTGGGAATGCCGACAGTAAAAACTGTACCTGCATTCTTATGAGATTTTTTTGCAATAACTGACAGTAGCAAGCAGACTTACTTGGCAATAAAAAGAAAAGCATATTTCAGAGATTTACTTAATAAAAACCTGAACGATGCAAATCCATTAGTAGTGCTGGGACGAACACAGGATTTTCATGTTACGATATTCGCTCAATTTAAATGTTCATTTTCAAAAAGTAAAAGCCATTATATTGCTCAGAACGGAGGCAGAGACAACATAGCAGCAGGGGCAAGGGGACGTGGCCCGTGTGTGTGCCTTTATATTACAGCAAGACGTTACGATATGTAACACGTTAAAAGTAGAAAAATATCTCAGTAAAGTATATGTTGTGCACGCCTTATTTTAACCCAGTGAATTAACTACAAAAACAAAAGATGCCAAATAGCAGTTCAAGTTAAATGTTTTGTTTATTCCCAAAATATAGTACATGAATTTGACACTTTTTTTTTTTTTTACTTTTTCATTCTTTGCCATTGTCGTTTCTTCACAGTAAACAGTGGCCATTGACACGTTTTCCTAAGTGAGGTTTACATGTGCCTTTTTGTAGCTGAACAAGCAAACTAAATCTGAAATGTAACTTTAAACACTTCAAATAAAACAAATGTAGAAATGGCGTCAAATGAAGGGGGAAAAATCAAACCGTTTTGGTTCTCGTTTATTACATTCCGCTTAAAAGGTTGCAACAAAAAATATATTACATAAAATCTATATAAAAATCAATATACAGCATTTCCAGCAAGTTAGGAACTGTTTAAGAGGTGTTTCAGAATGGCGTGCTTGCTTTTTTTCTGTCCCATGAGATTCTGACTCGCTCTACAGCAGCAACGTGTTTTTGACCCAAATGGCCCGTAGAGATTACTATGCATGCGCAAACATAATCTGGTTTGTTTACTTTTTGCTGTCTAAAACTTTTAAATAGGAGACTCAAGAGCCAAAAGGGGGGGTATTTTATATATTAATATGACATATCACACTGAGCTCTTTTTCATTTGCCATTTTTGAAACTGTTGTGCAACTTCTGGTGAGGTGGTAAATAATTGCAAGGTATTTTTGTCATTTCTAGCGAATACGAACATCTGATTTTTGTATCTGAATACATTTGTTTGAATATTCGGATATTTGTCCCATTGCTAAGTTATAGTGGCAAGTGCTGTACCATATACTGTAACTGAATTATTGTGCATCATTTCCACTTATTGCTTGTAAATAATTACTGTGCATATTTACACAGGACAGACCTACTGAAACACCCTCTCATTCCCAGAGGTATCCCATCAGCAAAGTTCAAATACTAGATGGAAATTATAGTAAGGCACCTTGCTGTATTAAGTTTGGTTTATTTGGATAGAGGGAGGATATTCTTGCAGCACATCAGGTTTTTAAATACTAAAACATCTTTACGTACTGTAGCTTTAAAACACAAACCTAGAACCAAAAATGCCATAGCTCTACAATAGGTTCTAAGTTTTAAGAAGAAATGTATCAAGAAGCCTGCCTACTGTATCTTGTTATTTACAGTATGTACTGCAACTATTTCTTCAGTACAGTACACTATATCCACAACTCCTGTTTGGGTGTTTTCTTTCTAGGTTTGTGAAAAACAGAAATCTCCACTATTACATATAAGCTCCTGTTGTACTAAAATACACCATTTAATTAGGCAACTGTTTTGACTAGAATACTCATGTCTTCTGCATTTTGTTTCACTACAGAGCTTCTTTTAGTATTTCTGTAGATACATTAAGCTTCTGTAGGGAGTCATCAATGCTTACAGTATTCACAGAAAGGTACTGTACATTCAAAAGAATAAAGATGCTTGGAAGAATGTGGCTACAATATCTTCACCATAGAACACTGTACTGCACACAACATGCATACACTGAGACCAATAAATCAAAAGGAATGCATCTCCAGTGAGACTAGGTAAATGAAACCTTAAAGGTGTGCATTACTTACACATGCAATATTATCAAGCAATTTGCTTGTTGCCCTATAGAAAATGTATTAAGATGAGAAGATGGGACAGCAAACCAGGGTAGGCAAGCAGCCATATTCCAGACACTTGTTATGGGGCTTTATATAGTGTGCGCTTTCTTATTCACTTGGCATGACAAGGAACCCCAAAATCAGCCTTACTAAGCTGGTGTTTCATCATGACAAGGACAGACTTGGCCTTGCAAACCTACAACTTTATGTTTCTACTTCCCACTTTATGCACTGCACAGCAATCACTGGTGTACACACACTGTATACTATGGTATAAATGGTTACCACAGAATGTCCAATAGGAGTTCTATAATAAAAGTTATAAAATAAAAAGTATACAATAGATCTAGACTATTACAGTAAATGAGCAGGATTAGATTTAATAAATCACCTAACATTATCCAGCAGCTGCCACTCTAAATGTTTCACGCAACATTTTAAAATAAAATACTGTATTTTAGGAGACTTGCATTGCCTTGTAAACAATGTTAAATGATTACGATACTAACTTTAAGGCTGAAACTTACACTACAAAAGAATAAGGATGGAGATCCGTTGTTGAAACTCACCAACTAACTATTCGGTTTACACAGCAGAACACATTTCCCAGACAAATCTTTTTAGTAGCCTCTGGTGCTATGCAACTTTCTACAAGTCTACAGGCTGAATTAATACAGATAAAATGGAGAGAGTATATACAGTAAAAGTAAATGACCACCCTTTCCATACACATCATCCATATCACCACAGTCTTCTGCACTACAACGCAGAATTACACCTCATTCGAATGCATGACAAAAATGTATGTATGCTCATAATATTACATGTAAAAGTTAGATCACTGTTTTATATAAACAAATCACTGCTCGCCTAACAAGAACAAAACGTTTTATACAGTATACATTTATGATAGTTTAATATGCCAAAGTCGTACAGATGTATTACAATACTAATGTCAAAGTTAGTCAATAAAAATACTTCAATATAAAATATACTGTATTCTGTTTCACAGCTTGGCGCAGTTGTCAGTTTACGTTTTTCAAACATATCCAGGAACTATAGGGTGTATTTGTAAGAGTCGTCGTTCGCTTTCGCAGATTCCATAAACTCAAGAGAAATATTACTTGATTAAATACATAACAACGCTCCCGTTTATTGTTTTCCCAATCGCCTCTCTGTCAAATCTGTAGCCTTGTAGGACGAGAGGACCACTGCAGGTGACAACACTAGCACAATTCGTTTTCAAATATTATCTACGCGCATGCCTTATATTATAATAAGAAACCCCAACTAAAACACGCAGTATGCAGTTTATCACACAGTACACACACAGCATTAAAAAAAAATTACAAAACCCAGAGGTAGTTTTTATTTGTAAAACTGGACATCCGCGTTGTATTGTCACTGGCCAATGCAAAGTGTTGTAAACTAGCGCTTCATGCATAAACGTGTTTGGTCAAGTACTGTACAGAATAAATGACCTTTTGGAACAGGCATACCTCACGTTGCTTAAATGCTTAGCTACATCCAGGGGACGGATAGACGTACCGATTGGACAAGGAGGCAGCTGCAGAAACTTTGAATTGAATTCCAAAAAAAAAATCAGTTTGCCATTCTCATGGCACGATTTGCATCGCCCCATTATCCCCTGAAATCTCCTTTACACGGCTACATTGTCAGCCCAAAACGCCACTATTTTGGTCCACAAAAGGCCAGATTAACTTGATCAAAGGAAAAGCCAAGTACAAAATGCACCTTTCAAACCGTAGAAGAGAGGCCCCCTTTACAGATTGCTGCATGGCAGGGGAGTGCAGCGTAAAAACGGGCTGTACCAAACAAAATATATCCAAAGAACCGAGTGTGCTGACCTAAACACTTTTCATGAGGAGGGCCCTGTAACTGATAAGAAAAAATCTAAATCTAAAATCTGCTCGCCGCAGAACAGTTTACCAGAACATCCCCAAAACGGGCCAATACTCAGCTGCAAAATGTGCGCTTTGCGGCTCGGTGCCACCTTTTCCAAGCAGCAGCTTGGCGCACAGGACTGGTGACCCTTCCGGCTTTGCGCGTCTTTCCACGGCCTTCCATTAATTACAAAATCATATTAAAACGATAAAATAGTTAACTAGTCGTTTGATAACCGTGGTGCTCTAAGTTAAGTACCCCTACGACAAGGTTTGAGGTCAGTTTTGACTTCAGAAACCAATGCGTTTCTCCTCGCAGTTGCAGAAACAAAAGAGAGCGATGACGCCATTTTCTGCAAAAAAAACAACCACGTACGGGAAACATAGGCAAGTAATCAGGTCGCTTTTAGCGCGACTCTAGGCCCCTTTTTACAACCAACCCGGTTCGGAATGTACTGTATGATGTTCTCACCTGAAAAGTCCTGACCAAGATCAGAAATCCTGGTAAAGCCGTGTACGGTCACGGGGTTTTGTCTGTGTGGCTTCCTTGAGTGTCCGTGTCTCGGTATCTCTACTGGAGATTGTTTATTACTACTCTCAGCACCGGTTCACTCGCTGTTCCTTCAGCAGCTGCCTTTGTGCACTGAGAGGGAGACCTTTCAGAACTAAAGAGCTGCTGCTGCGCAAAGGTGCAGCCCTCATACTGGTCTACAGCAATGTGAATGCCAATGCCATCGCCACTTAGGGGGTGGGCAAAGGGGCAGCTGACCCATTGGAAGGGTGGGCAGCTGCACACGTTTTTTTTTTTTTCAAGCAAACTTTTTTTTCATTAACGGTTTGGAAACGGTTTCCGTTTCCAAATATAGTGCTTTTGCCAATTTTGGACCCAATTTAATTAAACTTTGTTTATTAGTTTTTATTTATTTATCATCAAACAAGACTATTTGGTTGGAAGAAGTTTCACTGTTTGACTGGGTTTCCTTAAATGTATTCATCCGTTTCTTAATCAGAAAAAAAGCTAGTAGTCGCAGTAACCCTTAATTTTATATATATATATATATATATATATATATATATATATATATATATATATATATATATATATATATATATATACCTGTATGTATTTTGAATATCATATATGGATCTCTTCTTTGCATGTATGTAAATCAAAACTTGTTTTATTATTTATACAAAAATATGGACAGTGGGATGTAAATCTGTGAATTAAAAAATTCCTGTATTTTCCTTTTTATTTGGATAAAAAAATTAAAATGCGTTCATGTATATACTAGTGTATATGGGGACCGCTTTGTCTTTGTGTGTATACACACACACACACACACACACACACACACACACACACACACACACACACACACACACACTTCAAGTAAATAATCTTGAATTTCAAACAATGCTTTATTCTGTTCTGCTTTGTTCTAGGCCTATTCTTAATCATAAACATGTAAATTAAACTATTTTTCTTTGGTCCTTGCTTGGTCATTCCAATCCATTATTTCGGCTCCTTATCTGTCTGACAGTTAAATTCAGTAACTCACAATGATCATGTGGGTTTCTTCTTTCTTCCTCAGCCTTCTTACAATACCAGTTTGTCTCACAATTTCTTCGATTGTTTGCTTACAACTATTCTGTTAATAGCACCACTGATGTATGCTACTGTATGCAGATTCTGATCAGATTAAATTAGGTTTGGAACAGCTTTGGCCATATTTAAACAATACAAGTTTCTGGATTTTGTAATGGTCATAATTGAAACATACAGACGTTTAAAAAAATATTTCCATACTCTAACCTTTCCATACTCTAACTTTCCAGCAACAGGATTGTAGTAAGTATCCCATATTGTCTCCTGACTGGATTTGTCACTATGATATCCTCTGCATTCACCAGTGAATTGCTGTGAAAAGTACCAGTCTCACACTGGAATGGATCCACACAAAGGAATAATAATGGAGCAATTACATGAATTCCAAGTTGTATTTTAATGTATCACATTATTAACCATCTGAATGTTCTGTGGTCTAAATAAGGTGTTTGGGCCCATATTTTCTTTAGTCTTTTATAAGTACAAAGTTCCCACACTACTCCCAATCACCACAATGTGGCATATTTAATGCATGCCCACATTTGTAAACCTACACCTCTTTATAATAATAGAATAGAATAGAGCTAAAATACAAGCTTACTTAATGGTGACTTTGACTTGAAACAGCCTACTTGTAAGGTGTCCATATGTGCGTGTTTTAAATTATGCTGCATTTTTTTTATAAAGACCTATTTCTCTAAGACTATTTTTATATTTGGTCTGTGGTAATATGTTCTCAGTAATTATGCAAGACAAAAAGAACTAGATAAAACAGAACTACGTGTGTTTACGTGTAAAGCATATCCCGACAAGGATATAAACAAGTACGTCACTGGCATTTAACCCCCGAAACCACAGCTGTTAATACAAAAATCTTATCATGACTAAGTACATAAGCATGTGATGTGATGAAAAAATGTTTCATCACAATATACTGTATATTTAAAACTATGTGTGACAGATAACTTCATATATAACCAGATTATGACTTTCAATAACTTGTGCTAAAATTCCCAAAGCATATTTCATCACAATTGAATATGCATTACTATGTGTAAAACTAAATAATACAATGGCAGCACTATGAAGATATTGGTCACTATGACCTATACATAATAATGTTAAAAATATCAAATTAATGTAAAATGCAAAATAAATTAGTTTTCATAAGAACTGTATCTTTATTTGTTAAATGTGCATGTTGATTGTAAAAAATAAATGAAGGTAAACTTCACAAGTCCAGGACAATGTGCAATATACACAGCAGCTTAGAAACAAATGGATACAGTAATCGTTTGCTCTTTTCATGATTTAAAAGTGGCAGAAAACTTTATTAATCCATCCTTCCTGCAAAAAAAAACAAAATAAGACATGGTATTAACTTTTGTACAGCCATTCATCTGCATTTATGTATCCTGGACTCTAGGATAGGCAATTTAATCATTTTTGCTAGTGTACGTGGGGGCCATTGTCTTGCTGAAAAACAAAACACTGACCAAATTACAACCATTCTGCAAGTGACAATATCTTTTACTTTTTTCTTTCCTATTTGTTTACGTTAAGTCAACATCCATGCTGTTTCCACTTTATGTACAGACCATCACAATTTACTAGTTTCTAAGAATATAGCAGGACTGATTTTTCTTTGGTTTGTTTGTTGTTAAAGATTACCCATTGTTCCACCCAGGTGCCTCTTAATAACTTGATACTATGGTACTAGGGTAATGACAGCATATTGTAAATATCACCCATAAACACTGTGTCTACATGCTGATGATATAATGATCTGTCTTCATTTCAACCAGAGCAAGCAATTTAGCTGGCATGTATAAAATGGTCCGTGAGGTGGTCTGTGATGTCCAACAGCAACCTGAAGCAAAACAAACAGTCCCTAATCATAAACTTGAGAATCACAGAATACAGCTGTTTACTAAAGAAAGCTAATCACTCACCTGCCTAAAACTTTTGCACAGTACTGTATATATATACACACACATACACACACACACACACACACAGTGGACAAAAAATTGAAAACACCTGGGTAAATGAGCGACATCAAGTATATTGAAAGCAAGGGCTTCCACACAGGTGTGGCTCATGCGTTAATTAAGCAAATAAAATCCCAGCATGCTTAGGGTCATGTATAAAAATGCTGGACAGGCCTGGTTGCCTATAATTATGGCTAGCATGGCTGCAAGACCTCAGTGACTTTAAAAGAGGGGTGATTGTTGGGGGTGCGTTTGGCAGGAGCTTCAGTGACAAAGACAGCTCAACTTGCTGATGTTTCACAAGCAACGGTGTCTAAGGTGATGTCGGCATGGAACTCCGAGGGAAAGACATCATCAGCAAAGGGCAACAGTGGGCGGAAGCGCATACTCCAGGATCATGATATCTGTGCATTAATTCGAAGTGCAAGGCAAAACAGGCGAGCAACTGCAGATCAATTGACTGCAAATTTCAACCTGGGGCGCGAGCAGCCGGGATACCATAGTGGCCCAACGCTCTATTAAGTGACTTTACATTGGTGTTTCCATTTTTTTGTCCACTGTCTGTATATACAGTGCCTATAGTTTTCACAGTTTGTTGTGTTACAACCTGAAATCTTGATGCATTTAAATGGGATTTTTTTTCCTTTGATTTATACAACCTACTCAACACTTTTAATGTGTGAAAAAGGGGGGGAGGGGGGAGGGGGGAGGGTGTTGAAAAACAAATCAATTAAAAATAAAAACCTGAAAAGCCTTCATTAGATAAGTATTCACCCCCTTTGCTATGACACTCCTAAATAAGCTCAGGTGCAACCAATTGCCTTCAGAATTCACACAATAAGTTAAATGGAGTCCATCTGTGTGCAATAAAAGTGGTTCACATGATTTCAGATTAAATACACCTGTCGCTGTAAGGTCCCAAAGTTGGGTAGTGCATTCAAAGCAAAGATACTACCACGAAGACCAAGGAGCTTTCAAAACAACTCCGGGATAAAGTTGTGGAAAGGCACAGATCAGGGGAGGGGTATAAAAAGATTTCAAAAGCATTGAATATCCCTTGGAGCACAGTCAAGTCGATCATTAAGAAGTGGAAAGCATACGGCAGCACACAGAATCTGCTTAGAGCAGGCCGTCCTCCCAAACTGAACAGCCGGGTAAGAAGGGCATTGGTCAGAGAAGCCAGCAAGAGGCTAATGACAACTTTGAAAGACCTACAGCGTTCCATGGCTGAGATGGAAGAAACTGTCCATGTGTCAACAATCACTCAGGTACTCCACAAATCTGGCCTGTATGGAAGAGTGGCAAGAAGGAAGCCATTCTGAAAAGATGTGGCAAAAGATTCTGTGGTCAGATGAAACAAAAATTGAACTATTTGGCCTAAATGCAAAGCGTTATGTCTGGCGCAAACCCAACACAGCACATCACCCAGGTAACACCATCCCTACTGTGAAGCATCGTGGTGGCAGTATCATGCTATGGGGAAGCTTTTCATCGGCAGGGACTGTGAAGCTTGTCAGGGTAGATGGCAAAATGGATGGAGCTAAATACAGGCAAATCCTTGAGGAAAACCTGCTTCAGTCTGCAAAAGACCTAAGACTGGGATGGAGATTCACCTTTCAGCAGGACAATGACCCCAAGCACACAGCCAAAGCGACACTGGAGTGGCTTAAAAACAAGAAAATGGATGTCCTAGAGTGGCCCAGTCAAAGCCCGGACTTGAATCCGATTGAGAATCTGTGGCAAGACTTGAAGATTGCTGTCCACCAACAATCCCCATCCAACTTGACACAGACCTTGAACAATTTTGCTAAGAAGAATAGGCGAATATTGCACGATCCAGCTGTGCAACCTGGTAGAGACTTACCCCAAAAGACTCACAGCTGTAATTGCTACCAAAAGTGGTTCTACCAAGTACTGACTCAGGAGGGAGATTTCAGGTTGTAAAACAACAAACTGTGAAAACATCCAAGGCGGGTGAATACTTACTATATATAGGCACTGTATATACAGTGGCTTGCAAAAGTATTCAGGCCCCTGACCAATTCTCTCATATTACTGAATTACAAATGGTACATTGAAATTTTGTTCTGTTTGATATTTTATTTTAAAACACTGAAACTCAAAATCAATTATTGTAAGGTGACATTGGTTTTATGTTGGGAAATATTTTTAAGAAAAATAAAAAACTGAAATATCTTGCTTGCATAAGTATTCAACCCCTGTGCTGTGGAAGCTCCCAGTTTACACCGATGAAAGAAATTGCCCTAACGAGGACACAATTACCTTACCATTGGCCTCCACCTGTGAACCATTAAAGTTGCTGTCACATTTGGATAAAAACCCCACTGTTGAATGATCATTGGCCAGGCTGTGAATCTGAAGGTAAATGAAGACCAAAGAGCATTCAACAGAAGTTAGAGATAAAGTAATACAAATGCATAGATTAGGGAAAGGGTACAAAATAAGTGTTTGGATATCCCAGTGAGCACAGTTGCATCAATAATCAGGAAGTGGAAGCTGCATCACACCACCCAGGCACTGCCAAGAAAAGGCCGTCCCTCAAAACTCAGCGCTCAAACAAGAAGGAGACTTGTGAGAGAAGCCACAGAGGCCAACAATCACTTTGAAGGAGCTACAGAGTTCAGTTGCTGGGAGTGGAGTAATGGTGCACCAGTCAACCATATCAAGAGCTCTGCATAACACTGGCCTGTATAGGAGGGTGGCAAGAAAGAAGCTGTTACTCAAAAAGTACCATCTGTAAGCACGTCTGGAGTTTGCCAGAAAGCATGAGAGTGACCCAGCTGCGATGTGGGAAAAGGTTTTGTGGTCAGATGAGACCAAGATAGAGCTTTTTGGCCAGAACTCAAAGCGCTATGTGTGGCGCAAACCTAACACTGCCCATGCCTCAAGATACACCATCCCTACAGTGAAGTATGGTGGTGGCAGCATCATGCTGTGGGGATGCTTCTCATCAGCAGGGACTGGGCATCTTGTTAAAATTGAAGGAAGAATGGATGGAGCAAAATACAGGGAAATACTGCAAGAGAACCTGCTTCAGTCCGCTAAAAACTGAAGCTTGGGAGGAAATTCACCTTTCAGCAGGACAATGATTCCAAGCACAAGGCCAAAGCAACATTGGAGTGGCTCAAGAACAAAAAGGTGAATGTCCTACAGTGGCCCAGTCAAAGTCCTGATCTCAATCCCATTGAGAATCTGTGGCACTATTTGAAAATTGCGGTCCACAAGCGTCGTCCAACCAACCTGAACAACCTGGAGCAAATCTACCAAGAAGAATGGGCAAAAATCACTCCGACACTGTGTGCAAAGCTGGTACATACTTACCCCAAAAGACTTAAAGCTGTTATTGCAGCGAAATGTGGCTCTACCAAATATTAATGTGTGGGGGTTGAATACTTATGCAAGCAAGATATTTCAGTTTTTTATTTTTCTTAAAAATATTTCCCAACATAAAACCAATGTCACCTTACAATAATTGATTTTGAGTTTCAGTGTTTTAAAATAAAATATCAAACAGAAAGAAATTTCAATGTACCATTTGTAATTCAGTAATATGAGAGAATTGGTCAGGGGTCTGAATACTTTTGTAAGGCACTGTATATATATATATATATATATATATATATATATATATATATATATATATATATATATATATATAGGGCAACTACACTCATTTATTTCCATTTAAATCTATTAATGTGATTGTGATGTCATTGACCACATACTGTAGTTAATGATGTAATGATCTACTATTCCTTTCTATTTAAACCTTCAGGCATCACGGTACTGAGTTTATTTATCCATTTATTTTCTTTTAGTCTTCTATATTGTACATTGGCTAATTACATTTTTTCTAAAACTACAAATTTTAGATCATTCATGTTAAGCTTGTTCTTTGTAAAGTGCTGAACCACTGGTTCATTTACTTTTGTACTTCTTATGTTTGATAAGTGATTCTGTATGCGTTTGTATAATGTTGTACCTGTCTCTCCTACATATTTAATTTTATTACATTTTTGGCAAAATATACCATAAACAAGGCTGCTAGTTTTGCATGAGGGATTTTTTAAGATTGAGTACTTTTTTCTCTATGTGTGATATCAATTTTATCTTTACAGATATATTTGCGCACCTTACATGTGCTCTTACATGTTTTAATGTCCTGTAATATGTCTACACAATGGAAATATTTTCCTATTTTCTCTGAATTATGAAGTATATGTAAATGCTTCCAAACTATTTTTGAAATGTTGGTTAATAATTTAGAATATGGAATTATTAATGGTACTCTTTTAACCTTCTTTTTCCTTTTATTATATTCAAGTTGTTCATTTCTATTCAGTTTGTTGACTTCTCTCAATTCTGTCTCAATAATCAGTTCTTTATATCCTCTTTTTTTAAGATTTATTTTTAATTCCATTCTGTTTTTTTATAGTAATTTTCATCAGAACAGACTATTTTTATCCTTATACCCAGTCCTTTAGGAATGGCTCTTTTTGTATGGATAGGATGTGAATTTAGATAATCAGGGGGATTCTTATACTGTACAAAGAACAACATTGGAGCACCAGAACTCAGAACCAGAGTGATTGGAAACATTATAAAAGGTAGAGCACAGGTGAAAAAGTTATATATATATATATATATATATATATATATATATATATATATATATATATAAAACAGCTTACCTTCTTTATACTGGCCAAGAGTAATATATCCTTGCCTTGTGGGATCCAGTATTCCAAAAGTAGCCTCTAAATTTGATTCATTAAATAGACAAGGATAATGCCTAGATGTTGTTCTGGCTAATTTCAGCCTCTCAAGTTGAGTTATCAAAAACTCACAGGGTCTTTCTGTGTAAACAAAACAAAATAAATATAATTGTATAATCTAATGATATATAAATAAATAAATATATAAATAAATACCTGGCGTGCATGGGACACATTCTAGTGAGCAAGCACAGCATTCCGAATGTACTTAATAAATACCGTAAAACTTCAATTAAACGCCTCCAGCATTTATTTACAATATTTGCCAGTGGACCCGGTGCGTACTGGAGACAGGCAATTATTTGAAGTTTTATGTACTATTTTATATATATATATATATATATATATATATATATATATATATATATATATATATATATATATATACAGTACTGTGCAAAAGTTTTAGGCAGGTGTGAAAAAAATGCTGTAAAGTAAGAATGCTTTCAAAATAGACATGTTAATAGATTATATTTATCAATTAACTAAATGCAAAGTGAGTGAACAGAAGAAAAATCTACATCAAATCAATATTTGGTGTGACCACCCTTTGCCTTCAAAACAGCATCAAGCATCAATTCTTCTAGGTACACTTGCACACAGTTTTTGAAGGAACTCGGCAGGTAGGTTGGCCCAAACATCTTGGAGAACTAACCACAGTTCTTCTGTGGATTTAGGCAGCCTCAGTTGCTTCTCTCTCTTCATGTAATCCCAGACAGACTCGATGATGTTGAGATCAGGGCTCTGTGGGGCCATACCATCACTTCCAGGACTCCTTGTTCTTCTTTACGCTGAAGATAGTTCTTAATGACTTTCGCTGTATGTTTGGGGTCGTTGTCATGCTGCAGAATAAATTTGGGGCCAATCAGATGCCTCCCTGATGGTATTGCATGATGGATAAGTATCTGCCTGTACTTCTCAGCATTGAGGAGACCATTAATTCTGACCAAATCCCCAACTCCATTTGCAGAAATGCAGCCCCAAACTTGCAAGGAACCTCCACCATGCTTCACTGTTGCCTGCAGACACTCATTCGTGTACGCTCTCCAGCCCTTCGCGAACAAACTGCCTTCTGCTACAGCCAAATATTTCAAATTTTGACTCATCAGTCCAGAGCACCTGCTGCCATTTTTCTGCACCCCAGTTCCTGTGTTTTCGTGCAGAGTTGAGTTTCTTGGCCTTGTTTCCACGTCAGAGGTATGGCTTTTTGCCCGCAAGTCTTCCATGAAGGCCACTTCTGACCAGACTTCTCCGGACAGTAGATGGGTGTACCAGGGTCCCACTGTTTTCTGCCAGTTCTGAGCTGATGGCACTGCTGGACGTCTTCTGATTGCGAAGGGAAGTAAGCATGATGTGTCTTTCATCTGCTGCAGTAAGTTTCCTTGGCCGACCACTGCGTCTCACGGTCCTCAACGTTGCCCGTTTCTTTGTGCTTCTTCAAAAGAGCTTGGACAGCACATCTGGAAACCCCTGTCTGCCTTGAAATTTCTGCCTGGGAGAGACCTTGCTGATGCAGTATAGCTACCTTGTGTCTTGTTGCTGTGCTCAGTCTTGCCATGGTGTATGACTTTTGACAGTAAACTGTCTTCAGCAACCTCACCTTGTTAGCTGAGTTTGGCTGTTCCTCACCCAGTTTTATTCCTCCTACACAGCTGTTTCTGTTTCAGTTAATGATTGTGTTTCAACCTACATATTGAATTGATGATCATTAGCACCTGTTTGGTATAATTGTTTAATTATACACCTGACTATATGCCTACAAAATCCCTGACTTTGTGCAAGTGTACCTAGAAGAATTGATGCTGTTTTGAAGGCAAAGGGTGGTCACACCAAATATGGATTTGATTTAGATTTTTCTTCTGTTCACTCACTTTGCATTTAGTTAATTGATAAATATAATCTATTAACATGTCTATTTTTGAAAGTATTCTTACTTTACAGCATTTTTTCACACCTGCCTAAAACTTTTGCACAGTACTGTATATATATATATATATATATATATATATATATATATATATATATATATATATATATATATATATATAAATGAATAGTATACTGTGCATTATCTGCAAGAAATGCCACAAACTATACATTGGGGAAACTAAAGGCGTTCTGCAGACCGCTTTGTGGAATATTTATGAATCTTTTGAATCAACACCACTACATTTCCAGTAGCCTGACATTTCAACAATAATCACACTGCTGAAAACATCACCGTCTATGGGATCAGTCAGTGCTGGAACAATGCTACTCGGAAACATAGGGAATGAGTTTATATTTAAACTAGGAACTTTTGGAACCTCTCAGTTTGTTGCACTGTGTTTACTTTTCTTTCTACACAGTTAAGGAAGCGCTTTTGTCGCGTACATCACCAAGCTGAAGTTTGACACACTTACTAATTATTCATTATTCAATATTCAGATGGCAGTTAAAACCTGAAGTTTGACATTCATTATTCTTTTTTTTATATAATTGGTTTAACTGAAGCTGGACGTTTATTTCTTATATAAAGCATACTTACAAATTTCATGCAGTATAAAAGCAGATCGAACTTGGCAATTTTGGCTCCCATCGGTTTTACAGTTGGGCCTATTTGCTTTGTGCTGGGCAAGGTTGCCCCAATGGTTTCTTGAAACTTGGTTAGTGTTTTTTATATCTCCACTTCAAATGGCTGAGCACTTTTGATAACATGGCGTTTTTGTTTCAGATAAAGATTAACAAGGCAGAACAACACTTTCCGAAGCAAAATATGGCCACTAAACAATTCTTTCTTAGGCAAATGAGCACCCCTGTCACTTAACTACTGCTACCTGTACACAAAATATTCATACAATGTTTACCCTATCCTGGAAAGAGGACCTCAAAATCTCAGGCAAATACCCAGCCCCCTTCACTAAAAAAAGGCATTACCAGCTCTCTGTTTCTTGTCCTCACTGGTCATTTCTTATAAAAGTTAGAATATTCTCTTCCAAAATGGTGTCCCCATAATTTTAGTGGTCCCAAAGGAATTCAGATTTTCTAATCCCCTTTCCCTTCCCCCAAGAAAATGGAACAAAAGGTAGCCTACTGCTTTTGGTTGTACAATTAAACAGAGGGTCACTACTAATCCATTATCATGATAACAGAGTACTGCCGTTGAAATGAATGCCAACCCTGAATTAATTATGTTTTAAATGTGTTAGTACTCAAATAAACCCTGTCTTTAAAAAAAAAAAAACAACATCAATACATTGAATAGGAAAGCAAAGGCATTATTTTACAAACTTCACACTAATGAGATTAAAAGTGGGCAAAGAC
Source organism: Acipenser oxyrinchus oxyrinchus (assembly GCA_030684275.1). NCBI lineage: Eukaryota > Metazoa > Chordata > Actinopteri > Acipenseriformes > Acipenseridae > Acipenser > Acipenser oxyrinchus. The sequence continues at coordinate 18,555,258 of CM060256.1, read as the reverse complement.
CTCTCCACTTAACGGTATATCGTTAACAACAAGTGGGTATACCAGCAAGCATTTCTCTTAAGACATACTGGGTGATCTGTGTTTATCAGAGCTAGTGCTGCAGTGTTCAATATGCCCCATTTTCTTCTGAATCAATAAATAAATGACTGACAATGTTACAAATCTAGAGATAAACAACTGTGAAAGTAAATCAAGAAACCTACCTAAGTTGTTTGTTTCCCTTTCACTGGAGTAAAATAGCATTTATTAAACAGGGCAATTGCGTCTTTAACTCGATAAGAACAGTTATCTTTAAATAGAGAAATGTAGTGTATCATCAAATATTAAGTGGGTTATTATGACAACTTGATAAACTGGGTTTTGAGCATTTATTTGACTTTTGAGTATTTATTTCTAAGTAAAAATCTGCTTTCCTTTTTGTATTTCAACTTAAATTTAGTTTGTTTAAGTTGATCTTCACAAATTCTGATTTGCCATTTGTGTTCTTAGCAGAGACAAAAATACCAAGCATTGAAAATAATCCCCAAATTCAATTTCTCATCAGGGTTTGAAGATGTTCTTGTAGAAAGGAAAAGTTAAATATTTGTGTCCTACTTTAAAAGTATAGCCCAAGTCTTTTCAATAGTTTTTGTTTGAAAAGCTTCAGTTTATTGAGGCATAAATGTTTTGTGGAGAGACCATACATTTTAAAAGTTAATTCACCATTTGCATCTCCAACAGTATCCTCCAGCTCATGTTACACTAAACCAATTATCATACCACCACAACTGTTTCACATAGCCACCAAGTGCCCCAGGGTTATTTTTTCTTTGATTAGTGGATTGTTGAACAGGCATCTCAGTCTGGGGCAAGTGCTGGCTTTATTTTAAGATTACAAATATGTTAGAATTTTTGAAAAAAACATATTTCTTGGTTCTGCCACAAAAAAATGGAATTATACAAAACCACTTAGCACACGTCTTCAGACCTTCAAAGATTCTAGCTGGAGTAATTTTGTATTGTATGTGCAACTGAGCTTTGATTAATAGAAACATAATTACTCCTGGAGAGAAACTGCACAATAACTTTTATATTCACTTTTTGATATATGCTTTGACCCGAGTTCTGGAGCAGCTCTTGATTAATTGCCAGATGTGTTTTACCATAGATATATGCAACACAGGCTACACCAGTAAAGTATGTGTAAATTGTTAGAGCCAGCTCCATCTAGTGAACAGGTACAGCAATACAAAAGAAAACCTGATCAACTGTAGCTGTTTACTAGATGGCACAAGCTCTTACAACTATGCAAACACTTTGTTGATGTAGACTGTGTTACTAATGTCTATGGTGAATGAGAATCTGACAACTACAAATCAAGGGTGGCTCCTGGTGCTTTATGACAGAGTTGTTCTTTGAAAACACATCTGTCTGTTGGAGCAAGTGTAGACAAAATGTGGTATTGTTGCTAAATGATGATTGACAACACTTAGACCTCTTGAGACTGAGCTTGTCACCACTTTGTGAACTATACAATGAATTCTATAAAATACACACATGGGCAACAATGGATTGTTTTGACTGCTACTAGAACGATCATTTCCGTCACTAGACAACTTCACTTAATTTTAAGAAACAAGGTGCTAAGATCAATGACAGCCTGCAAAAATATTTCCCATTAAAGAGTTGGAGACAAACTCCAGCAGTGCCCTCTGCTGATTTTACTCCTCAATAAATCAGTAAATCTAAAATTAGCATGTGCTTGTGGCAGTTTCATTAACACTATTAATACTGGTCATCCTCGTTGACACTTCAAGATGATAATATTGAATCTGCAAAAATAAATACCATTACAGCAGTTTTGCCTGTGGGCAAAGTTGTGCCTGTAACAACAACCAACATTATCTGTAATACTGCAATGCTGATCTACAGCAGAGTTATCTTTTATTTTCCCATTTGATAAATCTATAACGAAGTAATTTTATGTACCATTTCGTAACATGTAGTTAGTAAAATATTAATAGATGAATCTCTCCAACCTTATGAGAAATACATATACAGTATGCACAACAGGAGGACCAATTCATTTTGGGATTTAATGTTTTCTAATCATACGGTAATAATAAACATGCTAAGAAAACAGAAAAAAAATAGATGGCACAATTGGTGCCAGGGAGTGGACAGTTAAATTATACAGTGTCCATAAATACCAACAATGATTTAATTCCTTAGAACTGATATCCTTATTAGATGCTGTTAGTTTTTGAGTTTTTGCTGAAGGGCAGACATGCGCTTTGGTTTGTAGCACATATTTATGTATGGCAGCTGTTTAATATCCCTGTGGCTACTCAAGTACTGATTCTGAAATGGATTTCTATAGCCTTGCAGTAGTAATTGTAAGTACAACAATGAATCAACCATTTAATGCTTAAATAAAAAATGAAATACAAAAAGTCATATTTGATATATTACTGTATGAACTGAATGTGATTACAGGTAAACTGACAGTTTTTTTACATTTTGTAATTTGCTGTACAAACACTAAGTGCCTAATAAGATTATAAACATGCTTCAAAAATAATATTTTAAAACATGATCTTTATTAAAATAAATACAGAATTAGAAATTCATTTCAAAGCAAAACAATGGTGACTAACATATGGCAACAAAACATGCATAAAACACTGTATTAAGTGAGTAATGTATGGTTCTTCTAGAAAGCATGTGTGGAATAAGTTAATAACCACAGTATTCCCACAAGCCCAATACAACACATGCTGTTAGAAGCAGTGTGATTACCTGCAGAGGACTCAGCAATCTATAGCAAAAAGTGATTTAAATAACCTTGCAGCTATCAGAAAAACATCATCAAGCATGGCAGCTTCCTGCCAACATGACAGCCATAGGTAAAAATAAAACATCACACAAGGTTTCAACTATCTTCAGTTTATTCACAATCATGAGGGGGTCCAGACTTGAAAATGCAATCAGCACTAAGAAAGCATACTTTGTGAACAGAATACAATGTGTATGTACAGGGGATCAAATACTCCGAGGTTTTCAGGTAGCTTTGCTTTACACTGGTAATGATGTATTGAACATATCTGCAGTTTAGCTATTGTTCATGAACATGTATTCATAAGAAGACCGGTCTAAAAGGGTGACAGTCTTAAAAGATCTATGATGGTCATCAAGCAATGACACATAGGAGGGGGGTTAAAACTGATGTCTCTATTAAGGCCAATGTGGCAAATCGATCCAGTGGCCAGGTAGTTAATCATCCAAATCTTTTGTACCTCTTTTTTTTTATTTTTTATAAATGATGGCCAGTAAAACAATAAAATATGTGTGAGTGTTTTTTTTTTGTTTTTGTACAATTAGCTAAGCTTCACCTATCTGCGGTATTAACGACACCTCAGCCATATATCTGCCTTGAGATATAACGACAGGACCAATTATTTTCTTACAAACATATAAATTATTTTATTTACAAAGCTAGTTACAAAACAATACAAAACAAAAATACATCCCTTACCAGATAATCTTCCTCTGTGAGTGTAAAATCATGGCAATACCAATTCAACAGCAGGCTTCTTGTATTCCAATAAGCTATGGATTTTACTATTTACACCTACTTCAGACAGAATCTGCTGACAATGACCACAAGAATGGAATGGATTCTATGATCCCGATAATTAAAAAAAAAGAAAAGATGCAGAAGACAACATACTTTTTTAGTGTTACACATATTTCAGTGTTATATATATTTTTGTTTGTTATATATGTTTTTAACATGCTTTAAGGATTTCTAGAAAGGTATTTAATCTGTAGTAGGTGCAAATTTGTATAACAACAGTTAACAACACTCCACATGACATACCAGCAATCCATCAAGTGCCATGGGTAACTTAAAATAAGGTGGAAATATAAAAAAAAAAGTTCTATATATATATTTTTTCTTTTTTTTTCATTTTCACAAAGAATCAACAATAACTAACAAAATATGCTGTATAAACTATTCACTAAAAAGTTTGGTCAGCATTATATACAACTGTAACTTTAATACAAAATAAGGCATAGTTATTCAGACTCCCTTCATATGGCTGACAGGCGTTTGCATTTGTGCCTATGACTAGACTGGTTTACCAAACACTTAACTATCCTCAGTTTTGGGGTAGTGGCCAAATCCTGCTGTAAGGTAAAGCTGAAGAAAAAGGCCATCAATAGTATAAATTAGCGAAGCATCATTTGCACAACAGCTTGCAATGTTCTGTTGTAGATCTCACTAACGCATGTCAAGAAAGCGGCATTGGTCTCTTTAATATCAAAGTGGAGCTATTTATTCTCTCCCTACTATGTCACATTAACGTAAATTGAAGTTACATACTGTATTCCTTCGAATTTAAAACACACTTTTTAAACAATTTATTGCTTCTCAAAAATAGCCTGCATCTTAAATTTGAGTACAGTAGTGATGCGTGTATTACAAATCGCTAAACCAAAAGATGTGACTACCCGAGTACACCAACAGCAACATGACTGACTGCTGATGAAAGATGAACAAAGATGTCACTGCTGAAATACACAAGCAGCAACGTGACTGACTGACGAGAAAAGACGAACCAAAATGTTACTGCCCGATCTTGAATCATCCATGGCAGCCATTTTCAAAGAAGCATCATTAGCTTCCTGAGGAATTCAAAAGAGAAGCTTTTACAATTTCAGCGTTTGTAACTAGGACAGATCGGAAATGCTGATCAGACCCACCTGACCACCCCCCCCCACCCCCGGGTATTTTTCGACAAGCAATACCACCGTTCACAAATTGGGACAAAAACAGGTGTGAGAAATCACAACTGGAAATGAGAAGCAGCACATAACTGTAATGCTCTGTGTGATAGCAGACGGCCGCAAATTGCCTCCATATGCGTAACTGAGGTTGCATCTTTGTAAATGCATATTTATTTGATGTTTTATTTTTTCCTCAAATTGAGGGTGGAAAATTTGGGCTCCGTCTTAAATTCAAGGGTGTCTTAAATTCAAAGGAATACGGTAGTTTAAACCTGATTAAACCATTATATACTGTAGAAGATAAGAATGGTCATATTCAATACAGTCTACATTTGGATCTCAAGCTGAAAAACAAACCCATCACATATCAAATGCTTTTGTTTGTTTTAGCTTGGGTTGTCTTTTAAATCCTTATGGGCTAAGACATTATCCAAAAAAGAATGTTTCCAAAGAAGAAAGTTGTATATAGTTACAAAAGTGTTCATCACTTTTACCTGGCCAAGAAAAATCTCAGTTGGAATTTCCTACAGTTGGAAGGTCGTAAGACACACATAGCTAAAATGCCAACTCATATTATTACTTTTCTTTTTTTTTTATAAAACACACAAGTAATCAATGTTTAGAAATGGCAAGACATTCCTGGTACATTAATAAAAACATAAAAACTTGCAGATAAGGGGCTCCCAAGTGGCGCATCCAGTAAAGGCGCTCCGCGTGGAGTGCAGGATACTCCCTATAGCCTGGAGATCGCCGGTTCGGGTCCAGGCTATTCCGCTGCCGGTCGTGGATGGGAGTTCCCAAGGGGTGGCGCACAATTGGCCGAGCACCGCCCCGGGATGGGGAGGGTTTAGGTCGGCCAGGGTGCCCTCGGCTCACCGTGCACCAGCGACCCCTGTAGACTGGCCGGGCGCCTGCGGGCCTGCCTGCAAGCGCCCTAGAGCTGCGTGGTCCTCCGACGCTGTAGCTCTGAAGGCAGCTGCATGGTGGGCCTGCAGAGTGAAAAGCAGTGGTCGGCTGACGGCACACGTTTCGGAGGACGCGTGTGCTAATCTTCGTCTCTCCCGAGTCAGTGCAGGTTGTCAGTTGCAGTGGTGAGCCAATTGGGCATTTCAAATTGGGGAGAAAATCGGGTGAAAAAAAAAAAAAAATATTGGCGATTCCAAATTTTAAAAAAATAATAATAATTCAAAAGGCCAGACAAAACAAAACAGCACATTTTTAGTCTACTGCGGGAATGGAGTGCCAGTAAAAGGACAGCACATGAAGGGATTATAGCTCAGTGCAGCTTAGAGCATTTTGATGATGGCATTTCAATGAAAAACAAAACTATTTTAACTTTCTAAATTGGGCAATGAGGTTCTATTTTGGCTTGGTATACCAATTCTGTATGGGTACAGATCCATTGGTTTGTACTGTATGTATCACATTACATATATATTTAATACAATTATGAACCACAAAGTATTATTGTTTTGCAGTAGGCAATATGTACTATGGATGGGCATTCTACCCATTCAAATACAAGCTCCATCTACAAGGTTAGCCATTTACACACAGGAATTAAGCGTATTCTCGCCTGGGCCTTCTAACAGAGGTGAATACTGCAGATAAAACCACATTATCTATGGAAGCTGCCAAAAAGCAAGTAAAAAAAGAAAGGCAGTAAAGAGATAGCATTCTTATACATGGTGGGGAGAGAATAGGGTGGTTAAAGAGAAGTCTAGCCATAAATTTTATTTTTGTGTGTATTTAAAAAAATAAAATCTACATAATATAAATAAAAAGCAAAGGGCCATTTTTGCAAAATAAAAAACACGCCTATTGCTGGGATTGGCCTCAGTTAAAGTGACAAATAGATTTGCAATACAGAAAAAAGAGTGCATACATGTCTAGTAACATTTTTCTGCAGGGTTACACTTCAAAATGTCTCATCATTTAGACCAGTGGTACTCAACTCTGGCCCCCGAGATCCATTCCAGTCCTGGTCTTTATTCCAAGCAGGTCCTAAATTAGTTAATTGCTTCTTAACAGCTTCAATTAACATGCTTGGAGTAAAAACCTGCTGGACTGGATCTCAAGGGCCAGAGTTGAGTACCACTGATTTAGACATACAGTATATGAATTAAACTTAAAGGAGCTTTTACAGTACATTTTACTGTACTTTTACAGTCAATATCGGTACAGGGGCGATACCATACAAAATATATATATTTTTTGTAATAAGTGCTTTTTACTAAGTGAACAGACAAGCCATTTTAACATTTAATCCTCAATTTCTGATATCAACAATTCTGTCGATATCGGTGACAACATTTTAAATATTTTTTTTTATCTCAAATAGAATTCTTGATATCAAAAACAGTACCTTTTATTTTGATTTCAAAAATATAATTCTTAATATCAAAAACAGAATTCTTGACATCAAAATTTAAAATTCTTGATAGCAACTATTTGAATATTTAATATAAAAAGTCTGCACATCTTAGCTTAATCTAGCTTCATTGTGGGTGATTTGAAAGCACTAGGCAGACCTTTAGTACCGATAGGGAGATACAACTTGACAACAGTGCCTGGGGTATTATGGCGCTGGTGTTTTGAAAGCTGAAAACTTGCTACGGTTACCGTTGTCCTGCAGATTGTAGTTCTAAGGCTCGTCCGACAGAGGTGCATTTCCTATAAATTGCTCGCACTAGCGTTTTCAAACATTTACAAAAGATGCACGTGGTACACAGTACAAAAAAAGTCCAGACCAGATGACGTCTTCTAATTAGTATGCATTTTTTATATCAAAAAGTTGAATTGTTGGCATCAAAATCTAAACATTTTGATATCAAGAATTATATTTTGGAATGGAATTGTTGATATTAGAAATTGATGATTAAATATTAAAATAGCTTGCATACTTGTGCTAGATAGAACTAAAAGTAGGGTGAATTCATTTTTTGTTGTGAAAATATTTTAGTTTTTAGGAATATTTAGTTTTATCATGTCTTGTTACAAAATGATTTAATAACTTAACTGGTTCTAGCTTAGTAAACCAATACAATATTGTTTGTAAAACTCAGATTTAAAGTACAATTTAGATTACGTTTATATTTCCTTTCTGTATTTACTGGGGAAAATATTCCTGACCTCCTGTAATTTTTTTACAAATAAGAAATAAATATACAATTAAAACTGTGCAAAAATAAAGGTATGTAAACTTTTTTTCAGCCTGCAAAATTGTACAATAAAAAGAATTATTAAAAAATATAATTTTACTCAAAGTTTCATCTCAGACTAATTGTCAGTTAGGACATTAATAAAGTAAAATATAAATTATTACAAAATAACAATATACAATTTTACATAAAGGGATACTCTAATTTTAGAATTGTTACAGTTTGGATTTCTCAGAACTGTAAACATTTTAATTCCAGCCTTTAAAAATTGGCTTGAACATAATTTTTTTTTTTTTAATACATATTTCAATAAGCAACAGTCAAACTGTCTTTCCTTAACTGTTAAACTAATACTGTCTGTTCCTTTTCAGATGTAAAGAAACCTGCAGATAAGTGCACTTTTAACACTGTACAAATGAAGAAGATAAGCTCCTGTGCACTGGTGCTGTTATCTAGCCAATCCTCACTGTTTAATATCACAAATATAATGTTAACGATAGACCTATATAAAATAACAATACTATAGGCAATCAAACAATATTCAATATTCAAAAGCATGCTGCAAGATCCTTCTTCTAAATCCTCACCAGTTTTTGAAACAGAAGCTACCAAAACTAAACTAAACTAAACTTCATTATTAACTGTCAGTCACTTTAAAAATGAGCGTTATCCATAAATATGTCAAGTACTAAAAAAAGGGAACACATTCCAGCATCAAGAGTTTGGACACTTCAAAATGTAGTTCTGTAAACAAAATACTGATTACATTGTCTAGTAACAGACTAAAGAGGACATTTTTAAACTAAAACTTGCGGAAATAAAATGTGTAACAAAGACCTCTGACCGATGAACACAAGAGGCTGGTTTGAAGTGTTTTCATGGCAGAAGTACTAGTCCTGTGTGATTCAGCATTCACATCTCCAAGATGAACCACAACCAGCCCAAACCTGTTCTTGTTTCTTGTCAGCAATTACATCTGACCATTTGTAGTAACATCTTCAGTGATGTACCTTTTCCTGAAAAAAAAGTATATTATAGATAGATAGATAGATAGATAGATAGATAGATAGATAGATAGATAGATAGATAGATAGATAGATAAAACTAACTGGGTTCTACAAATAAAAATGGAAAATGCGGTTAAAATTCTGTCAATGTACCAAACTTTCAGCCTACTGTGATGAATCCTGCTGGTACCAGCAGGTCACTAATTTCCTATCTTTTTAATCTCTGACCCACTTTTGCAGTAATTATTCAGTAGGTTGTGACAAGCAATCGCTCATGAGGAGCATGGTAGAGACCTGAAATCACTTTGCACATATGTTTTGACACCCTCTATTAATAGGATGCAATACATGTTGTTTTTGCTAAAATTGTTTTAACGCTGGGGTGGAAAACATTAAGTTTCTTGGTCCAAAGCCTAGGCTACAAGCAGTTTTGAAGAAGAGCTGAGCAGTTGAAAATGATCTACTGAAATAAAAAAAGCAAAACGCTTGTATGTGTGTAGAAGCTGTGATGAATACAAGTCAATTTTCTCCCTCAAGCTTTAATACAGTTAAGATGTATGGGTGTGATTACTTATGCTCAATACTTTTCCTTACTGAACGTGTTATTGTTCTATTTTATTTTAGACTAATGGTAAAATTGAATTGGAAAGCAGCTATCTAGAAAACAGAAATTTTATATGGAAAATCATCACCCCTAGAAGTGTGTTCCTGAAACCTACATTCTAATAAGTGTATTATTGATTTTAATAAATATGTGATCTGGTAAATATGTAAAACAAAGTTTTTCATTCATTTGATATTAATGTTAAAATGTTTAGTCCTATGTTTTAAAAGCCATTTTCCTACACTATTAGCAACAGTAACTTAAACTACCCCATTTACCATTGTGTAGTTGAGCACTTTCTTTGTACATTTTCTTCACTTTGAAATGTGTCTCACAAGAGCCACCTTTATAGAAAACCCCCACCCTGTGCTTTCACTCAACCAAATGATCTGCTATACCTCTCAGCTACCTAGTAATAAAGTGAGATACTTCAAATCAAGGCAGATGTACCCTACAATTGCTTTTGCAGTGTGCAGTAATAATGACCGGATCAGGTAATGCTGTTCATAAAACTGCACAGTATACAGATTGAAGAGTGTCAAAGGTGGTCCTTTTGATTAAATAGAAGATTATTTCTGGATTTTATGCAGGGCATCTGTTCTTCCACAGTATAGTTCCTCAAGTGGGATTGATAGTCCATTCAAATGGATTTTGTAATCTTGTTAAACACAATGTTTTGTGACAAAGTGTAAAGTGTTTTTTCTGGTTTCAGTGCTCTTTGTTTACTGTAAATACTTGAATTTGTGAGAGGTCGTGTGTAATTTGATAAGTGTTTCTGTAAGCTTTTTTTTTGTTCCCTGAAATCAATTGATGCATTTTAGAAAGTTTGCGACTTTAATTACTTGTTTAAATACTAATCTGGATTAGCAGTTTTGTGCAGAAGTTCCTTATAAAACATCTCTGGCACACAACAGAAATAATCAAATTAGATCTTCCTTACCTGCCAAGGGACAGAACTGTTCGGAGATTCAGGCACTGCAGACAAAAGCACTGCAGTCCTCTTTCTGTGAACACTGTTCATACCAGGCAATTTGGTACTTTTAATAGATTTATTGTTTGAGCTGGAGTTCTTTCGCTTTTTTCCTTCCGATTTGTTGAAGGAAAGGGGGACTGAAGACAGTGCATTGTGTGTTGACAGTGTATGGTTCCCAGAGTGGTGCATCAGAGAAGATACAGACAGATTAGGGTCAATACTGCTTACAACCATGCTCATGTGTTTGATAGAGTCTGCTGAGCTGCCAGACAAAGAAGTTCGTCCTGAGGGCTCAGATTTGGCACAAAGTGGGTTTGTCCCATTGTGGCTATTGTGCACTGAAACACTATTGTAGCAAGAAGAGATCTGATAGGAGTTCAGTGCAGAAACACAGTTCCTCTTATGTGACCCAGTGAAAGACAAAGCAGAAGATGTTAGCAAAGGTGTAGGAGTGGAAGAATTTGCAGATTTCTTCTTGTTACCCGAGGAAGAGCTGATCTTCAAGGATTTGCTGCTTTTAGTTCTAGATTGTTTGTAGCGTGATGGGGCAGGTACAACAGCAGGTACTGGGGACATGAGCAAAGGCGCCTTGAATGGAGGGTCCATGATGGTGAAAGCTGCACCCCGATGGGGAAAGGCTGTAGTGTATGACATGATAGAATTTCTGTCTGATGTGTTTACAAAGGCTGCTAGTGACAATACAGGGGAGTTCATGACATAAGAGGGCGTGGTGCTCGAACGGACAGCTGAGGAAGAAAGATAGACCGCACTGGCACTGTTGAAGGACTGTAGAACCGGAAAGGATGCAGTGGTATGTGCTGGCATGGGGCTGTCAGCTGCAGGAGGAATCTTCCTACAATATACAAAGTATTGCAACAGCGTCAAGTGAGTTAACCCAGGTAAGTCCAAAATGCTGACTTCACATAAGGTTTTTACATTTTTAAGAAAGTCTAGTATTTTACACACTTCCCAGAAAAGTATTCTTATTGGTAGCCCAATGGTAAAAGCCTCCTGTCCATCGCAGTGGGAATATCTGAAATTGGTGATAGGAAGGTTACGTCAGCCACACAAGCTAGACTCTGATCTGGGGTTTGTAAGTTTGTCCCCCAGCTCATACCAGTAGGCCACACAGCCTCATTCAAATCCATGAAAAGAGATGATATCAATATGACAAGATTATGTTTTTTTCTATACATTTAATGCTTCCTCTATGGTAGCCTATATACAGGTACTGTGGTTTTCACAAAATTCAAGCTTATCAGGTTCATGGTTTTTTTTATTCTCCCGAGACATTTTATCAAGCCCAAGAATAACAGTTGCAAATCATTTCAATCGTCACCTGGAAAGCACTACCAGCATGCTTAGTATACATACTTCCACTTTTGTGAATTCAGATGTTTTTCTACCATAGAATTAAGTGCAAAGCGGAACTGGTCCCACCGTCTGTCAAATACATGGTAGCCCCGTCCCATCGCGCGAGTCCCAAAAGTGCAAAACTGAAAGAGAAAGAGACACACATCATTGTTAACCGTTAGTGTTAGAAACTGAAAATAAATAAATAAATAATGTTTTAAGATTTTTACAAGTTTATAATGCAATAAAAAAATTATTACATGATATCATGTATGACGCTTTTGTAATTATTAAATCACTCATCACAAAAATAACAAGACATTAAAGGTCTCCCAGAATGGTGATTTAAGGATCGAATAATTTAACAGAGCCGTCTTAAATCACCTTCAACATCTGATACCCTTACATATCCAGGGTAACCATTACTTTCACAATGTGGTAACAACATGATGTACGAGTCATGTCATGAGCATGCATGCGTGTGCAAAACCAAATCATAACTAAAAATCCGTACTCCCAGGGGCCTGGGGTGGTGCCTGGAGTAGTGACAGTCTAGACTGTCTGACTCTTCAGCACCGTCTAGTTCTCCCTCATCACTTGAAAGCCTGCTTCCCACATCTCCTCTGACAGCTGACACAATGTGCTCATGGACCAACCCACCACATGCTGAAGAGCTGAGACCATTTACACTCTTGACGGAGGATGGCCTAATGAAAATATAAAAAAGGGAATTAATCTGTAATATTTGTATATCAGTAATACAATGTGTGGCATCCATTATTATTAATGACATGCAATTTTACCTCAAAGAAAAAAATAGTGTTAATCAAAAAAGCATCTCTCTTGCTATTAAGCTACTGCTATATTGTAATTTAACTATTATCCTATTTTTTTATTTATTTTTTGCTTATATTAAAGTGCGGTCTTTAAACACGCTCCTGTCATAACTATAGAAGCCAAGTGAAGGAAAATTCCACTTTTCCTTTATCAAAAAGCACCACCTTGTGGTATCTTTGTACACTGCAGATATCCTAAAAAGACCATTCCATACAACCTCATTTGAATACCATCATCTAGATTGAATGTTTAAAAAGAAACTTCACAGTGAAAAAGTTTATTTGGAAATGCTACTTTTACAAGCACTCTGGAGTTGGGCTTACCTAGAAAGATATGAATTGGAGGGTCTGGATTTTGTTGATGATGTTACTTTGTTCTCAAGACCAGAGTTCCCTATTGATCCTGCGACATGCTCTTGTGATTGTGCAGACTGGCTGGTTTCCCTGCCACCCTGAGGTTCTATGTCTTTTACAGCCTCTTTCTCTCTTGCCCGTGCTTTGTGTTCTGCCAGGAGTATGTCAAACCGTTTCTTTCGTCCCTGGACCGCTCGTCGGTGGTTGAGCGAGTGAGTCTGTGAAGCAATTGTTTTTTTAAAGTAAATTTATAAATCGGTGATGCAGACCCATGTGTCATACACATCAGTAACACCCAGACTATTTGACCAAAATTCAATTTACAGCTCTGGAGAAGTTCAAAAGCGCACTTTCAAAATCATTATACGGTATGCTGTTTCATTTACCTGTCAAAGTGAGTTAGTAACAAAATAATGAAATCATAAATTCTGGGGGGAAAAAAACAAAAAACACACATGAGAAACAAGTTGAGCAGATTAATAGTGAGTCAAACACCTTTCATCACAATTTTCTAGAAAGAGATTTAAAAGTGTGATATAGAAAACGTATGTTTCTTCGCAATTGGATAACTGATTGGTTATGAAGAGTGAGAATGAGATTTCCTGATTTACCTTGCAAGTAAGGGACCTTGTACATGGTTTCTTGGTTTCAGGATTCAATACTCCACAGTACTTGTTGGGATCAAATTCTCTTTCTGTATTAAGTAAATACATAACATTTAACACTACTTAAAAACAAACCTATATAATTTAAACTATTAAAACAGTATTCCCTAGAATATCCACATTTTATAATCATGTTAATCATCATCATCTAAAAAACAATAATCTTTCTAAGTAACAGCCATAAAAAGCACACTTTCTTAGTGCTAATGTATAAAATCAGGATTCTTGTGGAATGACAGAAAAATGCACACCTGTACTAACCCTGAAGTGTCCCTTCCAGGGAGCATTCAAAATAGAAATAAATATGGCCAATGCTGTACCATGAGATAACTGCCCAAAGGTAATGTGAGAATCAAGAATTGGTTCGCTTTCTGTATCAGTTACTGTGCATTGAAAACTAACTGGTGTCTCATTAGTGACAACAAATCTCAGGCAGAACATGCACTGCTTTATTAACCAGCAATTGACCTGGGATTGGCTATTTGATCAATGGAGTGAAAATGAGTATATCATCTCCTAAAATAAAGATGTCAGTTTTACAGAAGTAAAAAAAAAATAAACAAAACATGAAGCTCTATTATGTTGTGTAGCCAATGGGCAATAGGAAGAAGCGGTTTTGCCAGAGAGGAAATATCTATGATTTAAAGTAAAAAGGCAACAAAAATCGGACAGATATTCTTATTAAATGCATCATGTGTTGAACAAAAACATGCAGTGATGTTGATATGAGTCTTTCTATACAAGAGATTTTCACTTATGTTAAGGAACCCTCTGCGGTATTTACAAGGAACACATATATACATACATACATATATATATATATATATATATATATATATATATATATATATATATATATATATATATATATATATATATATATATATAGTATGTATATATATGTGTGTGTGTGTGTGTATACATCACATGTACTGTATGAAACTTTAATAGACTACAACTGTGTACCAACTATAAAGATCCAATGTCAAAGCATGTGCCATGTGTCCAGTTTAAAGCAGTGCAGTGAAAGAGTTCATTTTTACTGGACAACTGTGGTAAGAAAATCAAGCTGCGTACCAAATATTAAGAGAGTAGCTCAATGTGTACTGTCTCTAGACAGTTGTAACTTCAAAAGTCATTCGACATCAATATGGCAGCCATATTGGGTCAGATGTCAACTTCACGGCCAACAGCACATTTAATGTGAAGGGCTAATATAATCACACCAGTTTGAAGTCACTACCTCAGATGGTTTATGAAATACCTGTGGTGGTGGCAGCAGCTTTCAAATAAGCTGTCAGGCATGAGTTAAATGTTCTTGTACGACACCTACGATTGAATGAATCACAGAATGCATATGTGTAGCAAGTATCTCAAAGCGTTTTTTATCATCTAGTAACCAAAAAGTCACATGAGCCCCACCTTAGGTTACAGGTCAAAGTGAAGTTGCCAGCTTAAACGGTTCATGAGATACGAGCAGTAGCAGGTGTGGCGGCAGGTTAACAAACTTACACAAGGGATACTTAAAATGTGAACCTTGAAGTTGGGCAATGAATCTAATCTACACCACTGAAATTAGTTTAGTTGAAAACTAAAGGTGGTCAGGTAAAGACTGTTCTAGATCTAGATCACTGATCTAGAATTAAAAAAAACTTCCTTCATCATTTAGATGCAATGCTAAACCTTAAATCTTTGTGTTACAGCATTCCCCTTATTTTAGTAACAGTCTGCATCCAGTAAAACTTTGTAACAAGACTTGGTTGCAATAACGCTTTTTTTTTTTTCCCCCACTGTTGCTACAGCACAGGCTTACAAAAATATAAAACAAAAACAAAAATTCATACTCCTGTTAGTAACACATTTATCAATTTTTTTTCACAAACCAAAGCAATGTATTTTATTAAGAACAAACATAAATGTAGTTTAGCCCACTGCAAATTATCTAACCAAATGTGTTTGATTTTGAAAGCAGACAAAGTCATACTACTGTAGGGAAAACAGAAATTGCACGAAGCCCTTAGAAATAAAATGTATAGCATGCTCTGGATAACAGACAGGCAGCAGATTTATAATGTATTTCCACCAATCACACAAAAGCATAAGTTTGATTTGCTAGATTATGTTTTGTGCTTTTAAATGAATGAAAACAAAAATATTCCTCAGGTGTGGCAGACTTCGACCACCCCCAAGAAAGGGAAACTATTATTATTACTTTCTTGGATTATGTTTTTTTTCCTTTTATATCATTTTACAATACTACAGGTAGTGAACAGAAAAATGGAAACACCTGGGTAAATGAGGGACACCAAGTATATTGAAAGCAAGGGCTTCCACACAGGTGTGGCTCATGCGTTAATTAAGCAAATAACATCCCAGCATGTTTAGGGTCACGTTTAAAAATGCTGGACAGGCCTGGTTGCCTATAATTATGGCTAGCATGGCTGCTAGAGGAGACCTCAGTGACTTTGAAAGAGGGGTGATTGTTGGGGCACGTTTGGCAGGAGCTTCAGTGACAAAGACAGCTCAACTTGCTGATGCTTCACGAGCAACCATGTCTAAGGTGATGTTGGCATGGAACTCCGAGGGAAAGACATCATCAGCAAAGGGCAACAGTGGGCGGAAGTGCATACTCCAGGATCGTGATATCCGTGCATTAATTCGAAGTGCAAGGCAAAACAGGCGAGCAACTGCAGATCAATTGACTGCAAATTTCAACCTGGGGCGCAAGCAGCCAGTTTCATCAAAAACGGTCCGCCGAGAACTCCACAGAGTGGGATACCAAAGTGGCCCAACGCCCTATTAAGAGACTTTACATTGGTGTTTCCATTTTTGTTCACTACCTGTACATCATCTTTAAACATGTCCTTATTGATTTTCATCTTTTACTTCTGGCTGTAAAAACACAGCACTATTCCAACCCACAGGAGAGGCACATAACCATTCAAGTTGCTTGTAAACTCATCTCTGCATTCTGGACCAGCATTACCAAAACCACTGACTGCATTACAGGAAAAAAGTGGTGGATGCTCACCAGAAAGTCTTTTGTTAGGCTTATAGCTGCTTTTGGTGCCATTTTGGTGTTTCTTGTCTAACAATGAAGGGGGTATGATTCCTTTGCCATTCAGAATCTTCTCTGGTGATGGTGGGACAGGCATTGATGCTGTTGATGTCAAAGCAAGTTTAACCAAAGCTGAAGAACATGTGGTGGATGAGGAGGCAGAGGAAGTGGAGGTGGTAGTGGAATTCATTTTTATATTGGCACCATCTGCCTTCAGGTTAGGAATCTTCTCAAGGCTGACTACTGGGACAGGGACACTGGGGAAAAAAAAAAAAAGTCCTAATTGTTAGACCTCACTGCTCCACACTCCCTAGGAATGACTGCAGTCTACTCCGGAATATTTTGTTCACTTACTTAAAATAATAATACATGAGAAGAAAAGAAGTGGTATTTAGAAGTTTAGTTGGTATTTGGATACATTTTTGTGATTCTTATTTTACTTATATACTTTTTAATTATTTTTCACTTACTACTTAAATGTATACAACATGTTTTCCTTTATATGGATCTTCACATGCTGCCTACAAAGTCCAGACTTATGTCACCTTGTTAATTATAATTCTCATTTTATTCAGACAATGAACAATAAAATAATGAAGTCTTTATAAAGGCCTTATAAAGTCCTTCAACAACCTTTGATGCATGATTTCAGTCAAATCCTGGTAATGGAAAAGGGAATAATACAGTAAACTCTCTTTGTGACCAGCTCTACCTTAAAACACTGTCAGGCACTTTGAATTTTGAAGACACCCTTAGCTATTGGAAACAAATCTTTAGAACAAGGTCAGTTTTGGTGGTTGTAACTGGGTGATTCCAGGTCATTTAGTCATGTCATTTTGGAAAACCAGGGGTAAATATATGTTTTTTATTTCAGTAAATGTAATAAAAGGCAAAGTAGCCTCAATACCTAGTAACTATTTAAGATGTCATGTATAAACTGTAGAACCATTTATTTATTTATTTATTTATTTATAAAACAGGTGAAGTGGGATAATTTTGGTAAAGCAGAAGGCATCCTGTGTTCTAAAGCCTCAACATTTGCTGCATGGCCATACACTGGTAACCACCATGGAGCAAGACTTCGAGGAACTTTTAATAGAAGAAGTTTGTAAACATTCACATTTATCTAACCCCTCACTTAAAGAATATAGAGATGCCCAAATAACAGAAACAGCGTTGTTATGTATTATTCAGAAAAAATAGAAAAGGACCGGAGAGAATGTAAAGCAGTGTGGAGTAGTGGTTAGGGCTCTCGACTCTTGACCGGAGTGTCGTGGGTTCAATCCCAGGTGGGGGACTCTGCTGCTGTACCCTTCAGCAAGGTACTTTACCTAGATTGCACCAGTAAAAACCCAACTGTATAAATGGGTAATTGTATGTAAAAAATAATGTGTAAAAAAAATGTAATTGTATGTAAAAATAATGTGATATCTTGTAACAATTGTAAGTCGCCCTGGATAAGGGTGTCTGCTAAGAAATTAATAATAATAATAATAATAATAAAGCCTGATGGAGAAAGCTGTGTGATAGATTTGTGAAGTGCAAGAAAATCTGCGAAAGCTCGTGGCCACACTTTGCTGGGAATTGCCAGTTGCTATATGCAGTGTGACCGCAAGTCTTTCTGCAGGTGTCACTGGCATCGCATGTGTATTTTTGCGTTGAAGCAATGGTCCCAATCTGTTTAACAGATCATCAAACCTTTCAACTGTTATTCTAAAATACCGAAGCTCTCTAATTCATTTACAAAATTCTCACTCAGGTTCTCTGTTGGTTGAGAGGACAGATGTACCAACAACGCTGCTTGATTTTTTGTATAACAGGTACAGTACAAACTCAGCACATCTCCTAAAATGTCAATTTTTCCAATTTTGCGAATGCAGTCTGTATTTAAAGTATGAACGACAGCTGTGCAGTCAAAACCGCTGCATCACGATGCATCCTTCATACAGCAAATAGTGAAGCTGCACAGCTTTTATACCTGTCTGCACCTGACGCATCCCATTATTCTGGTTCATCAGTTAAATGCAAACATGTGTGACCACCTCCACGATCTCCTGCATAATGTTTATGGTCTCATGGATATTAAGCACTGTTCCCTAACTCTTCCTAGAATCAAAACAGATTTTGATAAACATCATTTTGCTTACATACTGTTGCATCACATGCTATTTGATCCCAGTAGTATGATGTATAACAGTATTTAGAGTAATATGTAATATAAGTTAACAGTTCTGACAATTAGAGAGGAATAGGTGCTTTTTACCGGATTTTGACATGAAGGTGTATGCACGTTATTTTACAGTACCTTACAACATACTTGAATCACACTGCATTATTCCATCATTCAAAATGACTGGACACAGGACTTACCGTGGTGTATCCCTCAAAGGAAACCCTGTGTGCTGCTGTTTATTAATGGAGGTACGTAGATTGTCTTTGGGCGTTCTTAATGGCTTTGAGTTGCTGCTGAAGGTGTTATGGCCGATACAGGTTTTGGGTTTCATCTGAACCACTGACATTCTAGAGTTAGGGGCTAAAGCTGGGGATGGAGAGGGTTTACACGTGGAGCTGTGGCTTCGTTCTGAAATAAAAAAGAAAGCTGGCATTATCAAAAAGTACAATTCTAATTACATAATTTTTTAAATATGTATAGGTATAAATATAAACAATATAATGCTATATGCCTAAATTTAAATGGGGAAAAGAAAGGAAAATTAATAAATAATTGTTCACAAAAAAAAGTGCTATGAAACTATCTGGTCAAACTAACCAGTGCTTACAAAGGATGGAGGGATAAGACTAGATTTCAGAGGTAGCCAACTAAAGTCTTTCTCCTTGATGGTCTTAAGTGTCAAAGCTGCTGGTGGCTGAGAACTCACACTTTGAATCTGTAAGATGTAACCAAACACAATAAATTACAATTTAAAAGGAATTACGCAAGTTTCTGATGCAAACAAAACCATAGAATATAGTTGCATAAAACAGCACTTAATTCCAAATTGATACACCCTGATAGCAAACTTATTTTTACTACAAACTCAGGAATGCTGGCCTATTACTCTTCATCATAGTATAAAAAAGCCACATACACCCTACACCCTGTGTTAGATGTTTCCTTTAGTCCTCACTGTGGTTGTGGTTAACAGAGAAATGCAGAACACTGCATGTCAGTAATCTGACCTGGTTCAGTAATCTGTCCTGGTTCAGCAATGAGCTCTTCGCTTCGGACATTTTTCCATTCATCCACCAATTAGCAGCGTTATGTCTCCTCCAAAGAAATCTGCAAGCCCACGTCATACTTCTCATACTTTTAAACTAAGCTGGTTGTATTTTACGTTATGTGCCAGCCTTGTCCATGGTCAGCACAGCTCAAGAGTAGGAACACTACAACCAACTCAAGCCAAGAGATAATAAGGAACAAGAAACAAGTACTGCATAGTGCTTGAATGTAAGCATTTTTTAAATTCTTAACATTGAAAAAAATAAGACATACAAATTATATTACAAATTAAAAGCTACCCAAGTTATTAAACCAGCCATATTATACACGATTGAGCCACACAAAAATATACAGAATTACAATCTTTAAACAAACCAAACCCATTCAATGAAAAGCTGCCTTTGTTAAAGCTCTGTGACTTTTCTATAACGGCACAGTATATTTTCATTTTTTTTTTTAAATAATGTTATTGGCTCCTGTAGTGCAGGAAATTAAACCTACTACATTCTAGAACACAAATTAAAACACAGCAATGCTTTGCAGTACTGCAAGCTGTGCACATCATCAAATGAATACTGTATGTGGCTGAAACATATTGGTTACCAAGTCGTCTACAGTTCAGTCATCTATCTAGCGCTTAAAACAAACAATCAGCTGCAGTACGCTCTGGGTATTGTTTACAAGGACAATCTACCTTTCATGACTCGCATTTTTATCTGATGAGCACCTGGGTGCATCTCAAACAGACAGGGTAATATCTCAAACATAGATTCTGAAGCACAAAAGTACTTATACTAAGATGGCCCATACCAAGTTTTATTACAAATCAGATGAGCGGTTATATAGCAAAGACAAGGACAGGCAAACTGGTACATTTCAGTATAAATGATTAATTGGGGACATCTTTGATAACTATTATATTTGGCAAACAAAAGTAGCATTTATACTGTAGTAACTACCTAATAACAAGTAATGTATAGTCTAATCAAAACTTTAATACATGTACTTATTTCATAAAACCCCATCATCCTGCAAATAAACCTCGAATTAAATAAATGTACATCGATATTCAATTTATATACAGTATGGTGGACAGAAAACATAGAGATCAAACACGTAAGACTAAACTAACGCTGGGATTACATTTAATTGTGGTGACGCTGTCTTTATAATAGCTTTTGAAAAGAGACACACAACAGCTGAACAAAAGATAACTGGTTTTTGGTGCTGCATGCAGATTTATCAATAAATAATTTAACACTTAGGTAAGATTTACAAAGGGTGATAAATTCTCTTTCAATTGGGTAAAGATTATTATACAAATACATATTTTTTGAAATTCATCTCTTAAGAGGAGCACACAATATTTCTTATAGCTGTTTAACTGTAAACAGTTGTAACTGCTAAAACAAGAGCTGCCCTTTGCTGTAGCAACTGTCAAAAAGGAGAAGCTGCTGGATCACACTGATGATTCAATCAGTAACCAGACTTTAATCACATTATAATTGATGAAAATAATATTATTTTGCACTTTTCTGCACCAATATGGCCAACACAGTACTAGAAATGTGATATGAAAGGATGATAAGCAATTCAAATGAAGGGCTGATGTACAGTACTCTTTTTAGATAGTTGTCTAATCTTTAAATAAATAGGGCTTACTTTACAGTTTCAATTTCAATGTTCTGAATGTGGGCTGCTTTAGGGAACTCTTGCAGGTCTTTAATTTTTCTACAGAATTTTACAAAATGCATCAATAGGACTGAAGAAGTCACAATCATTTTAAAAGATAACAAAGTACAGTACTGAGAGCAGTAGAGCAAAATGCTACACAACTTACTGTTCCTGCTACGCATGTCTTTTGAAGAGCAGTCCTCTCTAATCACTGAGCAACTATTCACCAGCTACCTGTAGAGCCAAAGGGTTGCACATCATCAAGAAATCATTATAATTCTGCTGATGTTAAAGTATTGGAAACAATGGAAGCTTCACAGCAGATTGCACATTTTGGGTAAGAATGTCAAAAAATGTCAACATAGTTCATCTACATCCCCAGAGTGTCACATTTACTGTTTACACCAAGAGATACTGTACCCTTTACCTACAATCTTCGATTACACTTGCTGTACTACAAATATTTCAAATCATTGGTGGTTTCACCACATATTCCAGATTAAGCCCCTTTCACACTGGCATGCTCTACCTGGGTCAGAACTTACCCAGGTCAGGATCCGGTGTCATGCCAGTTGGCTATGTGATTTCACACTACTTTTGAAAAATCAGGGTTGACATGGGTGACAGGCCTTAGAGTACACAATGCAGCAGTGTGGAGTAGTGGTTAGGGCTCTGGACTCTTGACCCGAGGGTCGTGGGTTCAATCCCAGATTGGGGACACTGCTGCTGTACCCTTGAGCAAGGTACTTTACCTAAATTGCTCCAGTAAAAACCCAACTGTATAAATGGGTAATTGTATGTAAAAAATAATGTGATATCTTGTAACAATTGTAAGTCGCCCTGGATAAGGGCGTCTGCTAATAAATAAATAATAATAATAATAAGCATATCAATGCCCCGAAAGCAGCTTGAATTGGACGCTTCCATCCAAGCTTATCAGCCCAAAAGTTGATAGAGCAAATGTTTCTTCATCCCTGCTGCAATCTGGCTCATGGTGTGTCTCAATCAACAAGAATATGTTCCTATGAATATGTTCTAAACAGAAACATTCCTTGCAGAAGTGAAACCTTCATGCAGGCGTGGCTGTTTATTATATTGTTATCTTAAGAACGTCCGTCACGCATTTTGTCTCGCTCATCCCGGGTAAAAAACGTGTCAACCCACATCCTGAGGTGGGTCGCTGCGACCCAGGTCAACCCGGGTAGCCAGAAGGAGTGCCAGTGTGAAAGGGGCTTAATTCTGAGTTTACATAATTAGGGGACAAACAACAGAAGGTGTTAAATATGTGAATTATGCACCGTTTCATGCAATGGTATGTACTTTTAGTTGTTTCTGTCACTATGCTATTTTGAATTTAGCTCATTCAAAATGACTACTTACATCTTTACAATAACAAATACAGTGATATATTAAAGAGATAACATAAAGAGAAGCCTACACTCTGACTCACTAAAACAACTGTCTCTCTCATCTTAGCAAAACAATGAGATGTTTTATTTGACAACAAATTGATTAAATTCTGGAACAAAATGTAAATGTTTTTTTGTTCAGGTTTGTTTTGTATCAAGCACTTCTGATGAATTTTGTGGTTGTTTTTTTCTCTTACCGAGTTTTTGTCTCAATCAATCTGCAACAAGATAAAAAGATGCATTTGTCTTGCCCAAGACTGTCAGCTGGTTTCATGAATACTGAATAGAATGTTATGTAAGGTAGTCAAAGATAATAATCAGGGTCTGTGAAACCAGCCGGAAAATAAAAACCATGGCTATAAATGTGTCATTCATTTGTTATATAGATGCCTAAATCAGAAGCAATAACAAAGCACATGCAGATTACTACTACTATTATTATTATTATTATTATTATTATTATGTATTTATTTATTTATTTCTTAGCAGACGCCATTATCCAGGGCGACTTACAATTATTACACGATACCACATTATTTTTACATACAATTACCCATTTATACAGTTGGGTTTTTACTGGAGCAATCTAGGTAAAGTACCTTGCTCAAGGGTACATCAGCAGTGACCCCCACCTGGGACTGAACCCACGACCCTCCGGTCAAGAGTCCAGAGCCCTAACCACTACTCCACAGTGCTTCCCAATATAGATTATATCTATATTCTATAACATGCTACATGAAAAAAGAAAAGCTACAAATATTAAAATCAGGAATAAACAGTGATACTTGAAATGTTATACAGTTAAAAGTAAAAGCATTGCTCTGTTTGAAATATAACCTACTGTACTACTAAACCAAACTGAACACTGGAAAGGATATGGCATAAGTTTCACTTTTATTATGCATTAACTGCCAAAGGAAGTAGCACAGTGCAATGGAACAAATGCTTACAAACACAATTTGTTTATACAGAACAACCCTATTCCAAGAACTGAAACCCACTTATTAAAAAAATGTTAATCAAAACGCTGCTTCTAAAAATGTACTTTCATTTTCAGAAAGAGAGACAGCAAATATTCCCAACTGTATATAAAATAAAATGGTAGTTATAAATTACACCACATAAAAAGAGAAGTACAAAGTCAACTGAAAACAGCTTAAAATCTTGCTTTCAGAATAACAAAGGCAAACTAAAGCCACTTACACAGGCTCAGGCTGTCAGCTTAATCAGACTGCACAAAAAGAGTAAACATGATGCACTTCCTGGAGTTTAAGCACTTGAAAACGCCATGGAGACTGAAAAAAGAAATCCTGCAGCCAAATTTCTTAGAGCAACTATCAAAACAGCACTGTCAGACTAGAACAACATTATTTACAAGCGCATGCGAGTAACCTGTTGCAAGAAATACCCAATCCAAGACCGTCTATAACCACTAGTTTAACAGGCTTTGCATAAACACCAAAGTTTCAGGTCCTACCAACTGGGCTCTACAAGTTCAAAAAAGGATGGCCGGCTGCCAAGGACATTACGCAGAAAACACTGCTGCCTGTCCCTGTTTAGAATCGCATTATCTGCACACGCGCACACTGAAATTGTTTAGCAGACTATCAAGTTTCTTTTAATACTGAAATAACTAAGTTATTGGCAATGGACAATTTCTGCAACTGGTATTTGTTTTAAACTATCTTCTCCTTCACAGTACCTTCGTAATTTTTTTTTTTAAACCAGGAAATGGTACTGTCACAGAAAACAGCTGTCAAAACAGAAAGACAGAGAAAACAAGAAGAGTCTCATTACATTTTTAAACTGTCAAGTATTTGCATTTTGAAATCCACACTACACAACCATAAAATATATATCATTATTATTATTTTAAAATAAAGGCTGTACTAGATTTTAATATTTCATTTAAAAATGTATGTTGATTTGTACTATATATATATATATATATATATATATATATATATATATATATATATATATATATATATATAAGTTATCACTTATATTTGGATAAAATTTACTAGATGTGTGTGCAGTGGTGTTTTATTGTGCTGATTAACAATTGACATCACGAAGATGCAGCAAAATGATCTGTCGATCTTGGGCAGGTGTTGTGACTCTTGGTTTCCCAGTTCGTGGCCTGTCATTGAAAGAGTGTGGCTGGTTATACCGTCTCACCAGGTTTGAAATTGCTGGCTGTGAGCACCCAAGATGGCGAGCCACAGTACGCTGCCCTAGTCCAGTCTCCAACATGCCAACTGCATGAAGGCCCTGCCCTCTTGAGAGGCGTTGTTTTTTTTCTGTGATTTGCTTTTATTCAAGCTTGCAATTCAACAGCTGAAATCACTCCATATCCAGTGTCCAATCAACTGTCTACTAATTAGGTGATTAAGTGCAGATGCTTCAGTCATAGTCACTCAAGCGTGTCATGGTCAAGGATGAATGATCCAGTGATTAAAAAGAAACCAAAAACATTTAGTCAATGTCCATCATTTATATACCTTATTTTTTTCGAAAATAAATGTGTTATAATAGTAATAAGTTTTGATGCTTGGTGTGTGTGTGTGTGTGTTTGTGTGTGTATATATATATATATATATATATATATATATATATATATATATATATATATATATATATATATATATATAATTTTGAAAAAAAATGCATAGTCAAATCAATGAATGCAAAAACTGAAAACATGAAAATTCTAGTCTAAAATAGCATGGTGGTGTAATATAGAAGATACTATCCATTAATTATTGAGAAAACTAAATCAACTACATTTATGATATTTAACATATAGAAGAGTTTTACTTTAATTCGTAGAAAAATGTATTTTAGTTGTATAAAACACTATACATGTAAATTATCTTTATTAATGCATCATTATGATAATTGCAGTTAGACCACTACAGAATACATCCTTGACTAATCAAAGACTGCCGTGACGGCAAATTGCAGCAGAAGGGTTTGGTAATCCTATGCACATACAGTAGTCGCCTGTTAGTGAAGATTTGTGTTATTTGAAGTGTTATAGGGGGAAATCCAGGGCTGTGAGACATCTGCTGGGTTTAGCTTAATCCTAACACAAGACAGCAAATCCAAAGCATGCTTCTAAACTGACTCTGAACTACAAGGTAATGTGATAATATGCAAGCATACAGCCTACTTCTGTAAACTAATCTAACATGAGAGCTGTAAATGAGAAAAGGGCCAACCAGGATTACAATTTCCAGAGTTCTAGAAAATGACATGTCCCTTTCAGAAACTAATAAAGATAAAAGACAGCTTTTAGCAGGAATAATGCGTGCAATGTACACTGTATGAGTTTTTCTTATGTTTAATTAAACCCACCCGAGTTTGTTTGCCTGTGGCTGGTTCAATCAATCAAGCTCATAGTAAAAGCTGAAATGGATCTTATTCCCATCGACAGGTTTATGCCAACATGGACTAAAAATCTAAGTTTGCACTGGCTACCTGTAAAGTTCAGGATTATTTTCAAAACTCTTCTGCTCACCTACAATGCCCTTCATCACACAGGTCCCGAGTACCTCCTCAACCTGCTGACCCGCTATGTCCCTGCCCGCAAGCTGAGGTCCTCCAACTCTTTGGAACTGTCTCCCAGCTTTGGTGCGTGATGCTCTCACTGTCGCTCGCTTTAAATCAACTCTCAAGACCCACCTGTTCTCTCTTGCTTTCCATGCTCTTTAAGCCTGATATCTGTTATTAGCTGCTGTGTTGCTGCTACTATTTCAAGTATTATGCTACTATCATACATTATGCACTTTCCACTGTATTTAATGTACTATGCATTGGGTTTTTTACTGTATATCATGTATTATGCATTTCTATGTATTCAAAGTATTATGGGTTTCCTTGTTGTTACTGCATGCCAAGCAAGTCTCAAACTGCTCTCCAAAGAAGTTCCAAAATAAATGCCTGGGCTATATTAAAAAATACTGTGTATTTCAAGTCCACTGGTAATTTGTTCTGAGTAACACAGAAACAGACCTGATCACATCAAACATTAACATGACTGACTAGTAGGCCTACTCTTAGAGCAGTGATTTTCGAGAGCAAGTGAAAAAAAAAACTAAAAAAATTATATATACACTACCGTTCAAAAGTTTGGGGTCACTTAGAAATGTCCTTGTTTTCCATGAAAACATACATGAAATGAGTTTGAATAGGAAATATAGCAAAATGAATAGGAAATAGTCATTGACAAGGTTAGAAATAATGATTTTTGATTGAAATAATAATTGTGTCCTTCAAACTTTGCTTTTGTCAAAGAATCCTCCATTTGCAGCAATTACAGCCTTGCAGACCTTTGGCATTCTAGTTGTCAATTTGTTGAGGTAATCTGAAAAGATTTCACCCCATGCTTCCTGAAGCACCTCCCACAAGTTGGATTGGCTTGATGGGCACTTCTTACGTACCATACGGTCAAGCTGCTCCCACAACAGCTCAATAGGGTTGAGATCCGGTGACTGTGCTGGCCACTCCATTATAGACAGAATACCAGCTGACTGCTTCTTCCCTAAATAGTTCTTGCATAGTTTGGAGCTGTGCTTTGGGTCATTGTCCTGTTGTAGGAGGAAATTGGCTCCAATCAAGCGCCGTCCACAGGGTATGGCATGGCGTTGCAAAATGGAGTGATAGCCTTCCTTCTTCAAGATCCCTTTTACCCTGTACAAATCTCCCACTTTACCACCACCAAAGCACGCCCAGACATTCACATTGCCTCCACCATGCTTGACAGATGGCGTCAAGCACTCCTCCAGCATCTTTTCATTTGGTCTGCGTCTCACGAATGTTCTTCTTTGTGATCCGAACACCTCAAACTTAGATTCGTCTGTCCATAACACTTTTTTCCAATCTTCCTCTGTCCAGTGTCTGTGTTCTTTTGCCCATCTTAATCTTTTCTTTTTATTGGCCAGTCTGAGATATGGCTTTTTCTTTGCAACTCTGCCTAGAAGGCCAGCATCCCGAGTCGCCTCTTCACTGTTGACGTTGAGACTGGTGTTTTGCGGGTACTATTTAATGAAGCTGCCAGTTGAGGACCTGTGAGGCGTCTGTTTCTCAAACTAGACACTCTAATGTATTTGTCCTCTTGCTCAGTTGTGCACGGGGCCTCCCACTCCTCTTTCTATTCTGGTTAGAGCCAGTTTAGCTGTTCTGTGAAGGGAGTAGTGCACAGCGTTGTCGAGATCTTCAGTTTCTTGGCAATTTCGCATGGAATAGCCTTCATTTCTCAGAACAAGAATAGACTGACGAGTTTCAGAAGAAAGTTCTTTGTTTCTGGCCATTTTGAGCCTGTAATCGAACCCACAATTGCTGATGCTCCAGATACTCAACTAGTCTAAAGAAGGCCAGTTTTATTGCTTCTTTAATCATCACAACAGTTTTCAGCTGTGCTAACATAATTGCAAAAGGGTTTTCTAATGATCAATTAGCCTTTTAAAATGATAAACTTGGATTAGCAAACACAACGTGCCATTGGAACACAGGACTGATGGTTGCTGATAATGGGTCTCTGTATGCCTATGTAGATATTCCATTACAAATCAGCCGTTTCCAGCTGCAATAGTCATTTACAACATTAACAATGTCTACACTGTATTTCTGATCAATTTGATGTTATTTTAATGGACAAAATATTTGCTTTTCTTTCGAAAACAAGGAAATTTCTAAGTGACCCCAAACTTTTGAACGGTAGTGTGTATATATATATATATATATATATATATACTGTATATATATATATGGAATACATGGGAAAACTACACAAGCGGTATGCAGTTCAATATGTTAACGTAACATTATTCAGCAGCTTTCATTTGACTTTATGAAGCAAAATTAGTTAATTATATAGGGTGATGCAAAACTTTTGGCCATAACTGTAGATAATTAAATCCCTACTATGTTTTACATAAACTCTAGCCATGCAAGGTACTGTCCTTTTTTTTGGTTCATGCAAGGCAGGGTTCAACATTAACACCAGTCAGATTTTCCCACAGCACTGATACAAAGAGCATCCTAAAGAAGGAGCTCTGATTGACAAAAGATATGCTTAAAAGTCTACATTCTGAATATGGGTTCAAATAGAAAGTGCACACACCCATTTTTATTTTGCCAAATCTCAAGTATTATACAATTAACAGAGTGACAATAGTGGAAATAATTATGCAAATACTTCTTAGAACAAGACCTAAGAATTAAAAAGTTTTTTTTAATTAAATAATAAAACAATTAAATAATGTAAATAAAGCATTTGGTAGTCGATGAATGACTTTAATTTAGAGAATGGCAAAACAATCAGTACAATAACTAAACCCCTATTATGAATAATACTTATAATTTGCTCTAAAGAACTCCTATCCACCTTGAAGTGATCGGTGATGCATTTTTACCACACACTGCTGCATTACATCAGCTTTAAAATAACATACTCAGTTAATATCCTAGGTATTTCTTACACTATGTGTAAACATTGGAATATTTGTAATGAGGCAACCTGTATCATTATGGTCTTGGTCTGATCATAAATGAAAACCTGCATCTTCAGAATGTTGCACATAATTGGTGGTCCCATAATTACATTCCAAACTGTACTTTCATGTCAACATAGTTATAACAGTTTATTTGATGTTGTTTAAAATACTCTAGCCCACCTCAAATTGCAGAAGTGCTGTATTTATTGAGACAAAAAACTAAATGGTGATAATGGTGAACCCTCCACGTAACACTGTACTTCAATAAATACTTACCGCAGTGTGACTGGAAAATCTGTGGTATTAATACTTGATTGCAGACAACCAGATAAAATTTGTCATGAGCTGGAGAATGGCCAAATATGAACATATCTAAAAATAGAATGGATAATGTTATTCAGTTAATTAAACGTTTATATAAACGTATCTACATTCCCTGTGTGTTATGAGAACTAGTAAAAACAATTACAATTTCAGTTTTTTGAACAATTTGCATTGTTTTCATTTATTAGTAGTCATACTCCATACTGACTGTGCAAGGAGCACAAGACTTAAGTGGAAGCACCCATCACAATTTAAATTGCAAAGGTGTGAAACTGAAATGAGGCTGCAGAGAAAATTAAACCTAGTGAAGGGAAGTTGTGATTAGTGTTAAATAAAACATGAAAGGTTGAATGCCTTAAAATTGCTAGTCTGACTGTAACAGATTACATTGGAAGCCACCTGTTCAGACTATCAAATCGTTTCGCAATGAACAGCAGTAAGCAGTAGCATGGAGGACACCAGTGGCCACGGTGTCAGTTGCTCAGCATTTGTGCACCACTTCAATGTCTCTCGGCATAGAAAAGAAATGGTATGGTGTCCGGGTTCTTACTGTCTGCAGTCTAATTTAGCTGAGTCGATAAAGGTGGACCAGGGTTTATACAGGTGCGCATCTGTAGTGGGCAGTTTAAGATCCAGTGTCGCCATTGATCTTCCTTGTTGCTTTTTTTCCTTTCCTTCTGCAGCCAACGACTACGGGACTCGCCTGGCGTCATATTCGTGAAATTCCGTTGTCAGTGCGCCTCGGCTTACTGGAACAGCAAATTCAAAGCTGACGGCATCAAAGAGGACATGAGCGGTTCATAAAACATAAATTCACGATGAACTGAGGGGGGTTGCAAGTCATACAGTCATCACTGTATTAAAACTTTAACATTAGTTTATGGATTTATATGAAAAGTTAACATGTATTTCTTCATGATTATATACTACGGGTCTCAACCCTGATCCTTAGCCCCAATCCTGCAGGTTTCAATGAAGGTTACTGAATTGGTTCAATTAAGTAAATGAGGCTTGGTTGAAGCGAAACCGAGAACCCATAGCTCTCCAGGACCAGGGTTGGGGACCCCTATACAGGGATATTTGCTGTGTCGTGTTAGGGTACTGTGGCGATGTGGCCGCCTTGTGCGTAGTTTGTGTTATATGTTGCATGTTGCATGTGTTAATGTTGGTGTATAGCGATTGGTACCACGGGATATAAAGCGGGTCTGTGTTTCACGTGTGTTTAAAATGTATAATTGTAGTTAGGCACGAGGTTGCACATAATTAATTCACGTGCTGGGATTCAAGTGAATAATTAATTAGTAATTGAATCCCAGCACAACAGTATATATAGATGCACGTTTCACTCACTTTCGGGGTTGGGTGTTCGTGAGTGGAGAACGGGTGTGGAGAAGGAGAGAAAAATAATAAGAAGTAAGTGTTTTACTCACCGTGTTTGTCTGTCTCCGTACCGTTTGTTTAGTGTATAGTCCGTTTTGTTTATCTGTTTATTTTGGCGAAAGTGCCGTGTGCTGTTTTGTGTTCTTTTATTTTGTTTATTAAATGCTGAGCACAACCAAGTGCTCAGCTTCACCAACCTCACTGTCTGTTGTGTGTTACTTCCTGTTTCTGGTCTGGCGTCACCCACTGCTGCCGTCTTTGTGACACGTGGTGTCATCGTGGGATTACCAGCGCCTCCAAGACTCAGACCAGAGCAGGAGTACCGTGTGTTTTTTGGAGAGAAAAAGAAAAAAAAAATGGATTTTTTTGGAGAAATGGAGGGAGGAAAGGCGCTAGAGAGGAAGCAACAGCAGCACCCATCCTGCAGCCCAGTGTCAGAGGAGGTGATCGACTGGCTGCTGGATCAGGAGAAGCAAGGGGGCCCAGAGTAACATCAGCGCAGCAGTTGCAGGCGGTGTTAAAAGGTGCCCTGCACCGCTACTAACAAGGCTGTTGTCCTCTCTAGCGCCAAAGGGAGGAGCCTGAGCGTCCTCGCCAGAGTGGGAGGAGCCTGAGCGTCCCACGCCTGAGTGGGAGGAGCCTGAACGTCTTACGCCTGAGTGGGAGGAGCCCGAGCGTCCCTACGCCTGAGTGGGAGGAGCCTGAGCGTCCCTACGCCTGAGTGGGAGGAGCCTGAACGTCCTACGCCTGAGTGGGAGGAGCCTGAACGTCCCTACGCCTGAGTGGGAGGAGCCCGAACGTCCCTACGCCTGAGTGGGAGGAGCCCGAACGTCCTACGCCTGAGTGGGAGGCCTGAACGTCCTACGCCTGAGTGGGAGGAGCCGAATGTCCCTAAGCCTGAGTGGGGGGCCGAGCGTCCTAAGCCCAAGAGGGGGAGTCGGTGCGTCCACAGCCCAAAGGGAGAGTCGGTCGTCCACAGCCCAAAGGGAGGAGTCGGTGCGTCCACAGCCCAAAGGGAGTGAGTGCGTCCACAGCCCAAAGGGGAGTCGGTGCGTCCACAGCCCAAAAGGGAGGAGTCGGTGCGTCCACAGCCCAAAGGGAGGAGTCGGTGCGTCCACAGCCCAAAAGGGAGGAGTCGGTGCGTCCACAGCCCAAAGAGAGGAAGTCGGGGCTTCCACAGCCCTAGGACCCAAGCTGCCAGCAGAGGAGAATGCCTGCTGGTTCCACCTCCACCAGCAGAGGAAGAATGCCTGCTGTCCCCGTGTCCACCAGCAGAGGAAGAATGCCTGCTGTCCCGTGTCCACCAGCAGAGGAAGAATGCCTGCTGTCCCCGTGTCCACCAGCAGAGGAAGAATGCCTGCTGTCCCGTGTCCACCAGCAGAGGATGAATGCCTGCTGTCCCGTGTCCACCAGCAGAGGGAGAATGCCTGCTGTCCCGTGTCCACCAGCAGAGGGTGAATGCCTGCTGGGTTCCCATCCACCAGCAGAGTGTGAGCGTCTGCTGGTATCACTTCCCCACCGTCACCACCGGAGAGGAACAGGAGCTGCCTCTGCCTCCACCACAGTCCCCTGCAAGGCGGGAGAGCCGCACCAGTCCCCTGCAAGAGAGGCGGGCCGCACCAGTCCCCTGCAACAGTAGGAGACTACACGCTGCTCGCACCTCCATCGCCAGGAGACTACCGCTGCTCGCACCTCCATCGCCAGGAGACTACGCTGCTCGCACCTCCATCGCCCAGGAGACTACACGCTGCTCCCACCTCCACCACTTCCTCCACTAGGAGCAGAGGAGCAGGAGCTGCCTCTGCCTCCACCACCTCAACCGCTTCCACCAGGAGCAGAGCAGCAGGAGCTGCCTCTGCCTCCTCCACCAGCAGAGGGTGAGTACCTGCTGGTTCCGCCTTCTTTGTCGTGGGAGGACTGCTTGCCCCTCCCACCTCCACCAACAGAGGGTGAATACCTGCTGGTTCCGACACCACTAGGAGCAGAGCAGCAGGAGCTGCCTCTGCCTCCACCACCTCAATTGCTTCTACCAGGAGCAGAGCAGCAGGAGCTGCCTCTGCCTCCTCCACCAGCAGAGGGTGAGTACCTGCTGGTTCCGCCTTCTTTGTCGTGGGAGGACTGCTTGCCCCTCCCACCTCCACCAGCAGAGGGTGAATACCTGCTGGTTCCGACACCACTAGGAGCAGAGCAGCAGGAGCTGCCTCTGCCTCCACCACCTCAATTGCTTCTACCAGGAGCAGAGCAGCAGGAGCTGCCTCTGCCTCCTCCACCAGCAGAGGGTGAGTACCTGCTGGTTCCGCCTTCTTTGTCGTGGGAGGACTGCTTGCCCTCCCACCTCCACCAACAGAGGGTGAATACCTGCTGGTTCCGCCACTGCCCGGAGCAGAGGAGCAGGAGCTGTCTCCGCTTCCCGCACCTCCACCACAGGAGTGCGGTGGCGGAGCCCCAGAAAGGGAGCTACCGGCTACAAAGACAGGGGAGAGGTCAGGAGACCACTTTCCCCAGCAGCAGTTTCGCTGCAGGAGTTCTTGAGGCGGAGCCCCACAGGAGGGAGCTACCGGCTACAAAGACAGGGGAGAGGTCAGGAGACCACTTTCCCCAGCAGCAGTTTCTCTGCAGGAGTTCTTGTGGCGGAGCCCCACAGGAGGGAGCTACCGGCTATGAAGAAAGGGGAGAGGTCAGGAGACCAGCATCCCCAGCAGCAGTTTCGCTGCAGGAGTGGACCAGCATGCTGTCAGCCGTGCCACTACCGGCAGGGGTGCTGACAGCATTGCCAGCCATGGGCCCACTGAAGCCTCCCTTCCCAGCCCGAGACTTTGTCCTGGACTGCTGGGTTTTAAGGGGAGGTGGCCGTTGAGGCCATGTGTGCTGCGCACAAGGGGGTATATGTGGCGATGTGGCGCGCCCTTGTGCGTAGTTTGTGTTATATGTTGCATGTTGCATGTGTTAATGTTGGTGTATAGCGATTGGTACACGGGATATAAGCGGGTCTGTGTTTCACGTGTGTTTAAAAATGTATAATTGTAGTTAGGCACGAGGTTGCACATAATTAATTCACGTGCTGGGATTCAAGTGAATAATTAATTAGTAATTGAATCCCAGCACAACAGTATATATAGATGCACGTTTCACTCACTTTCGGGGTTGGGTGTTCGTGAGTGGAGAACGGGAGTGGAGAAGGAGATAAAGATACATAGTAGTAGTTGTCACTCACCGTGTTTGTTTGTCTGTGCACTGTTTGTTTACTGTATAGTCCGTTTTGTTTATCTCTTTTATTTTGGCGAAAGTGCCGTGTACTGTTTTTGTGTTCTTTTATTTTTGTTTATTAAATGCTGAGCACAACCAAGTGCTCAGCTTCACCAACCTCACTGTCTGTTGTGTGTTACTTCCTGTTTCTGGTCTGACGTCACCCACTGCTGCCGTCTTTGTGACAGGTACATAGAGTGTCATTCAGTATTATCTTAGTATGCAAATTAAATAAAGACATCTAATTTTACTTGAAAACTATGGAGTGTTAGTGAACATAAACAAAGCATACCAATAGGTTGTATGGCATCTGATTTAGTTTGTGAGACATGAACTAAACTGGATGTATGATAATGTCAAAATAAAACGTGTCACTCAGTTGTAAAGGCAAACTTGAGTATGAATAAAGTATGTATCATTAAAGATTTGGTGGGTACAATACATTTGGCAGTTATTTTTATTATTGGAGAAGGATCAGTGTGGCCCATCTTTCCTCTTATCCCTCTCTAGCATGAAATTGTATTTTAATTACATATTATTGATTGTTTATATATTTGCATAGCCTACCCAAATATGAGACACCCTTATTACATAGAAACCTTTCAAATTGTGTTCTAGAGAGGTAAGTTGTGATATCAGTCTGGTAAAATATCACACTGATTAGACTGGGGTGTTATATTTCTTAGTTATATTTCATTGCCAGATCATATAATAATCACTTCTGTCTGGAACAGAACACGTCTTTCCTCAGGATGATTAATGTTGTATTTTATGGTTTTGCAGGTTCCTGACATTGAAACGAAGTTCATGGAACTGGAGCAGAAACTTTGCAAGTTGAACAGATAGCAAATGGATGAGGATAGTCATTGATAAATAAACAGAGGGAAACTGTAACCAAGACTGAGAGATAGATTCAGGAGTTCAGCATGTCCAGTGACAGAGTTTTAGGGGAATTCATTACAAACAGGCACGCCCATATATTACAGAATGTTTCCCCACAGCTATGGCCACAAGTTTTGCATCACCCTATAGAATTAACAAATTTTGCTTCATAAAGTTGAATGAAACCTGCTGAATAATGTTACGTTAATATATCAAATTACATACCGCTTTGTAGTGTTCCATATACTTAACGAAAAACTTAAGTGAAAAAATGCAGTAGTTTCTTTGATTACATGATGTTAAATAAAGATATAAATTATGTTTATTTTTTAAAATGTATTTAATGATGTCTCAATCCTAATGCAAAACCTTTGGCCATAGCTGTAAGTTGTCAACAAATTACCTGTTTATAATAACTGGTGTGCCATACTTCATAATATTCCCACATAAAGATATCTGTTTGATGTGACATTTACGATATAATTTGTGAGTTGTAATATGCATATCAAATCTCTTCCTATAAGATACCCTATAAATACCACTACAAGACACAATTATATTATTTCATGTAATGGCAGTAAATAAAACAAAGCCCATGCATATAGTTATATCTATTTTGAGAAGACAGAATCCCCCCAATGAAGGTATAAAACAATTGCAACTTCATAACATTATTAAGAACATGGACCCTTGTTGTTTTAAAAATGTTAAAAGACAAACAAATAAGTTCCATTTGTTCTGTGTTCGTTCTCACTGATTACATCTTTTGCAATCTTCTGAGATTTGTTGCTATCAACATTACAGATATTGTTTATTACAACTGACAAGAAATACTGTTCTTTGTATATGGTTACCAAGGTACGAGTAAACATGCGATATAAAACTATTGTTTGGTGTGTATGTTCTTGTGAAGGGTGTATTTATTGAAAGGAAATGTGTACAGACTGGCATCTACATCCTAGATTTATGTTTTTGGAGGTTGTATTTTATTTTGAGCACCATAAGGTCACTATGAAGACATGTTCTAACATGACAATAATTCTGACTGCAGTAAAGCCTGTAACAAATCAGAAACATCCAGAGTTATTACATTACCACTGACACTACACTACCTATATACTATGGATTGATCAGGGTTACCTTAGGTATTGGTATTTTGTAATTTCTAAACTGTGAATTATAGTTTCATTAAAAATAATAAAATCTGTGTTTTAAACACAGATGGTTTCATTAAATGCAGGCAGATTACATTTAATCAACAAAGGTCCCTGCTGTGGAAGTGCAGTGACAAACAGAAAGTTTCACTTGAGTGGCTACCCATCTATGCTTGCAAAAACAAGAAGTTTCCCTCATGGTTTGTTTTCACAAAGGTCTAGCACTTAACTTTTAGCTAACAAAATGTCTTTACTATCTCACAAAACAGCATTTCAAGAAACTGTAGAAGTCAGTTCAGCTGGACTAAATGATTAAAATATTTGTTTTGATTATTATTATTATTATTATTATTATTATTATTATTATTATTATTATTATTATTATTATTATTATTGAACCAACATAACCAGTAAGAATCATTTAGGCATTTGAAAATCAGAAACAACAAGTGCTTATTTCCAACAGGGTGAAAATAGTAACACTGCAAATCAAATCAGAGTAAACATTAAAGGGCATCCTAGAAACGAAGAAGGTGCGGCTGCAGACTCGCCTGTTTTACACGTAGCACTAGACCGCGCACGGTATTTCATAAGGAGTATTCTGTTAACGTGAACACACATCATACGAGAATAGCGGCAATCTTAGCAAAACAATATGGATCTCGATCAATTTAATAATATCATAAACTTGTTTTTATTTATCTGTTTTGGGGCAATACAAGGTAAGGTCTATAAAATGTTATTATTTTTATTAAGTGTTTACGTCTTGTTACAAAGTATATCACGTTCTAATATTGTATTTTGGTTTCAGGATTTATAAATCCAAGAAAAGGGATTCGTTTATTTTATTTGCATTTGTTTGTTTTGGATTGGACGTTAACACACACACATATATATATATATATATATATATATATATATATATATATATATATATATATATATATATATATATATATATATATATATATATATATATATATATATATATATATATATATATATATATGTGTGTGTGTGTGTGTGTGTGTGTGATACATGTATATATCAGAGAAGGTAGAACTGCAGTGTACAAAAATGAAGGTTGAAAAGAAGAAAAAATATTTAAAGAATAAAATA
Organism: Acipenser oxyrinchus oxyrinchus; assembly: GCA_030684275.1. Lineage (NCBI taxonomy): Eukaryota > Metazoa > Chordata > Actinopteri > Acipenseriformes > Acipenseridae > Acipenser > Acipenser oxyrinchus. Next base: position 18,517,569 of record CM060256.1, on the reverse strand, counting down.
AAAAAATAAAAATAATGCACACAAAAAGTTTAAATGATTACATTTTTTTAATCGTCTAAACTTTTTGTGTACATTATTTTTATTTTTAAATATTTATTCTTCTTATCCATCTATCTATCTATCTATCTATCTATATATATATATATATATATATATATATATATATATATATATATATATATATATATATATATATATAGTGACGTTAACAAATGTGTTCCTTTCACGGATGTTATGCAACTTTCATTCATAATTAGATGTTCAGACATTATTTTCGAACGTTTAAATAGATCAATCAGACTATATATCTCACACTCTTCAATTCTGAATGGGTAATGTAATATCATCTTATAAAATATATTGGTACTTAAATATTACAGAGCTGGAGATGATCTGCAGATACCAGTACTAGATATAATTTAGAACATAACAGATGTAATGCCAATTTTTGATACTTCGTCAAAATGTGCTACCAGTAGCAAAATATGACACCTATAATTATGCTACCTTGTCAAAATCTGCTACCTGGTCAAAAGTTGATACCTATACCAAAATGTTATCAGTAGCTATAACTAAAATAAGGTAATATAATTGTCGAGACATTTGAAGGACTGTGAGGCTATTGAGGCTTTTAAATCTGGTCTAAAAACTCATCTTTATCGATTGGCTTTTTTGTAGTTTGTTGTTGTTTTAATACTTGTTAATTGTTTTTATTTTACATGTAAAGTGCTTTGAGATAATTGTACCGAAAGTCACTATACAAAATAAATGTATGTATTATTATTATTATTATTATTATTATTATTATTATTATTATAACTTATTTTCAAACGAATATCAACAGCATGACAAATAGTATCGGAACGCACACCAGGCAAATAGCTGTAATAATAATAATAATTACAACTTGAGTCCAGTCACCTCCAATATTATTGGCACCCTTGATATAGATGAACAAAAAAGACTGCATAAAATAAATAATACCAGTACTGAGCTACTGAGCTTGCTGGAAGATCCACTTGCGGCCAAGTTTCAGCCTCCTAGCAGAGGCAACCAGGTTTTTGGCTAAAATGTCCTGGTACTGGGTAGAGTTCTTGATGCTGTTGACCTTAACAAGGGCCCCAGGACCAGTGGAAGCAAAACAGCTCCTTAACATCAAAGATCCACCCCCATATTTTACAGTAGGTATGAGGTTCTTTTCTGCACACGTATCCTTCTTTCGACGCCAAACCCACCGCTGATGTGCGTGGCCATAGAGCTCTATTTTCGTCTCATCTGACCATAGCACCCGGTTCCAATCGAAGTGCCAATGCCGCTTAGCAAACTCTAGGCGCTTAAATTTGTTGGTTGCTCTCAATAAAGGCTTTTTTTTCTGGCAACCCTTCCAAATAGCCTATTGGCATGGAGGTGGCATCTAATTGTAGATTTGGAGACTTGGTGACCCTAAGATGCAGCCAAGTTCTGTAATTCTCCAACTGTGGCCCTTGGATTTCCCTTTGCTTCCCGAACCATCTGCCTCACTGTGCGTGGGGGCAAGATACACTTGCGTCCTCTACCAGGCAAGTTTACCACTGTTTCAGTGGTTTTGAACTTATTAATTATTGCCCTAATAGTGGTAAGTGGTATATTTAGTTTTTTTAGCTATTGTTTTGTACCCATTGCCTGATTTATGAAGGTCAACAACCATTTGTCTCTTCATTTGTGAGTTCTTTGCCTTTCCCCATGGTGATGGATGACAAATGGATTTCATATGTGTTACCTCATTTTTATTCCCCAGTGAAACAGGAAGCCATGGAAGGCCACAATACAGTTCCTTAAGACTGAGATGAACTTAAAGAAGTAGAATGTTAATGCAGATTTAATTTTGTTTGATTTTATTTATAAGAATCTTTAGGGGTGCCAATAATTCTGTCACCTATATTTTTGAGAAAAAATGTTATTACTTGTTAATAAAAAAACTTTTTTTTCTCTGAGCAATTGTATTAGAATAAAAGAATATGGTTTTCCCATATATTTGAGCATAAAATATAGCTCATTACCTGTGTTGTTTATTTTATACAGCCATTTTTGCTCATCTTTATCAAGGGTGCCAATAATTTTGGAGGTCACTGTATATATATATATATATATATATATATATATATATATATATATATATATATATATATATATATATATATATATATATATATATATATATTGCTTTATTCTTTTTTAAATGAAGGAAGAGAATGAGCTATAATGTAGTGATAATGTAGGGCTCACTAACCAAGTGGCTGGGGTTATCCTCCATTCATTTGGGCTGGTAGATGTAAGCCTATTTCAATTATCTAACAGTTTTGGATCCAGTAACACTACCTCTCCCTACCGAAAATGAATGACCTCATGAACTGAAACCATTATTTTAAAATATTAATCACAACCTTTTTTTGTCCATTTTTAAGGCATGAGTGGTGCTGTTACATTAGTCGATTTGCCAAACACAGTAAATGTGAAGGAAAACAGTCCTTCTGGTATGGTGGTGGCCAGTTTTACAGTAACTACTACAAGAGCAGCCACAGTTCCACCTGGTTATCCCATCATTATAAACTCAAATCCTCTCACCAAAGCTTTTATCATCAGCAAATTAAATTTACAGTATCAGGTACGTCAAAAGAAAATCCATGTTTAAAGTTTGACTCAGTCTTTGACTCAGTCTCAGTCTCAGTTTAACATCTATTATTTCTTGGACCTCTATAACCATTTAAAGTTTATAAACCATGCGCATGCCCAGATAAATGATCTAATTTCTGAATGCATTTAATACATGGCTTATGATAATATTGTTTGTATGAACAGTATGTATATGAGCAATACATGCAATTTCAGGTTTTAAAAAAGTTAAAAGAATCAAAAGAAAATGTTGACTACTAAAAACAAAGTGAATGTTGACACAAAGGTTTTACAAGGTTGTGTGCATGGCTTGCCGTTCTATTGGATGTCTGGTTGTCTGATAAGTGGTAGATAAAAATGATTCTAAGTAGTTGAAAGTTTCATATTTTTCAATTTTCTCAATAATAATAAAAAAAAGATCAAGTAAGAATTCAAAGTAATTTGGACTGGTTTGCAAAACACTGTGCTGTAAATACAGCAATATGTTTTCGAGTGTATTTTCTCTATGACAACAGGGCAGAAGAATGTGAAAGGGTGTTTGTCCATCTCACTTTGAAATCCGGTTTCTTATATTTCAGATTCTGATCACTGGGAATCCTATACTGGATTTCGAAACAACACCAAATGCATTTAATTTGCAGATATATGTGAAAGACTCAAGGGGAGACACTGACCTCCAAATACTTACTATAGTGATAATAGATGTGGATGAGCCCCCTGTGTTTCTGGACAATTTGGAAAATCAAGGTAAACAATTAGGATGCAGAAGCACAATGGAGTGCATTGCATAATAAGCAACCGGAACGTCTTAATCCCTTCTTTTTACCAATAGGTCACTAAAACAGAAGATACATTTTTACTGCTTCCTTTATCCTTAATAAGTGGACGTTTTCATTGCTCAGGTTTTAATTCATTGTCTTGCTTTATAATAGGGCTTCTCAAACTCGGTCCTGGGGACCCCCTGTGTCTGTTGGTTTTCATTCCAACCGAGCTCTCAATTACTTAACTAGACCCTTAATTGAACTGCTCATTTGCTTAATTAGACCTTTTTACTTGTTTGCAGCTCTTGAACAATTGCATGTTTCAAGTTAGCTGTAACATTTGATAAGTAACTTGAACTGCAACTGTTTAAGAGCTGAAAACAAGTAAAATGTCTAATTAAGCAAATTATTAGTTCAAATAAGTGTATAGTTAAGTAATTGAGAGCTCGGTTGGAATGAAAACCAGCAGCCACAGGGGGTCCCCAGGACCGAGTTTGAGCTTTATACCTGCTTTATAACATATGTATCGGCGCCTTGCCTAGAATACATTTTGTGTTTACCAGGCATTAGAAACTTCAGAACTTTCATCCACGAATCAGGAAGCTCGATTCCAGGGCGCTAGCATATGGTATTTGACCGCAAATAAATCTGTAAATTAGAAATGTAAAATGTTTAAAATAACAAGAACGCTACTGTTTACCAGTTTCTACTTGCAATAAAACCCAGATTATCAGGCCTTACCTTGGTAGTTAACTTTTGTCTGAATGGTACAACGCGGTCAACTACCACACAGTATGGCTCTCTAATCATGGTTCAATTGCTTAATAACGGATTGATTGGGTGGAAATTAATAATGATAATGCAGTATTATTCTTGACAGTCACTAAAACAGAAACCCATCTCTGGCAGCACCATAGCAATACTATATCATGGCTATGGTAATAATGCTGATGTAATCCAGGCCCTAATCATTTCTATGCAGATTCAGTGTTTTGGCAGAAACCAGTTTTGAAGCGCAAATGTTCCAGACAGCAAATAAATAGTATAACGGGTACCTCCTCGGATTGCTTTTTAAAACTATTTTTGCATTTGAGAAAATAAAGTTTTCTGGTATGACCACATGTTTAGTATTCTTGGAAAATATATAATCTACCACGATTTGGGATACTAAATGATGTTTTTGTTTTTAGCTGTGTCAGTTTACATCACTGAGAATTCACCACCAGGTACTATTTATACAGTTCTAGCATATGACCCTGAAAAGAAACTACTCCAGGTAACTATATGTTTCAAAATATTATTGGATATTCAGAAATAGCTTTATTTATCTATGTTTAAATGTTTTGAATACCCTTTTTAAATCATAAAAAAGGATTATTAAGTTACACTGCATGCTAATATTGTAATGTGAAAAACAACCATATTGCCACCTGTGACCCTGGTGAATCTGCAACAGTACATAGCCAGCCCAGAACCCAAATGTTTGTTATAGATTATAAGGATAACAAAATGAACTGATTAAAGGAAATGTCATCATTGTAATAATGTAAAGATATATATTATTAATGTAGTATATTGTAGAAACATTGCAATGATGCCTATTAATGCTATGAGTTTGCTGTTTCGTACTTTAATAAATATAAATATACTATGTTAAAATGATTTGAATAAGTTATGATCTCACCAACACTATGACAGTTATTAAGTTATCAAATATATATTTGTTTTGTTTCAGTATTCATTGCAACCAACAGGTTCCCCATTTACTATTAACGAAACGGGATCCATTATTTCAACCAAAGTTTTTGATTATGAGAAAGACCTCAAAAGGCAAGAGTGACAATTATTATTCAGCATCTTTTTGCATATGTTTTAAACTTAATTAGGTACAAATAATGCATTAATGCAATTGTTGTTTGTTTGGTTTTGCAGTTACAATTTACTGGTCAAAGTAGGAGATGGAACAAACCCAGACATTAATGGAAATTTAATTGTTTACATTGTAAATACAAACGACAATGCGCCTATTTTTACCATGTAAGTTTATTTTATCGTTATATTGATTCTGTTGAAATACTAGCAAGAATATTTTATACATATATATGTATTTATTATAAAATGCCAGATTAACTTAATTGGAGTTCTGCATTTAATTATCATGTCTGATTAAGTCTCTAGTCCCAGACAGGGAACATGTGGATTGTGTGTTGACATCCTCATAACTATAACTATAATAAGTCCTACATGAACAGCCATTCAGCATCCTCTATTTAGCTGAATTATATTTTGAATTCATCTCATTATTTTGTTATAGGAAGCAGACAACATTTACCATTCCAGAAGAGCAGCCACCAGGAACAATTGTTGCTAACGTAACAGCTCAAGATGCAGATGACTTTGGTTATGTAGGCAACCTCATCTTCAGTATAAACCCCACAGATTACTTTACCATTAACCCATGTAAGTACAGCTCACATGTCAGAACTGGCTGAGATACAGACATCATATCTTCAGTGTTATGGAAAAGACTGTTCTGTTTGTGATGACTTTTGTTGGTGATGACTTTTGTTTTAGTGACAGGTATAATTCGAGTGGCAGAATGGATAGATAGAGATGCCAAGCCCCTTCGAGACAATCCACTGATAACTGTAGAAGTGAGTGTTATAGACAGTCCAAAAGGAGGTCAATCAACCTCCATGTCAATAACATTCAACGTTACTGATATCAACGACAATCCCCCTGTTTGTATTCCAGATACCTACAGGTACGTTTCAATAATACTCAATGGATTAAGTTTAAGTTTATATATGTTATGTTAAGTTTATATATGTTACGGAAATCACCATATATCCAAAGTGTATCCCATTAGAATATAAGCCTATCACAAAAAAAAAAAAACATTTCAAATTAGAAGTAATTAATAAACAAGAAAACCCTGTTAAAAAACAGTGAAAAACTACCATGTTTTATCTTCAGATAGCTAAGATAGATAGTTCGAAGGATGTCTTTGTTTGAAGAATGCACTTTTTTTTAAATCTACACTGATGATACATACATATGGAGGATATTAATAACCGTTGATCTCCTGAGGGGGCACAGGGATTGATTATAGCCATCCTTATGAATGAAATAAACACAGCAGTCCAAGAAAGTTCAAAAAGTATTCTGTTTATATAACAAAACACATTTATAGTAAAGAAAGTTTGGTTCAGCCTAAATTAAGCTGTTGAATTTCAATAATTACTTTCCTTAAATCTAGCTCTGCATATGCTAAGAAACACATCATAATTTGGAACCGAGTGAAAGGATAAGACTGTAAACATAACTCAGGGCTATATTAAATCTAAAACTAAGGTGAATGTGCGTTCTGAAAGGTGCGAGAATTGTGCCACTTCCCAGTTTGCCCTTTCTCTTATGCAGCATCAAATCAAACAATCCCTGAAATTTTATACCCTGCAAAACGGAAGGAGAGATATAACGCTGGCATATTTTACCTTTTGGTAGGGAACTGAAGTTACAATTGCCACAAATCAGACCCACTTTTACTGAAATAAAAGAAGGGTCTAGAGCCGCACAAACCCACACGTACACTAGAAGCATGAAAACAACACAAGGGAAGAAAGCATGTTTTTCCCCCATTTATTAATTGAAGCATAATGCCCATATATTTATGTATTTAGTATACTAGCCCTTTATTATTGTTGTGGGGATGCTATAGGCTAGATTGCGTTTACATTTCATAACAATAATAGGTAGTCTCAAGAACGGTAAAAAGATGAAAACAAATAGCGGTAGATCGTTTGATGAAACATGATTTTAATTAAACAAAATGATGTTTGCAAAGAAATGACCTTAAAGGCCTACAGCCTATGAGAAGCCTATAAGAGAAGCTGCTTTTCAAAATGGACCCACCTTACCAAATGCAGGTTCAACAATGCTTGAATGAATACCACGTGAAATGACACACTCCCTACAATGCACCGCGTTAGAGAAGCCAAAAAAATACCATTTGTGTGGAGCCTTGAGTTTTTGTTTTCAAAAGTATCAATAGTATTGAATCAGCAGCAAAATAATTGTACATCTAGTAAATGGCAAATACTTATTAAAGTTTCATCATGTTTTTATGCACGTTTACTTAACCTATAACACACATTATATAGGAGAATTACTGTACCAAAATACTAGATAAACTAATCTTTGAAACAGAACCAAGTTTTTACACCCTGTAATAATTTGAAAATCACAAATTATAGTATTCCAGTGAATTTTTGTTTCAAACTGTAAAGCTTCCAAACTGATTCCATATTCAATCCAGTTGCAGCTGTAGTTATGATGATCGGTTTGAGCTTCAATACATAATATGCATGTATAATGAGTTCAGACTGGCTGGAAAGGCTGGTGTAGTGCTCTCGTGTGTTTGAAAATTTGATATGCTAAATTAGATGTAGAACGAACACATTATTTAATTTTGATGCAACATTGATCTGACATTAATGTAGAAAAATTCATGACTATAATTTTTTTTTGTCTTACATAGGCCTCAAGTTGAAGAGACAGCAGTTATTAATACAAGGATTACAAAAATAAAATGCACTGATAATGATGTCGACCCGCCAAATAATCAGTTCAAATTTACTGACCTATCTTGCAACGGGTGTAATCTGACATTTGCCCTGAACCCAGCATTTTCTGGAAACATTGTGGTAATAAAGTTTGTAACGTTTAACTGTTATATCAGGCTAACAATTCAATATGTTCAAAACGATATAGTGTTTTGTTACTTTACAGATAATGTACTACTGTATGCCTTATTCTAGAGCTGTTTCAAGAGTTGTTCACCTTAATCAGGAGGACAATGGGAGCAGACTGCACCAATATTTGATTAAGCAAGCATGCTTTAGCACTCTTGGGATGTGCACGGCCGTACCAGTTGTAGACAGAACTTGTAGCCTAATTAATATATGAAACTGGTTACAAGTGTTGTGTTGCCCTATAGTTCCGATCCTTTATTTTATACACATTCAGACCAGGTCTACAGAGGTGCAACAAATAATAATTCAGTCACTATGAAAAGGTATCACAGAAGGAAAGAGCAAGTGCAACAATGCAATATTTGGAGGATTCCTTTTTAAAATTAAAACAAATATTAATAATAGGTGTGTATTTCTTTAAAAAATATGGGGCTAATTTAAGTGTTTATTTCTATATGTTTGTATATAAGTATTTTGAAATTCTTTCCCAATGATTGTGTACCAGATTTTGAAAGTAATAGTAATTTTTTATTAAAATGTTCAATGGGAAGGATGAGACAAAAAAAAGATACCGGTATTATGAAATTAAAAAACAGTACGTTTATATTGGTATGTTGTGATAATGACTCAGATAAACCTGTTACATTGTCTGCCATTATTAAGGATACATTCTTTATGTAGCTGTAAAAACGTCAGGATTATGCAGCTCTGCACTGCTTACAGTAAATGACAGGTGGCTGGATTATGTGAAATCTACATACTGTATATGTATGTAAAACCTCAAGGATATTTGTAAAAATGTCTATTTAAAAATAAAACCAATGACATTGACAGGGCATTTAATATTAAGTGATATTTTCTAACAGTTAACAGGAAGTCTAGACCTTGAGCAACCTAATAACCCACTTGAATACACCTTATCTGTAGTGGCTGAAGATATAACGGCTCCGTTTTATAAAGGTAAGGTATATCATGGTCGTTTAAGCATCTCCATGAGGGAACCAAACACTGCTTCTCAAAAGACACCTCAGAGCTAACTGTGAGGTGGGGAAGAATATTAACGTTTGACTGTGCATTGAAGCCCATAGTGAAGCATTGTGGGCTGAAGTTGATGCAATGCTAATATGCTTCACGTTCTTAAAATCTGTGTTGTGTAGTAAAAATGTACCTTTTCACTGTCACTCTTTTAGCTTATGACAATATCAATTATACAAACCAAACACTTTGAGTCAGTGTCTTGGAATTGGTGCGCAGCTATATTATATAATTCTCTCACTGGTAGTGGTGGTGTTGTCCAATACAAATTTAGCATTTCACTGCCACCTTGTTTTAACCTCGGGGCATATCAATGATGGAGACCTAATACTTTTTCACATATGCATTTACTCCCATTTTTGTAAACCATTTGTTCACAGAGGTGCCATTCCTGTCAGTGATTTTTTGTTCAAAAGCACCAATTTCTAGTTTTAATCTGGGTTTAGTTTGTTTAAGAGTAAAGTGTAAAGCACATTTTTCTTCCTTTTAGATACAGCTTACGTTTATGTGATAGTCCTTCCAGTAAATGAAAATCCTCCTGTGTTCAACCCAACAACTTATAATTTCAGTGTTTCTGAACTTAATGGACGTAAGTGTTGGTGTTTTTAACATTGTATTTTATTTTTTTTTAAGTGCCAGTGAAAACTATGCAGTTAAACTTCATAAAACAATTGACTTAAAATATACAAATATGAATCCCACTGTTTGTTTTCCTAGGCACCTTCTTATGAGAGGTATGTTAACCATACACTGTTTTAAAATCTGATCAAAACTATACTGTTAAAATTAAAATGGGGAAGAAGAACAAATTGTTTCTGTCTCTTTACTATTTCTGATATAAATATTGCAGGTATAAGAAAGACTGCAAACATTGTAGACATAACAAACAGGACTAAACAAACCAAATAGAGAGTTGTATTTCATGTTTTTGTTTATTTAAATCATTACAGAAATGTTCTAAATATGGGTTTGTCTTTTGTTTAAAGAAGGGGCAGAAATTGGAGTTGTGACTGCGACTGACAAAGATATTCCCTTTACTGGAATAACCTACTCAATAGTAGCAGGTGGAAGCACTCTTGGTTACAGCAACATATTTTGGATCGATCCAAATACAGGATCAATACAGCTTATGACAGAACCAGACTATGAAACTATGTCAAAATATGTTCTCACCATAAAGGCTGTGGACAACGATCCTACAAATCCTAAAACAGCAAATGCTGTAGTAAGTACACAAAATGTGTCCCTTTGATAAAACAGCAGAACACATATGTGTTGTATTTCTTAGCATTGAAATACTTGATTTTCAAAGCTTGATAACTTAAGCTAAGGGAACACAAAGCCACTTTTTCAGGAACAGTGGCTTGAAATCTGGTTGCAGGAGACTGGGAGACCTAGTGAGGCAACTTTGCTGTATCAAACCCCAAGTCTCACCTGGTGTGCTGTGCAGTGGCCTGAAAGCTAGTCTCCTAAAACCAAGTTCCAGGCAACAAAGTGGCTTTATGCACCCTCAGCATTTATATAGAGTAATTCTCACATAATAATACATGCAAATCACATTTTATTTGCATATTTACACAAACAGCATACAGGAACTTCACCTGAGCAAAACACTTTACAGAAGTTTAAAAACTACATTTATTTTAATTTGAATTTACTCAAAACATGTACTTTCTTAATTCAAAGTAATCTATGGATCTTCAATAAGACATGTCTTTTTTTAACTGCATTAATTTTGTTTTGTTAAAATTGATTAATCTACCAAAGGGGGTCTGCAGGGACAACAGATACATTTCAGTAACAACCACAATTCACATTTTAAACCATCTAAAAAAGTATATTAAAATGAAAATGTCCTGTTTGACATAAATGATATCAATGAACACGTTTTGACTCAAAACTTTCTAATTAAACCTCTATAGCACAACTGCAGAACAAGGAGCAAAGCATATTCACCAGAGCTACTGAGTTACATTTAGACACACAGATACAGTGCCGTGCCAAGGGTGCTCCAGGCCCCATTCAAAGACTCAAATCTGGTGACCCCGCCCCCCTACCCCCCAACAAATAACAATCAACATGAAGTACTTTTAAAAAGGGACCTTCCTAGCTTTCTCTGAAGCAGTGTCAGTGCCCCACGATGGAAGAAAAGAGCAAGAAGGAAATAAAACAAATGCAAAAAAACCCTGGCTTCTTTACAGGCTCCTGATAGGCCCAGTTCCACTGGAATCGTTGGAACGCCCCTTCGCACGACACTGAACACATACACACACACACACAAATCAGCTTTCTAGTAACATAACACAACTTTTCAAAATGTTTTTCTGTTTCAGTAACCATATGTTTCTTTTTTTCTTTTCATTTGTAGGTGACAGTAAATATTCTTGAAGCAAATGATGAAAAACCAATGTGCACACCAAATTATTATACAATAACTGTTCCAACTGACCTCAGCCCAGGCACAAACATTCAGAGGTTCCAACTCACCTGCACCGATCGAGACTCCCCACCTACAGCCTTCCGCTATACCATTAATTCAGGTACAAAGATTTCCTAAAATAAATACTGCCAAAAACTTGTTAATAAAACACAATGACAGCATAATTTCATGAACTTACTTTTGTGTATTTTACAGGAGAGGTAAAACGAGATGACACGTTTGTCTACCTGACTTAGTGCCTTATAAATTGTACCTGATGTTTACCTTGCATTTTACAGGTAACATAAACAATCACTTTGCTTTTTCACCAACGGCGGGCTCAAACATCACAAGACTTATTCTGGCAGAACCGTTTGATTACTCTGACGGCCTGGACAAACAATGGAATTATAAACTTCTTGTATTTATAACGGATGATAACCTACTATCAGGAGCCCGACAACCTAAAGGCATTGTAGAGACTGGAACAGTTACAATAAATGTAAATGTAGTGATTGCAGGCCTGACTACAGTTTTAACCACTACACCTGTAAGTATCTGTCAGACTTGACTGTGTAAAATAACTACACATGGGGGTAGATTAAGTGAAATGCTAAGGCTGGTGTGCGTTCAGTGAAGCTGTGAAAATTGTGCAGCTTTCCAGTTGGCAGTTTCTCATAAGCAGCATCAAATCAAACAATTCCTGAAATTTAAGGCATCACAAAATGTGAGGAGAGATATATTGCAGGGGTGTTTTAACTTTGGGGAAGGAACTGAAGTTACAGTTTCCATAAATCAGACTAGCTTTTACTGAAATAGAAGAAGGATGTGCAACTGTACAAACACCCCCGTTAGGAGCATGAAAACAACAGAAGGGAAGAAAACATGTACGTTATAATTTATTAATTGAAGCATCTCGTCCAGATATTTACATATGTAGAAGCATATAGTATACTAGCCCTTTTATTGTTTTTGTGGGTAGGCTAGAGGCTAGATTGCTTTTACATTTAAAAATAATAATAGATAGTCTCAAGAACATAAAAAAAAAAATATGAATAACAAATGCTGGAGGGAGTGGGAGGCTGAGAAAATAAAATATGTGAGTTTAATAAAAATATGTATGTCTGCAAAATAATCTTACTCTATCTACTGTAATATAGTTTTCAAAGTGTTCAGATAGTTTGTAATATATACCTTTTTTAGGCACAGTATTAGATTTGCAGTAACTGTAAACCAACACATTATTATCTAGCACAATTTTTGGTCCCAAAAGATGGCATTATTGACATTAATGCATGAAGCTCTTCTTTATATATGAAACACATCCCTTTTTAATGAAATGTGTAAATGTGCAGGACATGTTGTGCATTAACCTATTATTATTGACTTTCAGCCTAGTATCACATATATCCATATTGCTAAAAATGTGTATGCTACAACTGCATGGTATGTCCCATTCATAATTACCCTGGGTGCAATGCTTCTCCTTGGATTTCTGGGGTACCTACTCTATCACCTGGCAAAATATCTGTCAACAAAAGACCTCAGGTGCTGCACACCAAAACCTGCTAAATACAAGGAGCCTCCGTAAGTATTTATTTTTATGTTTATATATATATATATATATATATATATATATATATATATATATATATATATATATACAGTATATATATATATACAGTATATATATAGCATTTTTAATTTAAAAAGTTGCTTTAAATTACATTTTCTAACTTTTATTTTTTTACTTTCATGGTGTTTATAGTAATTCTCATGAGAAAAGGTGGTACATGAGAAAAGGTGGTATTGTATGTAATGGCAGGTCATTAAAGAATGCTGTCTGTGAATCCAAAGGTATATCCAAACTAAAACATATTTCTGAAGATGAAGTAATAATGTCGTTACTCAGATATTGTTTTTTTAAGACGGTGTGTTCTTCAACTCTACCTACCCACCATAAGCATATGTAAGGTAGGCTGGAGTAGTGTGTTTATACTGATAAGCACCAGCAACATGAAGTACACAGTTGTGTACAAAAGGAAACTTAATTCAAAGTAGATGTTCATAAGATGTTCATTCAATAAAAGCACCTTTGCTCACCTGCACAATGCTACTTTTGTCTATGGCAGGCAACAAGTACACACACGTAGCTCCTTAACTGAAGTGAACACACTTTAACACAGATTTATCTAGAGATAAAAAAAAAAATAGTTATTTGCGTAACTGCAATAATAACCACTTAGAAAGATTGTAAACAAAAAGTTGAGGGGCCAGTAAAACATGAAATATAATTTGAAGCAACTTCTGGATTTGGGAGTTCTGTTTGTGAACACGTTTGTAAATGTTGATATTGCTGTTTAATAAAGACTTTCCTTTATTGTTTTCATTTAACAGGATTCAAAATACAAGTACGTTTTTTTTTAAAAGATAAAATCTTTAAACTTTTGTAGTTTTCAAATAAAAATATATAATATTTTGTATACTGTCTAATTTTGTATCTCAATCCCATTTTCTTTGCAGATAAAGCCAAGAAAGAAGTCGTTGTGGTACGTATTTTCTTTTTTTTATGTTATGTTACTATGAAAAGTCTAATTGTTTTTTCCTCAAACATGGTGCCGTTACTGTAATCTATTTTTTTTTTTTTTTTTTGTCTCCTAGGAATTGACAAAAATTAACACTGTCTTTGATGGAGAAGCAGTAGACCCAGGTAAGAACTGCAGAATTTAAAAGGTCCTTTTAGAAAGCCTTCTGTATTCAATGTGTTTGCCTTGTGCAATATGTAATATTCAATTGCGTACAACAATTCGATTTTTTTTCAGGAAATGAGAAAAGTGCATGCTTTCCCCTTTTTCTGAAGCATACTCTCTGTGAAAATGAATGAAAAGGAATGATACATCTGGCATCTTAGAAAATCTCATCTGTCTACACATTTGATGTATCTTTTGGGATGAAATATAGTGTTATTGGGACAGTTTTATGGGGCTCTAATTTTTCAAAATAAGAAAGTACTCGAGATAATGATCATAAAATGTATGAATTACAGACTGGATTAAAATGCTTGGACGATAGGCTTCAATTTTGTTGGTATATTTTTAGACAACGCATAGACGACAGAAAAATGAGTTTCTTCTGTCAGTTTCACAAAGTTAAGAATGAATTAATAGCAAAAGTAAGTTAAACTCCAGCAGCTGTTTTCATATTCTCTGTGTGCTTGTTTATTTATTTCTAGTCACAGGGAAAGTTTATGAGTTCAACACAAAGTCTGGAGCTCGCCGGTGGAAAGATACCCAGATACTCAAGGACCCTCAGCCAATCAAAATGGAGAGCAGTGAGCTTGTGATTCCAGTGTTGCCCTCCAGTATTAACGAAGGCAAAGGTAGGATTGGGACAGCAAACGGACAGAAAACCAACAGTCACGATGTCAAGGCAGAACAGAAGGGAGCTGAAAAGAAGAATGTATTTGGACCTGACCCTAAGAGCTTGCTTCAGAACCCAGCAGGGCAGCCCACAGAGGGGTTGTCACCATTACCAACGCCAAAGACGAAACAGGAAGGAGAACCAAAATCCATTCTGAAAAAGGGGGATCTGTCAGAAGTCTGACATTTTTTAAAAAGATCTCTCAGTGCTGAAATCACAGCAGAAAATGTATTTTTGTGTGTTTTTATAATTTCGGAAGGTACTGTTGTTTGGTCTACATATGGTTTTGTTAACTTTTTAATTTGTTTGGATGGTAATATTCAAAGATCACTTATGTTTTGATACTGAAATATGCTAGCTAATCTAATTTAAACGTTGGCTGTTAAAATATAATAAAAGCCAAATTAGGTCCAATTGATTGATTGTATTTTTATATTTACTTTAAATACATTTTGGAACAATAAGAGATTACAAAATCCAAAATGGAATCAGTCAGAAATATAAAATGTACTTGTGACTTACATTTGTCTTCCTTTGAAATGGCTGACATGAGCACCACTTATTTTAGTATAGCTTTCTGTTTGTGTGTAATATCTTGGATGTCTGTTAAAGTTTACCTTTAACATTTTTTAATCCAATTGCAAGTCTTACAATTCAAAGACTGGACTTTGGCCCTGTCCACACTATGCCTTTAAACCGTATTAGTTGCCTTTAAACCAGCTAAAAAGTGCTAAATATGGTTTGCGTCCACACTACACAGCGTTTAATACTGTACGCGAGAATCGGACTTGAGACCACCTCAGGAGGTGGTTCTAATTAGATCGCATCAGGTAGTGCGGTTTATCAGACGTGTGGACGCAGTAATACCGTACTACATTTTTTGTGTATCCTCCAATATCCCAAAATGCAATGGGTATTCATATTTATGCTTAAAAAAAACCCGTCAGGACATCTCTGTTAAACTAGTGGGGAAAATAACAAAAGCACAACGTTAAATTAGGCGACTGCAAAAATGAAATGCGAGTTAAAAGTAGGATCGGGGTTGAGCAATACACATAATTTGTCAGCTCTGTTTGAAATAAAATTAAGGGGACCAGAATTAGGCGCAGGCAAGATATGAAGTTAAAAACATAGGCTGTTTTGTAATTAACAGAATTGTTAGGGGCTCCTGAGTAGCGCATCCAGTAAAGGTGCTCCGCGTGGAGTGCAGGATGTGCCCTATAGCCTGGAGATCACAGGTTCAAATCCAGGCATGTCATTGCTGACTGTGACTGGGGGTTCCTAGGGGAGGGATTAGGTCGGCAGGGAAATCCACGGTTCACCAGCACCCCCTGGGGCTGATAGGGCGCCTGTGGGTCTGCTGTGGAGCCATTCAGATCTGTGTTGTCCTCTGGCACTATGGGTCTGGTGGCTTCACTGTGGATCTGCAGTGCGAAAATGATGGATTGGCAGGAACACGTTTTGGAGGATGCGTGTTTCAGCCTCCATTTCCCAAGTCAGTGGGGGGCTGCAGCAGTAAACCAGGATAAAAAAAATAATAATAATTGGGCATTCCAAATTGGGGATAAAACTAAATTTTGAATGCTTGAATCAGATCGCCGCATAGTCTTCTTTGTTCAAGACTGAATAGATTCAATTATTTTAGCCTGTCTGCATATGACATGCCTTTTAAACCCGGAATAATTCTGGTCGCTCTTCTTTGCACTCTTTCTAGCGAAGTGACCAGAACTGAACTAAACATCACCTGATTAAAAATAAAACCTGAAAACTTCAAGCCCTACTTGGATATGGAGTCACATTTACTTTTTCCAAAATACTTGTTTGATTTATTTTTAGCAATATGCACCTCTATTAATATGAAGCATAACAAATTATTTTAAAATAAAAAACAGTGCATGGTGGGATACTATTGTATTCATTCCACTGGAACTGTAACCAAACTATTTTAAGTGTGTGGACACATTAAGCCTGAATAAACATGAAATGGTACTTCGTTGTGGACGCTTTGAGCTGGATTAATTAGAACGGTTTCGAGTACTGTTCTCGAGATCAGTTATGTAGTGTGGACAGGGCCTTACACTTGATACACCATAGTACAGACTGAATGCAGAGGCCAGCTATCCATCTTTAATGTTTGTTAAGGTTTTGATCTGGGTTGTCTGGTGTACTAAAATCAGATAAAGTCCATTTTGTTTTGTTTTTTATCCTGATTGTTGCTGAGGTGTAGGATTTACCTCTTATCTTAATCCCAACTAAGAGCTGTGATATGAAAGCAATCAATTAAAGGCAACCAATGTATTTATTCACACGGATGACTCACACTTCACAGTTGATACTTATCATGCTGTTTTTCTTTATTTAAAAAATGTTTTCTTGAAGTTTAGTTAAAACTGAGACAATTAAGAGCACAACAATTCCTCTGATTGAGTTGTGCTGGTGTTTAATGTTGTTTTTTTGCATGCCTCTCATTTGTTTACCTCATAAAAGAACACAAGTTCCTGTTATCAATGTCTTTGTTTGACAGTTGCCATGGCTTGCGCCAAGGCTCAGATAGTAACTATGTGGAACCTTGTACAACTTAGACACAGTGTATACTTAGTTAAAACAGGCAGTGATGTATGGAAAGTTTCGAACATCACAATAGGTATTAAACATGTTTTGTTCTATGCCAGTGGTTCTCGTTAAACATTTGTCAAGGGCCACATTAGTGACTACTAAATCAGCAGGTGCCATAATATTATACTACAGTATAATCACACATCCCACATTAAAAATCACAGTTTTCACACTTATAGTTCCTACTACAAAAATGTCTTAGCCCAATCCAGTTCTTGAGCAATCATATGGGTGAGTTAGAGGACTCAGATACTTGAGTACTCAAAATAAAATCTATTCATTACTAACTTTTTTTCTTGGCAACAATTTATTCAGTAAAGTACTTGGCATCCTGAAAACCTCAATTTCTTTGGGGGGTGTGGTTCCACACAAATCTTAGGTTCAGAATGTCAGTCACTCCCCCTCGCTACCCAGGTGGCTGAAAAACGCCCCCTAGCATAAATGCTTACCACTGTTCTATACTATAAAGCCCAAATTCTAATAAACACCACATACTTTCTTCCCCTGCTTATTTAGTAGTATTTATACCCAGTTGTGATAATCATAATATAATCCATAATTAATAATAATATACATATAGGGCCTTATTATATTGTGTATTTGTTAAAAGCTTAACTCAGTAGTCGGTGTTACTAAAGCGCTGCATGTTAATGTATTGCTATTAATATTCTGTAAAACACTCAATTAAGCAATCAAATTATTTTTATATAGCGCCTTTCATGGCAAGCCACCCCGAAGCGCCTCACAATCAAATAAAAGGCCTATGAAAACAAGACTTTATAGAATTAGAAAAAAATGCATAAACCAATTTACACACCCAGACCCTATTAAATGCTCAGTGATTATTAAAGGCAATTATTGTTTAATTTAGTGAGTTAAAGTTGTCTGTTTTCTTCAGAGAAATCCTCAGTTAACTGGTTTCAGTGAAATGTAAAATGCATTTTTCTCACAGAAGTAAAGAATGATTTTATAGCACACCTTGAATATCACTGTCCTATACCCTTTACTTCTTGTTTGTTCACAGCTCGTGGCTTCAATTACATACAAGTGCTACACGACGTGTATAATGATCACTGACTATGAACAGTGCCTCTCTGTGGGCTTCTTCCACTGCACACCACGGCATACTAATACTGCAGTGGTTTGAGAAAGAAGTAATAAATGTTAACACACAATGATGAAAAGTAGCAAACAAAATATATCTTCAACATGAGTTTCCACAAAAGGTTGTTGTGCACCTTTACCAGGACGCATATGTTTTAGTGGGCCCGGTGTGAGCAAATGATAAAGCATGCCTGGATCGGATTAACTCTTCATTGCTTTGCTTCTAATCCCAGTGTAACAAACTGCCGGACATGTCTGTAATACAATTAAAATGTAGAATGTAGCAGCTAAGGATTGCCTGCGTTGTCGGGTACTGTTTTAACACAGCAGACACTGCTTTCAAATTACAGTAATTAGCATTAAAAAATACAGTTAATTTAAAATTAATCAAAATGACCTCTAAAAATTATATAGAAATACTTATCATTGGGAAATGGCAGTATATACTGAACCTAAATTCCTTGCTGAAATCAAAAACATAGGAGCAGTACAACCCCAGTTCCAAAATGTCACTTTCCTTCATGCAAGAAATGATTAGGTCAATCATAGTGCTTACATGTTAAAATGAATTGAACTGCCACCAACTCAAGGCTGTATTTTCCTGTTCTAAAGCAATCAGGTTATAAAAACACTCAGTTCCTGTTTTTGAATCCAAAGTAAATATTTGCATCTGAACACGTCCTTTAACACTGTCACATGGTCTAGTGCATAATGCTTACAGTGCTTGCTGAGCAGCAGTCCCATTTTAGAAAGTGTGTACTAGTTTTTGGATTCTATTCAAAGTTGTAAATTAATGTATGTGATCTTCAAGACATGTAAGTAAAGGGCAAGATGAGAAGTCACTGCCCTCCAGAAAGACAGACAAGAAAGCAAGCCAAGCGATCAAAATAGCTTGACCACCATCTCTCTTCCTCAAGGGAGATGTACACATAGTCAGCATAGGTCATGTTGATGCACTATTTCATGATAGTAATATCATTAATTCAGCATTCAGAGCCTTAAGAACTGCAGAGTTATAACCATGGGTCTGTAGATCACAACGAGGAAGCTATAATGATGAAACAGTTAAACTAATGTAGGACGAGTCTAGCATCACTTCTGAAAGAAAGCACCATTTGTTAGTAGTGAGCACTGGGAAGACAACGAGAGATTGGGCAAGTCACAAGATTAATAATAAAAAACAAAAGCCACATTATGCAAGTGCCATACAAATTCCAAGCATTGGAGACATCAAGGCTTTATTTGGAGTTGCAGTGGGATGCTGGCAATGCTTCAGTGTCCTTTCATTCCTTCAGAACAAGGCTTTTTAACTGAAATTAAGTCAACGGGATACTGTTAAGTATGGTTAAGTATGTTGACAAAATGCTCCAAAATCACGTTTTTTTTTTTTTATTTTAATGAGCAAGTCAGCTATAGCTCGTTCTAGAATAGGCAACATTCAAAATGAATAAAACCAAGAACATGATACACTGTTTACGCTTTATATGGCATTAGTTTTATCGTCCATAACTCCTCAAATATTAAGAATTTATGGTGGAAGACAAAATCAGTATTACTGGTAAACTTGGAGTGATGGCTCCTCAAGCCATATTAACAAGCTCTATATGAGGCAGTGTGTTTATTTCTGCAGTTCGTGCAGTCTATTAAATTGACATCATGCACACAAAACCGGAAAGTTAAATCTTGTTTATCTAAAAGCTCAAAAAGAGCTACAACTGTAATTTGTCTAGTTACGTTGTGTTTAAATACATTTCTTGTTGTGGTTTACATCATTAAATGAAAGGCATTTAAAATATAAAAACTATCAGGAACTTTTTTTTAAAAAGTGTATAATGTATTTGTATAAATGTGCTAAACGGTGCAGAAAGCACTCACATTTAAAGAGCAGCGAGATACTAACCACCTCCTTTATTGTAAAAAGCTTGGCAGCATATATGACTCATAAGAAGTGTCTCTGTATATTAACAAGGTGTAAACAATGGTATAGCCTGACATTAAGCACTGGTAAAACATGTACTAATGTGCTAAGGCACATGCAAGAAATCTATCATGCAACAAAAAAAAACATTCATCAGAAATAAAAGGGACTATAAATGTTGTGCATCACATGACATTTTTCCAGCCTCATGTGTAAATGTGAGGTTTTCAGTATGTCCCTGTGACAGGGACACTTTCTTATTCATATTTAAATAAACAGGTACTTGATTTAGAGCTAATTCTGAAAACGGAACGAAGTGTGTACTATACAAGGCTACCAAATATGAAACAAGAGTCAAACAAAAGATTACTGCTTTTAGATGTATTTTGACAACCTCTGCATACACTTTTTTCCAGGTGCAATAGGCAATAAACCAGAAAGTGACATAAGTAAATATAAAGAAATCAAATAAGTACACAAAAACTGCTCATCGGCTTTTTACAGAACAAATTCAGCACAGGCTAGTGGAACCCAAAAAACACAATATGCCAAGATACACAATATTTAACTTTACATTTTTGGTGCATCTATTTCTGTAATATACTACTGAATACAAAATTAGTTTTCTTCTTCTTAGAACATATAACAATTCTGCAAAGCTGTTTTATGAAATACTGACAAACAAATGTGTGCAGCACTTACTAAGCGAGAGTATATAAAATTACTATGCAAAACAGCTGCTTTCATTCATGAAAATACATGCATGTTCTTCACAAACTTCAAAGGCAACGAAAAACAGTCAAGTAAATCTGAATGATGCAATAAAAAAATTGTTCATAAATCATAAACAATAATAATAATGTAGTGAACTTTTAAGTTTTAGGATTTACGTTACAATGGTGAGTATATTGAAACTTACATCAGTTATGTTTCCCAATATATTCATGAGAAACTTATTTTTAAAGAGAAACTCTTTCAGAAATGTACACCTGATGTATATTTATTTGTTTCTTCCCCTTCTCTGCCACAAAAGGTTGGAAGAGTTAAACAGCACAGCAGACAACACAACTCTTAACACACTACATTGTGACGTGTTGCACAGTATCACACAGACTGCATTAGGTTGTTTTTTTAAACAATAATTTGGAAAGACAGAGGTCTCTCTCTTCATTTCCCCAATGTGACCTACATCCGTGGCAGTGCAGACACACTTTCTGAGCCCTGCTGAGTGGTGGAGCCTGTCTGTGGGGGGGTGTGCCAGCTGGTTTCCTTAAATGCAAACCATGCATTTCCTACCCAAAGAATCAAGTTCAGAAAGCCAAACACCTAGATGCAAGTAAAAATACATCCATATTAAAGCAGTGTCTCAAATGGACAAACTATGAGTTCAGGGGCTAGTTTCACAAAGCAGTTCTAGGTAGCAGCCTGCTAAATCCAACTTCCAAAAAATAAAGAAAGAAAAGATCATATTTATCCTTTAAATCATACAGATTCCTGAGTGAATATCTACTAAACTTTATCGCTTGAAATATTGCTTTTAGAAAGAGGTAAAAAAAAAAAAAATAGGATAGCTTGCTAGCTAGCAGCCTGCTAAGTGCTAGCAGTGTTTTGTGAAAATGGTCCCGGATTGGTTGTTAATGATCACATGACTATGCAGAATGTTTGCACAACTGCACACTTTGGTTCTGTTCAGTAATGACAGGGAACACAATGTTATGCTTTTTTTAAATGCCCATTTTATAAATACATTAACACACTCCAGGGTGTCCCGTAGTAGGATGAAATTACTGCACTTCCAGGGTGGTTGAAGGCACTTGGCTTCGCCTCGTGCCTCTCAATGCACCCACAGCGTGAAGTAATTATATAACTACTGCACCCCCACATGTGTTATTGCTTACTTAAACATATGAATGATGTTGCTTATATTTTTAAATTGGTTTATAAAGAGAGAAAACAAGAACTCTGATTTCAGTTTCTTTATCTGGGTTATTGAGATTGACTCACTTATTACTGTTGCAAAATAGTTAAATACATTCACAAGAAACCCGTTTTAAGTTAACGTACATGTGGTGATTTTTCAATTAGTTGATTTGTTTTCTGTTAATCAATAAAGCAGTGTTTGTATTTTACAAACTCCACTCTTTGCCAAATATAATCTTTAAAAACTTTTTGTAGTTATATTTTAGTCATTTAAAAAAAAAAATCTATTACATATTTCATAAAAATGAAGTTTGGTACCTACCACTGAGACACTCAGGCCTCCCATATTAGCAAATGATGTAACATCACAAGTGATACCATCTTCTTTACAAGCTGACAACGTCTCCCGGATTCCCTCAGTACCTATAGAAGTCTTAACGTTTTGAAGGCCTTGGGCCCAGGCTGAAGAGCTGACCAGCCAAAAGAAGGCAAAAAGACACGTCACGACGAAGTCCTAGAGCAGTACCAATCACAGGAAAAAAAAAACTGAATTAACAAACCATGACTTCTGTGTAACAAAAAGACACATCACAACGAAGTCCTAGAGAAGTACCAATCACAGGAAGGAAAAAAAAAAAAACAGCCTTAAAAAACCATGACTTCTGTGTAAAAGTTCACACCATGGTAGTAAATTTAAAAAAAAAAAAAATAAGATAGCCATTGGAAACCGAATCTCCTGTTCATGACGATTTACATTGTTTTATTATGCATTTATGCCACCGGGTTATAATTAGAATAGATGTAGTTTACATTGGTTTTTATATTTTACTTGCACAGAAATGTGTCTCAGTTTAAAACAGCAAGCAAAACTTACCAATACTCAGTCCTTGCAGCAGGTAATAAAAAAAAGGTATTATAACATTATGAATGAGATTTTATTTATTAAAAGCTGACT
Organism: Acipenser oxyrinchus oxyrinchus; assembly: GCA_030684275.1. Lineage (NCBI taxonomy): Eukaryota > Metazoa > Chordata > Actinopteri > Acipenseriformes > Acipenseridae > Acipenser > Acipenser oxyrinchus. The sequence goes on along the minus strand of CM060256.1, from coordinate 18,494,018 downwards.
ATTTCTGGTTGCTTTGAAGTACTGAAGGGATTTGTTGACTGGCCTCATATAAATCTAGGGCATAGACATTTTCAAATAGAGTCGTTCTATTATGTACTTACTGTATATATCTGTGTTGATCCAGGACTGTGATGTAGTGACATAACTTATCAGTCTAGATCAAAAGAACTCGGATCCTAACACTATAAATGAAAGATCAAAATCCAAGTGCAATGAATTCCTACTTTGTTTCACCAATGATTTCACCCAGTTCAAATAATATGTTCCTATTTCTAACCAACATCTTAACTTTAAAGCATACAAAATAGGAAATATTTTTTAAATCACTTACTATCATTGGCCCACGGTTTGATTCATTGTAAACATGCAAATATCCAACATACAACACCAGGGCAGCAATACAGTAAAGAAATGCAAAGACAGCCACGGAAACAAAGAACTCAGCAGATGAGGAGGAATCTCCAACGAGGTGCGTTTCCTGTAGAGTTCTATTGCATACATCCATTCTACTAGGAACAAGCAGAACTTGGTTTAACCTGAAAAAAAAGAAATCATGTCATTAAGAAACATATCAGCCATATTCATTTTCCATAACTTCAAAAACAGTCAATCATAGATAATGTTTGTTTCCTTGGTTTTGCTCAGCCAATCAAAAAAGTAGCTCAATGTAAGATACTTCAGCAATGAGACTAGCCATGGGTAACAACAACGCCAGTATTATAAAACTGATTTTATCAAACAATGTACATGTACAAATGCAAAATATCCATAAATGATGAATTAGTAATTTATACTATGCGTGTTTGCCACGTTTAATTTTCTGCAACCAATCCACAGACTGTAAGTTTTTAATTAATAGTATGAACTAAAATATTTGAAGAGAGATAATGTACTATGCAAAGAACAGACAGGTATGAATTCAGTTTCTCAGTTTTCACAAAATATGTTTTTTAGTTTAGAACAAAATGTGTAAAATAGAGCTTTCTTGTGTGGAGGTCTATTTGTTGTGTGCTGGTGTTTGAGCTTGTACCCTAGGTGACCTTATGGGTCAGACTTGTATGTGTTCCACTATAGGTTAAATAAATAACAGCGCCCATTTTAAATTTCAACAAAGCTAATGAAAACATACTTCACTTTAAACAATGTACCTCATACTTACTTGAATGGGTAACTGAAAGCGGCATTCAAGGTGGCATTTGGTCCATCTCTGCAGAAAACTGATATTACACTTTTACCGCTATACCCACCACAAGTTGCAAATGCAAAGATTGCAAAAATCTGAAAAAAAAACAAACAAAATAAAAAAACACACAGTCAGGCTGACTCAAAATACTGCCCAGTGCCCATAGAAGGTAAAACACAATAAAACCTGTATTTACAGTTGCTTGAACTAAAAGTTAATTTGCTCTTAGCCCTGAACACCAAACACACCCCACCACAAAAATAACTGTGGGACCAATAAGTAGCAGTCAAAGCTGTTTTAAGACCATTCTATGACTGTCCAAATAGTTATCTTAGACAGATGGCGGTCAATGGCAGCGTACCAGTGATTTAGTCCACATCAAGTGGATTAAAATGCGGACTAGAAAATCCTGCATATCTGTACTAACTCAATCCTGATTGCAGCGTACCAAACAGATGATACCGGTAACCAAGTGTGGAAAAAGTATTCAAACATGTTACTTAAGTAAATGTACTGTTACTTTGAAAAAAAATGTAATTAAGTGAAAGTCAAAGTATCCTTCTAGAAAACTACTTGAGTAAAAGTACAAAAGTATCATATCTTAAAAGTACTCAAGTATCAGAAGTAAAAAGTAGCCGCCCTTAAATTCTACCCATGGAAATCCGCCTGAAAAAAAAAAGAAAACTTGTCCTGCAGACTTCCTAGCTGTCCTTACTGTATCTATTTAAATTCAGAATAACAAATAAAGTTGTTGTTTTTTTTTTTGTTTTTGTTTTTTTAAAACTCAATCGAAAATAGTGTTAATCAGCGGCTACAGTAACTACTCTATGGTTTTATTCACAAGTTGGAAAACAAATGGATGCAGACTGACATTCAATAACTTTACTTCAACGGATCACCAGCAATACAGACATGGTACCTGTTCTGACAGCACTTTGAATAAACCTTATGAACACAACAGCACGATTACCAATAACACATTAAAAAAGTAGCCTAACAATAAATACTGATATTTAGCTGGCTGTACAAATATGCACTCAAATTCTATTTAAAAAATCTGACCAATTTAGCCAATGGGTGCGTTCACAGAGATCATTCTTAGAAGATCATTGGCTAAATTGGTCAGATTCTGCACAGAATCTGCGCAGAATGATCTCCGTGAACGCACCCAAAGTGCTGAAAGAACGAGTAACAAGATGCTTCTGAGAAACGTACTGGGGTAAAAAGTACAGTATTTTCTAAACAAACATAATTGAGTAAAAGTATCCCAAAAATAATGTACTTAAGTAAAGTACAGATTCCGAAAACAAATAATTAAGTTACTTTCCACCCCTGCCGGTAACTGGTTTAACTGATCGGAACAAGTGGAACACGTTAGACTGATAATGGGGACTAACCTATAGCTGGGGACAAAAGTTTTGCATCACCCTATAGAATAAACACATTTTGCTTCATAAGGTCGAATGAAACCTGTTAAATAATGTTACGTTTATATATTAAATTACATACCATTTTGTAGTTTTACATCAAGTTAACCAAAAAACTTACAACCTGAAAAATGTGACATTCCGAAATCCAAAATAAAACACTGTACTGCTGTACAGCTTTTGGCTTCTGGTAGACTTCTGCGATATCATTTTGTAGTTTCTTTGTCTACATGATGTTGAATAAAATATCTAAATTATGTTCATATAGTTTTTTTTTTTGTTTGTTTTTGTTGTTTTTTTTTAACTCTCAATCCTAAAATTATAGCTGTATAAACCCTTCTTTACTTATCCGACATGTGGAATTCAAGAGTCTGATAACTATATAAAGGGATCCCTGTACAAAAAGAAACATGCATTTTTATTACATTAAACATATTTAACTAACAATAAATGTCATGTCATTTTGTGCACATTTCAAACGGGCAGATCATACTTGCATTTAAGCTGCCGACACTGCTGCATAGGCACAGCAAAGTTTAACTGCGTGATAATGGACCATTAGTTGTTTACAGTTAAAGCACATGAACTGCAATTATATTGGAAGGATATCTACATCATCATATGGAAGGAAACGCAAATGGATGGAGACACATATGGATCACATTAGTTTACTGTGAAGCTACGTCTTAGTTGGTGCTTATCTTGGCGAGAGCCAAGTTCAAATCAGCATGAAGTTTTAACATCTACTCTCATGTAATGGAAATAATAAATCAAGCCTTAACTGAAAACGGTATCAAAGGCACATGATTAAAATAGCTATTTAAAATGTACTGGTCTGTCTGTCTGTCTGTCTGTCTGTCTGTCTCTCTCTCTCTCTCTCTCTCTCTCTCTCTATATATATTATATATTTAATTGCGCAAGACTTTATTCTTACAGATCTGACTGCTCCAATGTGATGGATTTTATAGGGACAAATTAATTAATTAACTAATTAAGCAGTAAATGCTTTTTAGGACGAGCAAGCGTACCAAGTTAGTTTTATCCTTCACAGTACTAAATGAATCCACTTGAACATCAATGGCATGTTGAATCGGGATCTTGTTTAGTCTGATTCAGCAGATGATCCACCTGTGATGATTAACTTCTGATACGCTGCAATGGGGATTAGAAGGTGTACTAACTTTAGTCCAATCAAGTGGACTAAACCTGCTTAATCCACTAGTTAGACACATCAAGTGGACTAAATTTGGTACGCTGGAATTGACCCATGGTCTTTTTACAGATGGTTCTAGAAACAGGATGTACAGATTTAATGTAAATGCTACTGTGTATTATTAAGTAACAGGTTTCAGCATTTCCAGTATGCACTATAAATGCGTTTGATAAATAACAGTGTACGTTTGACTTTTGCAAAGTTTAATATTAAAATAATTGCATGATTGTGTTTTACAGTACCACACGCTTTACGACCGATTTAAACAACAACAACAAAAAGTATAATCTTCAGAACATTTTCTGGCAGCTAAACTGAGAAAAGTCTTATTTATTGCACACAAGGCTGTGCAAGTTAAGTTTCGATTTCTCCGGCTGCTGCTAACCCAAAACAGAACTCTCATTACTCATGTTTATGACTCCAATTAGGAATAATAATAATAAAAAAAGATTACAAATGTTTATTGCGAAAATGTGGCAATTATCTCTATCTGCCCATTATGAATTACATTTTTAAATTACTTTTTTCAATGTTTACAGATGTTTCTATATGCCATCCTTTCCTATCCAGACAGTATCTCGTAACAGAAGTGGAGACTAACTTAAGCAATAACTTATATGCCAAACTGATACAGGGTGGATGACTGCCACGCTACGCCTGGGTTAACCAGCACATTTCACAATCACATATGGTAAAAGGCAGCAAAAAAATTCAAATTACACATATATACATATATTAGTTAATTTGATCTTTTCCAGTTGCGGGCCTACGATCCGTGAAGCTAAAGTTCGCCACAACCACTTTTTTCGTGCACTTAATCGGATTTGAATTGCAGTGCAAGGCCTCGTGGATGGATTCTCAAAGAAATGTCATAATACTCACCCATTCCAGGATTTTGATGAAACCCAGCGGCTCCATGATGGGCCGAAAGTTTAATTGGAGACCTGTCATCTTCTGCAAAACAACAACAAAAAAAAAACGTTAAATGTGCACACTATGTAATCGTAGAACTGTAACTACAGTAAAACGTGTTCCTTGAACTTGTGAGTCAGCCAGTTGATTAAGATTGCCCCTCCTTTTTTTTTTGTTTTTTTTTGTTACCTGAGCCAAACTATCCATTTCCTGTATTCGATTTGTGGAAGGAAGTTGTATTTTTTATCCCAAACTCTTCTTTCGTATTAAAAAAAAAAAAAAATAGAAAGCTCAAGTGGTGAAGAAAAGTTAACGTTGTGTAAATTCTATTGTCACAGCTGCTGGCAAATCATGTGCGTTGTATTCCCTCTGAAAATAACTTTACTTTTGCTCCGTAGCTGCCGCATATGTTTTGCTGGTCACTCACTTTCTCATTCAGCAAACCACATTTTGCCTACTGCGATTAATTTATATGTTCCAATCTACAAACCTAAAACTCCTTTGCTGTTGGTGGTCAAAATCTTCCCATCCGTTTGACACAGCTTTCTCTAGCCTTGCTATCCGTATTGGGTTTTGCACTTTCTCTTTCTGTCCGTGCCTGAAGAATCATAATTTGAATCATCTGACCTCATTAACAAAAAAAAAAAAAATACCGACAGAAAGCCGCGAGACCCATATGACGTTTAATATGTTCAGTCATGAAGTCAAATACAGTTTCTGGGGTACGGATCTGCGATTATTTGTAAAACTAAAATGAATTACTCACTGTATTTAAAGTTGACGTGTACAGTGCATTCAATCTTACTCCAAGAGAAAAGGCGTTACTTTATTTCCTAACAGTTTATATTTCTTTGTGCAGTTAAATACCTTCTAAGAAAATAGTCTTGACAGATTTTTTTTTTTTTTTCCATTCTCCAAAGGCAGTTTTAGCTAAGGGACACATTCCCTTTAAAGCCTGCTTGCATCTACATCACTCTGCGCTGTTGGCAAATACAGCATTGACCAGCACTGGTCTATCCTGGTAAGAGCAGACAGTGGCTGTGCTGGTTCAATAAACATAATGCTGGTTAAGCTGGTTCAAGAAAAAAGAAAAAAAAACATCCAATTTAAAGCCTTTTTACACTTTAATTTACCTGCTGGCTATCCAGTAGAAGACCAGTAACCAACAGTTTCTGGAATTTTAAGCAGGGTGAGTCAAATGTGCAAATATCTGCTGTTACACATCTAAGCTCTATTTATTCAAAATTGTTTATTACACCATTAACAATTTACATGAGCATGTTTTCCACCTGGGCTTATTAAGGAAAATCCTTCTTAAACTGCTCTGCACACTTAACTACCTGTATCCTGCATATTGCATTTAATATTTTAGCCTTTTTAGCACAAATACTGAATCTGGTTTAATGGCCAACAGCACAAACTATTTTGTCCATCAGATCCTGTATTAGCCATTAGGGGTCTACACTCGTAACTGTACATAACTAAATGTAACGGAGATAATCCCCTAGTCTGAAATGTATTCACATTGGACTGTGGTGGCTTTGAAGGTGGAAAGGAGCTGAATGACAAACAGGGAACAGCTACAGAGGCACATGGTGAGGGATCTGTAAAGCCACCCCATCACCACAACCACCAATAAAGATTGTTAACTTCTGATTCGATATTAAAAGGAACAATTATTGAGCTTCTGCTAGAAACATGGGCAGCCTCACTACAGATTGTAAACATGGCCAACATGTGTGACAGAGTGACTGAGGGAAAGTATACATTGGATAGAGCCTTATTTCCCTATTACTGTGGTACGGCAAAAGCCCTTAATGCAGTGGTTCTCAATCCTGGTCCTGGGGGACCATTGCCCTGCTGGTTTTTGTTCCAACCAAGCTCTCAATTACTTAATACAACGTTATACCTAAATTTAAATCTTCATCTGTTTAAAATAATTAAAAAGCTCAGATTAGGCAAATTATTAGTTCAATTATGTATTCGAAATTGCCTGGAATATTTATTTTACATGTCAACCACACATGCAATTAACCAATAAAACCTTCTTAAATAATCATACTAGAAATATCAAGCTCTTGTTGCTTGAAATAAAAGACAGCTTAATTTGATGAGAGGCTTCAGCAACTGTAGTGTGTAAGATGGTGTAGGATATTTCGAGTTGTGTTTACAAGCAGATTCTTCAGTGACGCCTGTACAGTAGCTCTAGCTATGAAGTAGAGAGGTGGGTTTGAATCCCTGCCGTTTCCATTTTTAAAGAAATTGTGTACTCTATATCCTTTATACACTTATAATAGATTGGAGGATGTATTACCAAATGTTCATAAAGAGCTCTTTTTGTGCACAATGCTTTTTTGTTTGTTGTTAATTTCAAAATACGTAAATGTTTATGAAATATAAAACAAAAAGCAGCATCTTGATTTATAAAAACAAAACAAAACACAAATAAAACGTTCTTTTCAGCTGGACTGAAATACACGGTTGACAAAAAGAGTATGTATTGGTTAAAAAAATCAAAATTAAGTTTTTTCCTATCAGGTACTGCTAAACACTGTTCATGGGTCACATGAACCACATGAAGCTTTGCTTCGTAACACTGTTTACTTCAATTGGTTCATGTGGGGTCAGCTGAGGCTTCAGTCCCATCACTAGTGAATGCCAATACCCAGCCTATAGTACATACTGTTTTGTTTAACCTTTTAATTTGGCCCTTGTGCCTTCGCTTTCCTTCGTAACACTGTTTACTTCAATTGGTTCATGTGGGGTCAGCTGAGGCTTCAGTCCCATCACTAGTGAATGCCAATACCCAGCCTATAGTACATACTGTTTTGTTTAACCTTTTAATTTGGCCCTTGTGCCTTTTTCTTTGTGTCTTTTTATTTATTAAATGTGCATTCTAGTACTTAAACTGCAGCTTCATTGTCTCGGAGTCTCTTGCCTGCCAAGCAACATCTGGGCCCACAGTGCTATCCTGTCACAATGACACATGCTACAAGAAAGCAACTCAAAACAACCAAATCAGCAAGAGAAGTCTTACGAAGTCTTACGAAGTTCTCACCCAAAAAACTGGCACAGTTGTATGTGTGCATACCTAAGTACAGTCTACACAAATCACTTTTAATAAGAGATCTATTACAACAACCTTCTCCCTTTTTCCAGGTAATGACCTCTGAAATCAGAAAAAAGGTAAATACAGCTTAAACATAAAATAGTGTTGTATGGATACTGCTTTTTATTTCAGCACACACAGATCTGGTCAAATGCTAGAACAATTGCATTCAAACAATAATGAAATACTTTTATCACAAAGGCAGCAGTGGATTCAACTATAAATCTAGTATAAATAAAAATGAAGTCTCTTCTGATGTGTTGTAATTGTAAATTGTGCCAACAGCAGCAATAAAAGGTGCTACAATCACCTTAATGTTACAGTTACAAGAAGAAAAAAAACTTATGCAAACAGTTAGGGTGGTCACTTTAATATTATTGACAACATAGCCACAACAGGTTATACAAAAGTTTGAAAAAAATCTAAATTCTGGAAACATTACATCAGCACATAAAACAAGACAAGCAATTTAAATCAACAAAGACTTCTACAGCAGTCATTCTGCACCGCACCCACACTTAACTTGAAGTAGATCAGATATAAACACAGTTGTAGGGAACTCATAACTTAACTGGTATAAAACTGAATAAATTGTAATTGTGGATTTAAAAACAAACAAACAAAAAAAATCTTTCTTCATATACAGCATGTATCCCCATGTAGGTAATGCTAAGTAGTAATAGAATTTGGCCACATTAACATCTGTAATAGATATCTGCATTTACTGCAACACATTTTAAACACAATTTACCGTTAAGTCATCAAGATACAAATTTAAACCGAAAATAGTTACATATAAAAATGTTAAAATCAGCTTATTGTAAATTGATTCCTATGATTTAAAAAGGTGGCATACAGTACATTATTTTTGAAAATTATAGAAAATGTTCCACAAATGTCCTAACAAAAAGATTTTGTTCTAGTACAAAACAGAAAATAACTGACTGTGAAGCCTAATTTTATTTTTTCTTTAGCAAGACAGCAATTAGGCGCCTAGCATTGTGTGTTATTACTACAGAAGTGACCATACTATTTAAAAATGGTCATTTGGCTTTCACAGAGAAACATAAAACATAAAAAAGTAACAATAAACAAAAAGTGCAATTTCCAATCAAACACAAATTTGTTTAAAACAAATCTAGCTCTGAATAACAAGTAAACTGTCAGCATACACTACTTTCACATTCAGCAACATTTATCGATTATCTATATATGCTACAGCTGAACAAAGTGTTGACTTTTAGAAACTTGCATAAGTCTACATTTACCAGTCATTTTAAATGAGTATTGTCGGTGCAACCTTTGGAACTATATAAAATAAACTGCACTAGTTTAAAGCATGGCAATATGCTCTTGGTCTTTATTTTTCCCATCTTTAACAGTACAACAATGTTTGGTAGATTCTGAAATTTAAAACATTATATACCTGTACAAAAAAGCCAATTACACTCTGCCCTCATTGTTAGGCCTTCTTGTATTATCTTGGGTCATGAAAGTAATTAAAACCTCCATCATCATTATTCGCAGAAAGATTGGTTTCCAAGGATGGTGCTCAGAGGAGGGCGGGGTGTATTTGTACACTATTTCACAGGCTTGTTACATATACACCATCTCGAATTAGTGAAGCAGTTCTTCCAGTTCGGTCTCCTTCAATTTGGCATGTTCTCTCACTTCATCAAAGGTGTACGTCTTAATTATTGTGCCATTTTTGAAAACTGTGTGAAGCAGATCCTGTTGAGAAAACAAAGATTTTTCTCAAAGCAAATTTTAACTGAATGAGCTACTGCAAATATTTTATTTCCCATGCCCAGAAAACTAAGTTTAAAAGTCAAAAATAGATGCATTAAAGTTACTTATAGACAACAACATTATGATGTAGCATTCACTTGGTTCTTCAGATTTATGCACAAACAGCTACTACAAAAATAACTAAATTAAAAAAAACAACACAGAAAAAAAAGCCACACCACAGAAACAAAAACAAAACCACTACACATACCACACCATATTCTTCCAAATCTCCCTTGCCCTCTTCAAGAGTAACATACTCCCCACTGGGTGTTTTGTGCAAGGACAGGCGACCTTTCTTTGACCTTTTATTTGGATCTGCCACTGGATCCTTGAACACGTTTACCTACGAAAGGCAAAAGAATTTCAAGCTCACAATTTCTTTGGTACAGATTCAAAATCCTATAATGAAATAAATCAGTTTCAGTGAATACATGGCCTACATAAAAAAAAAAAATCATTCAGGTAAAATGCAATTATATCAAGTGCTAACTATTTCTTAAATTATTTTTTATACCACTCATTAGATTACTAATGGTTCCCCTTTTTATTTGCATAGCTTGTTAATACAGGATATGCAAATTAATATAATATACTATGCTGCTGCATCCTAGTACCTTTGAACTTCGACACAGGAAAGGATGAGGTACTGCGAAGCAGAAAGTGGGGACCAATGATAATATTGCAAGTGCTAATAAGAGGAAAAATGACTGTATTCCTTCAAATTTAAGACACCCTCTAATTAAAGCAGCAGACCAAATTTCCGACCCTGAATTTGAAGAAAAATAAAACCTCAAATAAAAGATGCATTTACAAAGATACAAACTCAATTACGCATATAAGAAAACGATGTACGGAGACAGTTTTCAGCCGTCTGCTGTCATGCCCAGCATTACAGTTACGCGCTGCTTCTCATTTCCAGTCATGACTACTCGCACCTTTTTTTTCTCCCTTTTTATGAACTGTGTTACTGCTGGGAATGTCGTAAAATACAGGGGTCTGATCAGCATTTCCAATCTGTCCAAGCTGGTACTGTTTGTTAGAACGGAGCCTAATAACGAAAAACACTGAAATTGTAAAAGCTTCTCTTCGAATTCCTCAGGAAGCTAATGATGCTTCTTTGAAAATGAGTGCCTGGATGATTAGAGATTGGGCAGTAACATTTTTGTTCGTCTTTCTCGATCAGTCAGTGACGTTCCTGTTTGTGTACTCGGATAGTCACGTCTTTTGTTGCTGATTTTAATACACACATCACTATACTTGAATTTATGATGCAGGCCATTTTTGAGAAAAAAAAATGATTTAAAACGTACTTCTTTAATTACGGTTTAAAAAGTGCTTCTTTAATTAGAAGGAATACAGTTGGTTAAAGGTCCTTTAAAAATAAGATAAGTTCGACAAACTGTAAACGGCTTCTAGAATTAAATTAAAAAATGGTACATTAAGTATAGCATCTTGGATTTAGCAGGGAGTCTCAACTTGGACACAAAAGTTTTAAATGTTTGTCTATCATACATCATTATCATACGTCCAACCAATATTTGACTTTAAATGACATATCTAAGGCCCTGTGAAAATCGCGATTTCACAGGCTGTGCGGAAAAATTTTGAAATTAGCCCAATACCACGATTTTTACAATATTCTTAAGAAAGAAAAATAAAATTTCATAATTTTTATTTCATAGAAAATTTTTAAAAAAATCATATTAACAAAACTGTACAGCTCTGCTATGTGCCTGCGTGTATTATTCGCCATGGATACAGTGCTGTGTAGTGATTATGTCATGTCAATATATGCAATCTAAGCTGGAAATTAAAAATACTACACACTGTAAACAAGAAAATGGATGTCTCTAAAAAGGCTAAAAATGTGTCTGCAGCAGATCATGTAAAGCAGTATCCAGCAGGAGTTTTACACAGCGATGGAGGTAAGTTCTTCTGTATGTCCTGCAATGTTACTGTAGATCACTACCGAAACTCGTCTGTTGACAGGCATTTAGATTCACCAAAAAGAGAAAAGGTGGAAATCCAGAGCAGTACTGCAACTGCTTTACTTGCAAAGAAACAAAAAACAGTGACTTCCGTATTCCAAAAGTCCACTTATTAAATTTTGACCTGACAGAGGCATTTGTTTGCGCAAATATCCCTTTTGAAAAATTGGACAACCAAAAGTTACGGAAATTCTTCAGACAGAGTGTAGCAAATGGTGGAGCGATTCCTTCATCAGCCCAGCTGAGATGTGAATACTTACCTAAAGTTGCCGAGTATCACAAGCAGGAGATTATGGAATTGGTAAAACAGTCTGGTTGCTTGTCAGTGATCACACTGACGAGTCAACAGATTCATAAGATCAGTATGGGTTACACATTTTATTTGTTTTGCTAGACCTAAATGGTGAACATGCACCTGATGTACTAGAACTGAAAGCTGTCCTTGCAGATACACTTTACCTACAGGCTGTTAATTACAACACCGTTTCACAAGCTATTGTAAAGTGCTTGAGTAACTATGATGTTAATTTTCATGTCAGTGCATTTATCTGTATATTTGCAGTTTTTAAAAAAAAATTATAATCTGTACACAGTTTTTTATGTTTCTGTGCACATTCCGCAAAATACGATACTTTACCCATGACAATGCTGTGAATTTTAAAGAAAATTTCTGCGATTTTCACAGGGCCTTAGACATATCTAAGCAAAACTGATACACAACCATAGTGAATCCAGCACTCTCCTCTTTTAACACGATAGGCAGCATGACATTTATATGGTTAGAAAGGTTTGGTTTTCACATGTTGTATGGTAAAAAGCGAACCACATGCCACATGAGAAAGGCATTTAGATCAATTGAATAGACACCCCGTGTCTATGTAGTCCTATGGGTGACACTTAGGACACAAAGGAATGTGTCATCTATCGAAACACCATCATATATATTAATATGCCATAGAGTAACATATCTAATCAAATTAACCTGAAAAATAAATTAGATATAACTTTACATGACATACCCCCAGGCCATTGGTTACCACATAACTGCACTTGAAAGAGCAGTTTAGGAGATCTCTGGTTAATTTCTGCAGTAAGGCTCCACCCGAACCAAAGGAAATGTTTTCAATACTCCATTTGTGTTCCTTCATGCCTTCTACAATCTGAAAACAAACAGCAACACATTAAATATTCACACACTCCCACAATTTTCAACACATAAGGGAAGTCTGGAAGCTGCTTTTAGAGGCAAAATAAAGATGTTGTTTTTAAGAAGCACAGCTCATATATTCGGTATTGTGATTTTAACACTCAGACAATGAACCATCTGATATCAGTACTGAGTTATTGTGTAACACACGACTTGTTCAGTTTGAACATTCAGCACTCTACTATACACAGGCTATATACTGTAATCCACAGCAGATGTGGATACACCTAAAGCAACTTTATGTCAGCCTTGTTTATAAAAACAGCACTTTGCGTTTTTTGCTGGTAGTGTTTTACAAAATAAAAGGTTGCCAAGCAAGGAGTATTACATCTGACATACAACTGAAAAATTCCACACAGTGACGTTTTGCTGGAATAAAACTGGATGAGAGAAGTATGAAGCCAACCTCCAGAAGCGTTAGGCCTTTACTGAGTGGAAACCAAACAATTACATGACCCTAATAAGGTGGCCATCTTAGGTGAAGGGTGTTGTTAAGATTTTCCCCTGAGGAGTTTCCATACCATTGAGAAGAAAGTTGCAAGCTGCAAGGAAATTTGATTACAGTACTCCAAACAATGCAGATATTTTATAAATTTATACATATAGTATCCTCCTTTGGCAGTGTTGTTGCAGTTGTAATGTGAACACAATATCTTTGACAGCAGGATTTTATCTTAAAAAGAACAGAAAATGAATACATTTTTTATCAGTTCTTCTAAACATTATTTATTCATGAACGCCATTATCCTTAAGTAAAACGTTCCCGTTCCAACCAAAAAACACATATGATTTGATCGAGGCACGCACTTCATAAAAACAGTGGTTCAAAATTATAAAGTATCTGTATTTATCTTCTAAATTATGCCCCAGTTGATATAATACAATCTGCAGCTTTGGGCTGGTAGACTTTACATTTTAGCTTGCACTTCCAGCAAGTTCAGTTCAAGAGGAAGGGAAATATCCTGTGTTGAATCTTGATAAAGCTAGTTCTGTCGCAAGCATGTTCTTGACTACAGCATAATTTCAATTTGACGTCAAGGTCATTGACAAATGTAGCCTGGAGAGTTTATATAACTACAAATATGAACTTTGCCCTGTATATTTATGAATTTGAATTCTGCACACTCTTACTAAGTACTGCCAAACGGCTTGTGTTATTTTGCAATGAGCTGTTTAATCTCGAACAGCTATGACCAGTAAAATGGAGGTGTCTCAAAACGACCTGTGACCCAATTAGCCTGGTTATTAAGAGAAGAGGGCTACAAACCTCCTGTAAAGTATTGATGTCCACACCATCTCCCTGGATAACTCTGATGTAAGGTGGTAGCACCTTAAACCCCTTACTGTTTTCTGTCGGAGTAAACTTCTTTCCCAAGATCTCCAGGACCTAGATGAAATGTGTAACAGGTGAGACAAATGCAAAACTTTAGAACAAACCAAAAACAAGTATAATTGCATGCAACAAATCTGATTTGCCAAGGCATAATGTAACCATGTAGTTTGTATTCTTGGCTGCAGTAACAAAAATACATAATTGTATTGGCAGCAATCTGGAAATTATAGTGCTGGGACATTCACAGTTCAGAATTCAGACAAGTATTAGAATAGTCAAAGTAATATAAAATACAAAAGAAAAGCAAAGCCACGATATGTAACACTATTACACTATTAGTAAAATAAAAAATAAAGAAACCCACAGAAGCATGAATAGGTTGTGAAGGCCTTGCTTTACCCCACTGAACTACAAAACAAAGGATGCCATATAGTAGTTTGTATTGTCTATTGTGTGTATTTCAGGCAAAAAACAGTACATAAAAAGTAGACACTGCGGGTTTTGTTTGTATTCCCTGCCATTGCCATTTCTTTGCAATAAACAGTGGCCATAGACACATATTCATAAAGTAACATCGACATTACGGAAGCTTACTTATGCCTTTTTTGTTTTAGCTGAACAAGCAAATGAAAACTGTTGAGGCCTTTCTGAGTGGCTTATCTGTTTCTGACTCGCTTCCCAAATCTGAAGCAGCGCTTGTGGCTTTCAGTAGAGATGTGTGCACATCCTAATCTGGTCTGTTTACTACTTGCTGGGTACCATTTTTAAATAGAGGGTGAAGAGCAGATGTGTTGACCCTCTTTTTAAAATACATTAATCCAAAACATCAAAAGGAGCTCTTTTTTCACTTGCCATTTTAGAAACTAAAATCACACAAATTCTGGCAAGGTGGTAACTAGGTGCAAGTCAAAACATGTTTTGCGTGTCTCTAATTGATAGAAATTATGTAACTTCTGGCAGACACGGACATGGATTTTTGCCTTTGAATACATGTCAAGAAACATTTGTTCAATGTGTGT
Source organism: Acipenser oxyrinchus oxyrinchus (assembly GCA_030684275.1). Classification (NCBI taxonomy): domain Eukaryota; kingdom Metazoa; phylum Chordata; class Actinopteri; order Acipenseriformes; family Acipenseridae; genus Acipenser; species Acipenser oxyrinchus. The sequence continues at coordinate 18,478,836 of CM060256.1, read as the reverse complement.
CCCTATACCAGAAAATTACCTGTTTTAACTATGTAAATGTGCAACATTGGCAGTATCTGGCAAAAAGTAATTTTCATATGCAATTGCCATTTATATGGATTTTGGTCTTGTGAGAAGGTGGGGAAACGTATGTGATTTTATCCTGAAGTGAAATTTAAATAAAATATCTATTGTGATATACACTAAAATTAGAAAATCCATAAAATGTATGCTTATTTATGTGTTATGTGACGTGCAAGTAATCCACTTGACCTGTATAAGCTGGGTCTAGTGAATAACTTGACACGTCACATGATTGTTTAGGAATACATGCAACTCTTCACAAACAATCGTGGGAAAGCAGAACAGGGTGCCTGTGCAAGCAGCTTATCCCCCAACACAGTTGCTGCATTGACCAATTTGTCCATTAAATGGTTCTGGAATGGCAAAACCTGCAGGAAACCACTACCAGAAAGAAGAATTAAAGCAAGCAGGTCTTGACAGATTGAGCCTGCAAACGTGTGCACTGAATAGTGACCCAAATCACAGAAACCTTAGGAGCTACATGGTTCTTACCACTGTTAAGACAAATCTGTACTTTTTGGCAAGTCTGTGTATTCTCTCCCACTCCTTTGAACAAATTCAAGAAATGTGTCCAGTTCACTTCAGCACTGACTAATGTTAAACTGCTAAACTATAGGATACCAATGCAATTACATAGCGGTTGCAGTGCTGTCGAGATAAAAATTGAAAATATTTTAGGGAGAAGGCAACACATGAACAACCCCAGTCATCTGCTCTATTATTTAAGTTATTTAAGGGTAGTAGGTGTTTAAATGAGTGAAATAAACATAAATTAAAGTATTAGGCTACTTTTAAAAGGTATGTTACCTTCAGTACTGTATCCAGTGGATTTCCTGAGTCTGGTCTGACAATAAGAGGAGCATCAGCACTGCGGGTCTCGATTAAGCTCCTCAAGTCTTCACCCCATATCTTTTCACAGGCATTGTAAATGTCATAGCTGTCACTGACTATTGATACCGGCACTGAAGGGAACTGCTTTACAATGTGCTCAAATGCATCTTTTTCATAATCCTTTCCCCAGGCTGTAATAGTACTGTAAATAAAGAGTCAGGGAGTGAATTACTTCAAGGAACACATAGCCAAACTACAAAAGCTGTTACAAAGTTTAACACCCACTTTTGATTACAGTACTAATTAGATTAGCGATAGTTTAAATTTAAATTAATGGACTGTACTTGAAGTGCTGTTGTACATGCTAAAATACATTTTTGTGTACATTGCATCTTTAAGGAAAAAAAAACAAAACACTTTTGAAAACAGCTTTATGTGATCATAATACAAAAATGTATGTTTTTTTTTTGTTTTGTTTTGTTGTATTAGCAGTGGCAGTAAAATGTTATACAGTATCCACCATTATTTCAGGGAGCCGTTAATATCGGACAAATAGTGTTTGCCATTCCCATTGATTTCAATAACAAAGGCATTGTTTATACAGTGTATATTTCGGGCAAACAGCTGTTTGGATCGTTATGTGCCATTCACATAGATTTAAATAACAGAATGCACTGTTTATATTGTAGTAATCGCTCTTACTAACTTACTAATCCACCAATCAGCTGTTTTCCCCTTGTCACCTTGCCATTCACATAGATTTCAATACAAAAGGCAGCTTTACTGTAGTAAAAGCTTGACAGGTCGATCAATCAGCTGTTTGCACCTCGTTACTGAGCGATTACCCCTGTACTGTACCATGGTTATTTAATCCCTGTCTGCAGTGTCAGGTTTACTGTTTGAAAAAACAGCACTGACTGCAACAGCAAGCAAGCATGGCTAGAAAGAGAAAAGCGATGAGCATCAGCACAAAAATTCAGTGTAAATAAAATGTCTCTCTTAGATGCTGTGCGCTTGCTAAAGCATGCTTGGAACTCTGTCAGTCAGCAAACAATGCAACGTTGCGTCAAAAAAGCTGGGTTTTCTGTAGCTGAAGAGGAGAGTGCTGACGCAAATACAATCGAAACTGAAATTCTGATAACACCAGAGGGGATGTCAGAGGAAGACTACTCAGCTGTGTCACCTTAACGACCAGGATGCTCTGATGTAAGCGTGCGTGCTGCGCTTGTAACACCGTGGCGTGCTATGGAGCAGTATCCGGATATAGAGACGAACTGGGATTTTTTGAAAACACAGTTTGTCATCCATACTTGGAAAAAAAAAAGATTGTCCAGATGCGTATCACAGAGTTCTTCGCTGGAAAAAATCTACAGTAATGTAGCCTACCTGTACTGTACATTTCTGCACTTGCATTACTTTTTATTACATTCATAGGTTTTAATACCTCTTTATTAGTGTAATGAGTGTCTTAATAAAGATTTAAAGGTACCTAAGGACCTTTTTTATTTTATTGTGTTACTACAACTGTTTACGCAAAGTGTGTGTATTGTTTTAATTTTTTTTTTTACATTTTGACCACTTTTTTAAATTGCATTCCCTGCCTCATGATGGCTTCACATGTACCTGCATGGACCTCTCAGAACTACATTTCCCAGATGGATTTGCCAGTGAGCAGGAGGATGATGGGAAATGTAGTTCTGCGAGGTCCATGTGAGTACATGTGAAGCCATCTCAAGGCAGGGAATGCAATTCATAAGTTTAAAAAAGTGGTCAAAATGAAAAAAAATTAAAACAATACACACCTTACGTAAACAGTTGTAGCAACACAATAAAATAAAAAAGGTTCTTATGTACCCTTTAACCATTTACACACTTGTTTGTTTTGATTACTGTACTGGTGATTGAGGGACATTTTGAATGTCAGATTATTGTGTGGCAGTTCATGCTGTCCATCGCTACTCGCTGCGTGAATCACGTTAACACAAACGTGCCAGTTCTAAGCGGTGGCGACTGTACCAGGTTTTGTTGGGTTGTCACTAACATACCTGTGTTCTGCTGCAGGAACAGAATATCCTGGCACTGGGTCCTTGGTCCCGTAGTATTTCTTAATAACACCAATCCCTGCTACAGTGTCTGTTCCTTTGAAGTTAACCAAGTGAGCCGATGCACCTATACCAGCAGTCTAAATGTAATGTTTAGTGTTAGCGACAATCAGAATGCACAGACCCACAAATATTAACTGATGATATTTTGATGTATTTAATTATATCTACTGTTATTTCAAGTTGACGATCAACGGACTACAACAAAGTCAGACTCTAATTTATCAAATGTATTCCACTTTATTTTTTAAACTGGAGCTTTATTACCTCTTGTGAAGAGACTCCTCTGTATCCAAAGTCATGCAGCTTGTATTCTAGACGTTCCAAGTTCCCAGATGTTTCCATCAAATACTTGGCCAAAATTTTTTTCTGCTCCCTTGAGTTGGTAGCAACAGTGACTGGATACCAGACTTGGACAAGGATAGTCTGCATTAGAATGACAGGAACGAACAGAATTTAAAGACAATCTTTGAGCGAAGATCTAAAACCAGGTTATTATTTCTGGACTTTATCACCATATATTTTGAATTGTTAGTCATCTTTTAAATATACCCCTAACATGTCCTTGTGTTCGGATGTTATTTTAATGTATAACTTAATCGTTTGGAGGTGGGCATACAAGCTGTACTTTAAATTCAGGATGGCAGTTGTGGATCAAATGATATAATTAACTGTTGGTCCTGTCCCACCTCCTTCAGCCTATCCTCAATTTACCAGCAGGGTTTTGAACAGTAGCACTTTGTAAAAAGAAACCAAATAAAATGAGCATATCAGCTGGCAATAACAAAAACGCCAAAAGCATGTGAAAACATCACATTAATTGACTAGTCAATAAACTACAGTGCCAGCAGACAGTTTTTTTGCACCAAATATTTTACATATAAAAGCAATTCATATAACGTTTTCAATTTTCAAATAACTATACTTGTTTTGTATTCTTTAATAAACATTACAGTAACTCATGTTAATCTAATATGCAGGAGCTTACATTCTTCACAGGGACCCCTCCCTTGCTGATGAATATTTATTGTTTCCCCATTAACGTTTACATATTGCAGTAAATTGTCAAATAAAAGCTTCTGTCTGCAGTCTGGTTTTCCCCACGCATTTTCAGCCACGCAACTCATCTGTGCATACAGCATGCAGCTATGGTCCCTTCATGGATGGATGACTTGCTGAATTCTCAGAAACTGCGTACAAATATGTTTTGATAACAATTTTTTGTGCCTTCTATGTGCCAATCCCTACTTAATTAGTATGTTTTAAGATTAAATAGGGTTCTATTCATGAAGCTTTAACTTGTGTTATTTAAATAAATTATTATTATTATTATTTACATTTTTTTATAGACCTGTTTGTAATAATAAAACAGTTTGATATTCATGAAACTTGTAGGCTGAACAATTTACAAAAGGTTGGAGAATATCAAACCTTATTTTGCTTGTAAAAACAGACTTTAAAAAAAAAATTTTTAATAGACACGTAAAAGCTATGGGAAGGGCCCATAATCTCTAACTTTACCCTTTCTTGGGATAAGGCAGCAAAGCCACATTTCATATTCCAAGTTAGACCCAGTTTATTTTCTATACATCTAGTACCCACACCGATGACTGAAAAGGTGATTGTCATCTAAAAAAACTGCTGAGCTGGTTTTCATCATTATTCATTTCCATACATTTGGGGAAGGGGTGAGATAGCCTGTGAAATATTTAACCAATGAAATGTATAAATGTGTCATACAGACCTCGACCCAGTTGGTCAGCCAGTAGCATTCAGGATCAGTGCTCTCAACAGTGAAGAGCACGTTTCCTCTTGGAATAACACTGCCCTCAGGGACAGCCTTTATTTCGATGGGGAGATGTCCATCATATTTCTGAAAATGAAATTCAGATTCAACAGAAATGGGTTTTGGCGCACTGCTTTGTTAGAAATACATATGTCTATGTTACACTGCAATATGTATTCCAACTCACAAGCATGTTGTTTTTGACCTACCTAGTTACCCATAAAAGTACCCCCCCCACCCCACAACTGTGGCATTTATTTCATTTCCAGGCCTTGCATCCTTTAAATTAGCCCCTCTGAATATATGTGATCATGATGCATCTTACCTCCAGAATGTAGTTCCATCCTTTTGTATTAAAAACATCATCTTGAAAATGTTCTCTGTAAACCTCTTTGGCTTCCTGTATTTTTTCCAGAGTCACCACCTTGCCTTTTAAAATAAGTTAAATATTAAATGACTTCCTGATTACTACATTTCAATGCTTCTCTTGAGGTAACAGAAGCACTTTACGCTTTTGAAGATTAGTCAGTATATCTTCAGTTTGGCATATTCGAACAAAACTATGTTAAGCCTTCCAAGTGCGCAGATACAGTATCATAGATTAATTTCTCAGACTTCTGGGAACACAGCTTACAACTAACCAATTATTGTGTGGTAACATTTATTTTTGAATGTTAGGGAATGATTTTATTTTATAGGATTACTTCACTCATCAACAGAGGGCGTGGAACAGACTTACTACAATAAACTTTGGTAAAACACTCCAAAATCTGCACCACTTGTGTCTTTAAAATATATACCTATATATTGCTAACCATTTTTGGTAACTTTTCACACACAGATACTGTAAAAATGTAAAATAAAGGTATAATAAAATAAAATAAAAATATATATATATATATATAGATACCTTTTAAGTATTTATTCAGAATATACTGCAAGCCATAAAATACTGTTTTCTCATATTTCACCTTCCTGGCCTTGGAATTCTCAGTCTTTGTTTCACGGCACTCAAAGTAGGAATATACTTTGCTTGTGTTGGGAGGGTACTGCTTATAGTGAGTTACCTACGTACAAGAAAGAAAACAAAAAACAGAACAGAATGTTTTATTGTCCTGCAGAGTATTATTAGTACAGTACACCCTCGCTATAAGGAACCTATTCTTCTCGGGAACTAAATCGGAACTAAAACAACATACCATCCTTTATGGAGGCTGTGTGGTCCAGTGGTTAAAGAAAAGGGCTTGTAACCAGGAGGTCCCCGGTTCAAATCCCAGCACACTCACTGACTCATTGTGTGACCTTGAGCAAGTCACTTAACCTCCTTGTGCTCAGTCTTTCGGGTGAGACGTAGTTGTAAGTGACTCTGCAGCTGATGCATAGTTCACACACCCTAGTCTCTGTAAGTCTCCTTGGATAAAGGTGTCTGCTAAATAAACAAATAATGTCAGTGATAACTCTTAATTATCCATTAATAATAATAACTGTGTTACAGATTGCTTTATCTCCAGTTATTGCACAGATAAAGTTTCTTACCAAAAAGAAAAAATAAAAGTTGGCTTTACTTAAAAATAAATAAACAAATACAAAAGTATTGAGCGGTGCACCCCAGAAAACAGACTGAAAACGGACGTCTGTTTACCAAAAATTTTCCAAAATGCGTAAGTTGCAAAGTACAAAATTAAATCAGTATGAGAAGCTCCCGAGTGGCGCATCCGGTAAAGGAGCTCCGCGTGGCGTGCAGGATATGCCCTATAGCCTGGAGGTTGCCGGTTCGAGTCAAGGCTATTCCACTGCTATTCCCAGCAAGCGCCGCCCGGGGGGGGGAAGGCCTAGGTCAGCCAGTGTGTCCTCAGCTCACCACGCACCAGCGACCCCTGGTCAGACGCCTGCGGACCTGCCTGTAAGTTGCCCAGAGCTGCGCGGTTGTCTGATGCTAGAGCTCTGAGGTGACTGCATGGCGGGCCTGCAGAATGAAAAGAAGCTGACGGCACCCGTTTCGGTGGACGCGTGTGTCCGTCTTTCTCTCCCAAGTTAGCACGGGGATGGCAGCAGTGAGCAGGGTTGAAATAAACAGTAACTGGGCTTACCAAATTAGGGAGAAAATAAGAAAAATAATTGCCGATTCCAAATTTAAAAAAAATATATATATGTATGAGAAAAACATTGCTCAATGCTTTGCTTGGATACCATGTTAATGTAAGACTGAAATATTTACGTTTATTTATCAGTTTGGATTTGGAGGACTGCACCTTTTTGGACTATTGTGTTTGCCAAAGAGAGACCAGTGAACAATAAAGTTAGAAAAACCACAAGTGACAAAAAGGGATAAACAGGAAAGAAAGCGAGAGAAAGAGAAAGTAAGATATACTCCTATAAAATAAATAAAACCTCAATTTTTGGAACCCTTGCATCGCCCTGAATCAATACAAGTACAACATTACATTAACAACAACAGCGGAATCTGACCAATAGATGTCGCAAAGAATCCCGCAGATGAAGTGCATTTAACATAACTGTACTCAAACTGAGATGTTTTTTATTATTATTTCTATGTTTCCAGTATTGAAAATAGGTTACAAAGTGTACAGATCTGAAGAGACTAAATGTATGTGTACTACATAGTATTTAACTGCGTATCATGCACTCAAAACATTATTTTTATTTTTTTATTTTTTTTAAATCATTACCTGAAAAAGACCTGGGCATCTGGGTATTTTTCACAGCGGGTACCCGGTTCTGGATTTTCTACCTGTGTTTTCCACTAGGCATGTTGCCTGCCTCCCCTAACCTCATCCATTGTCAATTTATTCTAGGGTAAACACTCCTTAAATCAAAACTGCATATAATAACACTCAGTCCTGATGTCAACTAAGTGGTTGACTCATCATAAAATTCTTTCAAATCACATGTAACGAGCTTACCGTAAAGCCTCACTGTAACTAAAACCAAAAATAAACATTTACATGTTTTTATTGCATGTCATTACATGTTAGTGCAGAGTCAGCATGACAAACTGCAATATGCTTCAAAAGCACCTTCTGGAACCTATAGTCTTATTGGATGTTGCAACCAATCAGTCTTGATTTGCCCCGCCCTATACCATATCGGAGCCAAAAGAGAAGTGAAGAATGAGGTGGCTAAATGTCACATCATTTCTCTAGTTACATTAGACCTTTCTCTGCTACCTCCCTCTCCCATTGCAGCATCATGCAAAGTCTCAAATGAGAGACACTCCCAGTCACCGTCGTTCTCAACAGTTATCCTTCTGCAATGGCAGCAGCTGCTTGCCAGTATTCACAGACCTATATATCTTTCATGTCTACATATATTGGGCCACATAAAGTTTGCTTGCAGCGATTTAAAATGGTCGAAAGTGGACGTTTCAAATACCATAGTGCCTTCTTCAGTGGGTTTTAAAAATCCAAAGTGTGTTGCCTCAGCACAGTCAACAAAAAAGTTACTTGAAACATTTAAATTGTATTTAGTAATACTGACTGTATTGTATAATTGAATATTTTTACTTATGTACCCCTCAGTAAGCAACAAAATCATGTCAACCACTTTTCTGTGATGCAATTATAAAGGCTCATGTGCCACACCATGTACATTAAAAAAAACATGGGTCAGTATGTTAAATATTCTTACACTGGCCTCACTGAAAGACTACTGACTATTCCTGTTTACATTTTTAAAAATCAAAACAGTGCATAAAAAAAAAAATTGTAATTGTAAAATTAAAAAAAATTATGCCACCAAACCATTTCCAGTACATCTTTTTATATTTTTGTTGAAATTGGCTGCTGTCCACAAGGGATCCTTGGGCCATTCCTTAATTTTCATAAGACAACAATAATCAGACTACTGGCAAGCCCAAGACTTACTAATGATCAGATTTCTATTTATAAGGATCAACCCATCACCAAAAAAAAAAGAAAAAAAAGAAAAAGATATAGTATGATATTGACAACTTATTAGTGAAACTAAATGTACCATTCCCTTGGAACTGCCCCCCATGTAAACCTGAAGGACTGCATACTGATAAGTATAAGCAGTGAGAACAGGGGAATAATTTGTTCCAGATGAACAGTATGTTCCAGACAGTAAAGTTCTTTAAATAGGAATTTTTTACAATATCTCTTGTATTGCAAGGGACAACCAAGCGGCTTGCCGACAGTCAGCAAAAATTAACAAATAAATATGGAAACTAAAAACAGTAACATTGTAAATCAATTTGTGATTAAGAAGCGTTTTATTTTTGTATCTGGCAAAGCAGCGCACGCATCACACCACCCCTTTTCAGTCACTAAGCCACAGCTTTTTAAAGTGGTATATCATATAAACATGGCTCTCTCTAGCTAGCAGAAAGAGAAAACAATGGTGAAAATCATAGATTCAACAATGAGTGGACCAATAAATACTTATTTATTTTACAAACTGTACAGAACACAATACCAATGTGTTTGATGTGCAATGAATGTGTGTCAGTAGTTAAGGAATACAATGTGAAAAGGCATTTTGAAACCAAACAAGGAGCTTTTGGAAATATGTATCTAGAGGGCTCAGCAGTTAGATACTCAAAAGCGCTGATCTCTTCCTACCAACGTGCTTGTGCAGCTCTTGTGCGATCCTGCACTGATTCATTAAAAAGTATACCATACAAAGAAGATTAACAGTTTGATCAGAAACATCAAATGTCATTATTTGGGAAATTAACCAAAACGTACAAACATGATTACATCCCTTTCCATGGTACCATTCTGTTTGTTTTTAACTTATTCAAGTTTTCATTCTTGTGTCAGAGATGGAATTGCAACAAAGACAAAAGTTTATTTGTTTTAAGTGGCGCACTCATATTGTGTGATGAAAGTTTGTGTGCACATCTTTACCTTGCTTACAACCATAATGTCGCACAATTTCTCGCTCTCAGACTGTATATTATAGTATATAATAGCAGACCTGTCAACTCTCCCTTATTTGCCGGGACTCTCCCATTTTTTGGACACTTCTCCCGGGACAGATTTCCTCCCGTATTTTGCTCAAAACTCTACTGTTAAACCCGCTTATGTCAGCAGACCTTTAATTTCTGCAAAAGTCATGGCCGGAGTGTGGTTACTGCAATCCCTGTGTACCTAGCAGGGTTTAGGACCCAGGGGAGCCCTGTGGCAGGCAGGTATTCTGTGCGAGAGGCAAGCTGACCATCCACGGTGGCTTACTTTATGAGGCTCACACACCCGAGTATCCCAATTTCAACTACTGTTTCTATTATCAAGAAGTACAAGACTCATGGTACTGTCACAACGTTCCATCGATCTGGAAGAAAGAAGGTTCTTTCACCAAGAACAAGAAGAATTGTGAGGAAGGTTAATAACAATCCGAGATTGACCGCCAAAGATATCCAAAGTGAATTGGCTGCAAGTGAGACTGGGGTTTCCGTTTCAACCATAGGTAGAAGGTCTCAATGGTTGCAGGCCAAGGAAAAAGCCAATCTTAGGAAAACGTCCAAAGGGCAATTGCTTAAAGTTTGCAAAACAGCATCTGAATTATAGATCAAAGATTTTGTGGAGTGATGAAACAAAAATTGAGCTATTTGGTCACGCTGATGGTCGTTACGTTTGGAGAAAGTCTGGTGAGGTGTACAAAGAAAAGGACACCATACCTACTGTCAAGCATGGAGGTGGTAATATCCTTCTATGGGGCTGTTTTTCCTCTAATGGTACAGGAAATGACATTCAAATACAAGGTAAAATGGATTCCATAGCATACCAAAAGCATGCCAACCACCTGAAACCCTGCGCTACAAAACCTGGTTTAAAGCCCAATTGGACTATCCAACAAAACAACGATCCAAAGCACACATCAAAATCTACTTCAGAATGGTTAAAGAAGAATAAAATCAAGGTTCTGGAATGGCACAGTCAAATTCCCGATTTAAATCTGATTGAAAATCTTTGGTATGAGTTGAAGTTCTTGGAATTTGAATGAACTGGAACAATTTTGCATTGAATAATGGTCAAAAATCACTAAAGAAATCATGGCAAAAGCTCATTGACAAATATCCTAATTGTTTAAAACAGGTTATTATTGCTGAAGGTGCCTCAACGAGCTATTCATTTCATTTTCCTTGTTAGGGTATGAATACTTTTGAATTAGCATTTTTGGAGTTTTGCAAAAAGATTGCTTAATTAAATCATTGTTGACATCTATTTCTTGTAAAAAAATTCTCATCCACAAAAGCAAGATTTTCCCTATAATATATATATATATATAGTTTTTGAGAAATTATAAATTTCCATTGGGGTAAGTAAACTTTTGACTACAACTGTATTATAGGATAACAGTTACACTACTGATATGTCACATACATTTAAAAATATTTGTAATGATACACTGTTTTATTATTAAAAGTACTATTCATATGGTAAAATGTCTATGTCTTGTTCAATATACAAACATTATGTTATATATTTAATATATTGCTTAAAAATGTGCAGAGTAAAATACTTCTGGCCTGCCTACTCCTAACTTTTTTTTCCAATCTGGCCCCCTTAAAAACTAGTTGAAGAGCCCTGAACTAGATCATTGTATGTATCTGAAGAAGTAGGCTATTGTGTTTCTTTTTTATATCTTTTGTTGACACTTGCTGATATACACAGGTGTTTTATTTTTGTTTGTTTTTTTGTTTTTTGTAGGCTATAGCCTACATGATAGATACATGGACAAAGTGCAGTAACATTATACTCATCTTTTTAGGGCTATTTAAATATAGGCTTGTACAGCAATCTAGGGACGCCTCTGGTGTGTGTTGATGCCAGGAGAAACTGAGTGCCCAACCACCTGAGAAGTCTGTAGTATGAACCTACAACTTGTAGTAAAGAAATACAAGAAACAGCAGTGACAAGTTGTACTGAAATATAGGCTACCGCTGAAATCTTCCAAGCCATTTGATTTACAGTACAGTGATCAAAATAAAACTTCTACTGCATAGCAGTTCCCCCCATTTCAGTTTTCAATTGATCAGCCACAGTGTATAAGTAACAAGCTCAGGTGTATCTGATTAAACTCATAGTAAAACCAGGAATGGATCAAACTGCTATGTAATGGGAGTCTTATTTCCATCCCTGCAGTAATGAGTTACATTTAAGCACTTGTTTATATGTATGGCTGAACAAAATATACATCACTGAGTATATGTCAATATGTATAGCACTGTGTATTTTTCAAAGTAAATATGTTTTGACATTGGTAGCCTATATTTCAGTACAACTTGTCACTGCTGTTTATTGTATTTAAGATCAGATGATGCAGGCCTTGTGTGCCTCCCACAAGCGTATACAAAAAGGAAGGGCGAGAGAGCTTTTAGTCACTGTGCTCCCACATTGTGCAATGCACTGCCACCTTTGATCATAAGAGCTACATTAGACCAAATCAAAATTGAAAACGTCCTTTTTTAGATTAACTTTTTTTAAACTGAATTTTAAACTTTGTTTCTTTAATTTCTATACAAATGTACTGTATTTTGATTTTCTTCTGTTTTGTCCTGTACAGCACTTTGACATCCTTTTTTTGTATGAAAGGCGGAATATAAATAATTGATTGATTGATTGATATCGTCTTTGCGAGTATTCAAAGAGTAAAAATAACTGTCTTAACCCTATGCATTTATACAGTAGTTTCAATGTATATACAATGTAAACAGTAAAAAATGATTGGTTGTTAACATTACTCAGTGACCTGTCTAACTGCCATTCGTTATTAACCTAATGTAAAACATAACGCTAGCGTACGTGAACTATGTTAACAAATTGAATAGGGCTAATCTATAAAATAGTAATAATAAAACCATTGTAACATTCTAGATTAAAATAGCCATCACAATTACATCACTGTGGCACATAAGGATGTGCCCTGCCCCTTTTCACACTACGTTTAGTTTCAGTTTTGTTTCTTCAGAATAGGTCGACCCGTAGAAACACCTTACACTAAACATGAAAAATATCTCAAGGAAATAGGAAGAGAGAGAAAAAAGAATCGCCATCAGGTATTGTCTTTGGGGTCACTCCTGTGACCTGCCTGCTTGCATTCTGGAATACCCCAACCCTTGTCCAGTTAAAAATGTGCATATCATCGTAGGGTCTTACTCAATTCAATCAGTAAAAAATAAAGGACAAATCGCACGTGTTGTCTTATACTTATTAACGACAAAAACCACCACGATGTCTACCACCTGCCGATATCAAAATGTACCATCTGGTGCCATGACTTTGTACCGCTACCCGCTGTACTACCTACCGCTTGGCCTACAGAAAGTAACACACAAGGGAACCAAGGAAAGCGTGATGGCCTTGGGAAGCAATACCACCTTGTCTTTTTATCCCCATTCTACTTAAAAAAAATAAAATATATCTGATCAAACCTCGTCGTTACCTTGTAGGAATCCGTAGCTAGCAATATATTGAAGTCTGTGCCACTGTGCTCCATCTTCCCTTTAGCTCGTCCTGCTGCTATATCAGTATCTATTGTATTCTGCACTGCATGGACTCACAACCAAGCGTCGTCGCTGGGGTAGAGATGATGTACAATTAGTGGAGGCGGGTCTAACACAACCTTCCCATTCGATACAGGCAGTGGGCGGGCATTGACGAATTATTGGAGGTACGGTTACTAACAATTCGATTGCTGCTTGTGGGTCTCATGTCGTTGAATGAGTGCGTGCTAAAATGAGCGTGGAGTTCAGTGGGTAAATGCAATGGATTTTAATGTGCAAAATAATAATAATAATAATAATATCCCAGAAACTTTAAACATGTCTGTTTGAAAGTACACAGCTCTGTACTGTAGCTGTACTGCGACGTAATATAAAGATCTCCACTTGCAGTTGCAACTCGTAACAAAATGTGAGCCATTCTGCTTCACTGTGGAGGATATATTATGCCAAAATGAAAAATAAATAAATTTCGAAATAAATGTCAAAATAAATAAATACACGTCTATTTATTCATTCATTTATTTTTCATGTTGTCACACAATGTCCTTCATACTTCACTGAGTGAAAGTGCAGGACAGTTGAATGTAAATCCTTTTAATTGGGCCCTGGCAGACCAAAACGGAAGAGGAGGTGTTGACCATATGTAAAGTTCGTGGCATTACATGGTACTGGATCTGACATAGAAGCTGCATTGTATGATTAACAATAACTAAATATTTCTAAAAAAAATAGATTTCTAAAATCTGAAGAAATGATGTGTATTCTAACTGCAAACATACCTTAGCAAATCAAGGTGTGTAGTAGGTCTTTTTTTTATTCTTGTATTTTTATTTATTTATTTTTTTTAGCATTAGTAGTATTAGTGACTTATAAAGCATGCTCCAAAGTGTGTCTTAACCATTATGCAAAACTGGGGATAAAATCCGCAACAGCAGTGTAGCACACAACACTGCCTGTTACACTTTCCCCCTCTCCCTCCCTTTTATTATTATTATTATTTATTTATTAGCAGACACACTTATCCAGGGCGACTTACAATTGTTACAAGATATCGCAAGAGTCCAGAGCCCTAACCACTGCCCAAGATTTTCAGCTCGATGATCGACTGCAGATAATCTATGAAATCCTGGTCAAGGAACCAATATAACAGGGCGGAGGACGGGTGCGAACCAGTCACCCCGTGCACCACAAGCAAGCGTCTTAACCACAATGCAAAGGAGCAGGGCACGTCTGCATTCGTGGATATAGAGCTTTTAACCTCATCACATCGACTGGGGACAGAATCTGTAATGGCAGTACATCACACAACGTACCCATTACACATTGTACCAGATATCATTAAAAAATATATATTCTACATGTTCTTGTCTCTTTCAGATGTGTCATTTTATTATCATGATATTTCCTGAAAGCACTCTTTCAACTATAGCTTGGGCAGTGTTTGATACTTTAGCACCAGTAGGCTTTCTGGTGCTAAACATTCAAAACAGTTTAGCACCC